>JBBYHM010000015.1:3822939-3903949 GCA_038381775.1 Adansonia rubrostipa
TTTACTCTTGGAAAAAGTGGGACCAATGGAATAGCACATTCTTTAATCCTTTTTTGATAGCAAAACACTTAAAGATTTCACAAAACATTCTTTAGCTTTATACACTATTCAACAAATAACTAACATGTAAGTATATTAGCAGTGTTCTAATGTACCTATAAATTTTAAGTTGGATTGGATCATTGGACGACCAACCGATCGGTATTTTATTACTCTTACAAAACGAACTCAACATAAAAAGAAAGACCCCAAAATAATTTAAAGGAAGCTTTTCCTTAAAATATCAGAGCTAGGTTTCGATCCTGGGACCTGTGGGTTATGGGCCCACCACGCTTCCGCTGCGCCACTCTGATTTGCTCATATCGTTCTTAAAATATCTTTATTTTTTCCGTTATTGGAGCTATACACTCCAATCTGCTTTCTTTTGGTGTCTACGAATATCAAATCTGCTTTCCATTTATTTTATATCTGCCACAGTGGGCGGAAAAAAATAACGTAAAAAAATGTTTTTAGAAGAAAAATAAAACTCAGGGTAATTTGTTAAAAAGAAAGTGTTTGGTTTTTTAGATATGAAAGTAGCTTCTATAAGATATAAAAGTAAATAATTCACTCATTATTATTATTTTAATTATATTTTTAATTATATTTATCAATTGAGTATAGATTAAATTTGTTTGTGGGGTGGAGGTTTTGGATAAAGCTTTAGTAATTTGGGTCAATTGTCAGCTTAAATTACCATCTAATAGTATAAATTATTTTTTATTTAATTTAATTATAAAATATATAAATATTAATATAAAAATAATTTTTTATTATTTTTTATTCTAATTGGGTCTTCGAGCTTGGCCAAGATGAACTCGATTTGCTCATAGCAAAAAATTAAAGAACTTTTGGACTGTAACTTGTTCACGGACATCTCTGGAGTAGATACCACTAGACATTTTGACACCAAATATGTGGGTAGAAAATTATATATATTTTGAAGGAAAAACATATATATATATATATAGTTTTTTAAAAATGGTAGATCGTTTTTGAGATAGGTCGGCATTTTTTTTAGTAAAGTGGGTAATTTTTTTTAAAAAAATTATATAAAAATTTAAAAGGTATAAAGATCTTATATTGTATTAAAATTCAACTTATAATTTTTAGATTTTTTTTTTATATTTTTTTGATTGAGTTTATACCACTTAACTCGTGAGACTAACTCAATTAATAAATTACATAAAAATCAAAATAAAAAATAAAAAAACATATATTTATAAATATATTTATGTTTTTCTACTATTTTTAAATTAAAAACTAAAATTAAATCTTTCTAAATATTATCTATAATTTTTAATCAATAAGACAATAATAACCTAAACGACTTTCCCTCTTTTATATACTTTTAATAATTTTTTCTCTTCCACGCATAACGTCATAATATATACCAATTCTAGTTACCAATATGACTTTACATTTTTTCAGTACTGTGTCTTTATAATAATCTATATTATATATAAAGTTTTTAATTAAGTTTGATTTTACTTAATCAAGTGACATTAATTTAATCGAAAATAAAAAAATATTATAAAAAAATTATAGATTATAATCTATACACCTTATGAAAAACTACCTACCTTCAAATATTCATTCTTTTTGTATTTTTAAAGCATAGCTTTTTTATTTGCATAGTTCATCCATCTGTACGATGAGTGGCGCCGTAATCTTCTTGTGCTTAAAACGTTTAATAATTTTCATTGTATCATTATTAATGTGGCATTATTAAAATTACGAAAAGTTAACACTCTAATGTCTTTTAGGCGGTTAGACGAGGGCCTTGGAAAAGTTAACTGCCTCTTTGGGTTTCAAAGGGTGATCGAATCCTTATTCTTATTTACTCTGTTGAGGTGATGTTCTTGTTTCATACTCGACTGCTTAATTAGGTATTTCCCAAATTCGAAAAAACTTGTGAAATATATTCAGATTGGCCCAAAATCCTTATATTTTATGTACCTATGTCCCAAAGATAATTTTCTTGTTTTCTTTTTCCACTCTATACTGTTCTTGAGAAGGAAGTAACAAAGAAAAACATTTTCCCATGCCAATACAAGGAAAATACCTAATTTGGTGGTTTGAATACACTATTTCATAGCCAGACTTTGTTCATATAGTGGAAGTAAAGTGTTTGAACATTTGAAGTTTGAATTATTCATCATATGCATTTATACTGTCGCTTGCACCGATCTTTTTTCTTTTTTGGTCTCAGGAATTAGGATGGTAGATATATTTAAAAATTTTTTTATACGAAAAGGTTATTGCTTTTCAAGATTTGATGGATCATCTACTCTAACCAACATGCACTGGTCTATTGTTTGATGAGTTTTAACTCAAATCCAAGCAAACAAGTCCACATTTTTTCCACCTGTAATTTGAATTTTCATTTCATGTTGTTTCTTTTTCTTTTTCAGGTGTACCTTATTAATCAACCGGAGCTGATGGGCTTGTAGTGAAAGTTGTAAATGCTAATGGTGTGGTTATATTTGATCATGTTATTTCGTTTAGGTCTTATTCTTCCTTTTTGAGATTGAGTTTCCTAGATTCCATCTTACGTCTATTCTGCTTTCATAACTACAAGGAATTTCAAGGATAGGTTTTTAGATACACATTTTATGAGGGAAATTCTCGAATTACTTGACAAACAAGAGCAACATCATGCAGAAAACCTTAGTGATCAGCAGGACTCGACCAATCTTATAGGGGCCCTGTCGATTCCATCAGAAAGGAAGTGAAACACTTTACAGTGTCTAGGAATTTTGAATCCCAAGCGAGGGCCATAGTGGGGGGGGGGGGGGGGAGGGCTCCTGCCACTGACAAGCCAGTCCTTGAATGAAGGATTGGGTATGTTCGTTTTACTTCCATGTTTTCCCCTCCTTTGTTTATGTTTCCTTTTTAGTCAGTGGCCAGATGTTTCATTCATGTTTGAGCAAATTTTATTTTCTTTATTATTTTTTTTTCACATGGCATAAAACCAAAAATCAAATGGTTGGAGTTTTAATTAGATTTTGATTGGCTAAAAATGATTTTATCAAGGAATACCTTTACAAATACTCCTTATAATTATTATATATAAACATCTTCGCTCCATGCAACATTTATTTTAAAAAACAATGTTTATAATTAAGTAATAATATTATGAATAACAAACATTCGTGGAAGCAAAATAATATTTATATTTCAATGTCCAAAACAGAATGAAACGAAAAATAGGATAAAACACTTGTAAAACAGAATGAGATATTCCAAAAAAAACAAGATATGGTAATATGTCAATCATTTATTTGCTTTCCTAACGTCACACTTGCTCCTTTTACCTTTGTGTTCCCACTGCCATTGTTTTAGAATGTAAGAACTGTAAAAACTATAGCATCATCAAGAATTCGAAGTATTTAGACAACAAATATAAAAGCATTTGATTCAAGGGAAATTGCAAACGTCCTCCTCAAAAACTTTGACTTGAACCCCCTCTCAAATCAAAAGTAGGGCCGTAAATGAACTAAGCTTGACCCAATATACTTTTATTCATTTTTGTTTGTTTATTTTTGAATATGTTCGTGTTCTGTTCATATTTGTTAAGAATTTTAAATTTGTGTTCGTGTTTGTTTATTTAAAATTAGATATGTTTGTGTCAATTTATTTAAATTAAATAAACTTATTCGTGAACACTAAATGAACATGTTCATAAGCATATAATCGAACATGTTCGTGAATAATTAAAAATATTTTCATGAATAATAGACAAACAAATCTAAACAAACAAACATACAAATATGTTTATTAGTTTTAAATATAAAATAATAAAATATAAATATTATTAACACAAATAATAATATTATTAATTATATTATAATTGAACAATAAACGAATTTTAAACTATTTATAAACGAGCTTTTTCGTGAACAAAAAAGAATTGAACATACTATGTTCGTGATCGATTCATTTAATAAACGAGTCTCAAAATCTTATTCATATTCGTTTATTTAATTATTTAACTTAATAAATAACATAAACGAATAGAAATCAAACTGTTAATTAATTGTTTATCGTACGCTTTGTTCATTTACAGTCCTAATCAAAAGTTGTAAGAGAAGTGGTTGGGGCAACAATCCTTTTTCAAGTACGGAATCTAAATTTAGTTATGAAACTTTTTTGCTTGCCCAAAACTGTGTAGATCGGTAGATGTAAGGCCAATAACTAAAAAGAATGCTGTATGATGCTAACTTGTAACAAACTTACAATGTTGATGGTTACCATTCTTGAGGTTGCAGCTAAACCTGATAATTTTGAATATTATACAAATACGATATAAATACATTTAATAATTTTGTTATATTCATATTTATACAACTGACATGAAAAAAAAAAGCATATGACAAGAATACACAGATTGCCCAATCTATTTGCAGCGTACAAAATCTCAATGCAAGCTTAGCTATTGCGCAAAATATGAAAGATACGAAAAGGAGAAAAAAAAAAAAAAAACACATGCCTTGCATTTCCTGGTATTCAAGCAGCAATGAAAGCAACTGTCCCTGAAAACGATCCAAACAAAATTTTCATCCCACAAAATTCTAGTTTGACATAAAGCCATGTCAGATTCATGAATGAGACGACTCATTTTGACATTCTATTCTGATACAAGCATCAGAGAGGTTACATTTCCAGCATTTCCATGTCTCTTAACCACATTAAACTACTTCGTTTGCATTTTGAATCTAGAAACTGGCTTTGAAGGTTGAGAACCAGAAAATTGCAAAGCACAAAAATTTTGTGCGAAGGATTTGAAGTCAATAAACATAATTGCTACATACTCCCAAAGATACAAAAGCAGCAATACCTGTGATGAAGTTGTAATTTGTCTTATCATGGTAAATTTCTCTCCAAATTTTGAGTATGCTCTACCATAGAGCCCGTAAAAGCCTGCATAAATAGTCAGTAAATCATGATGGATGAGGCACTTAAACAACATCCATTATGCCCATGACAAAGTAACCAAAACATTTGAGGTAGTATACCTTTGAACTATCAAATTCTGATCTTGAGGTCTTGACAGATTTTTGTACAACAAACATTGAGTTAAAAAGATGGTTAATAGCCCTTTCATTTGTGATCTTGCAAGTATTAATACAATTTTGAGAAGACAAAGTTCAAAATAAATCATTGATGTTAAGTAAAGACCTATTACAGAAAACATAATTGAGACTATGTTGTTTTCATTCTCTTTCCGTGTCCCAAAGACTACCACTTGAAAGATCAGGTCTGCAACTTCTGAAAGCATAGGGTAAACTCTTTGAAATAGCAGTTTATGCAGGATATTTTCAAATTTTGGATGTTAAAAAAAAAAAAATAGCAGCAATCAGATCAAGGATGCAGGTAGAGAACCAAAAAGCATCGAGGGGGAGAAAGTTTTAAAGAGAGGCAACCATAAGAATACTATAGAGTTCAAATATAAGCTATAGATACCTCATTTCTTGATGGATTGTCTGCTTCAAATTTCACCTTCTTTTCAAAAAGAACAGATGCATTTATGGAGGGATTCAACCTCTTTTCTTGAGGCATACTTCGACTTAGTGACATTCACATAAAAAGGATAAAATAAAGGAATTGTTTCATTTATAAAACAAACATGAAATGATATTTGCATCCATTGGTAGATATGAGAGGATATTTTCTATTCTCTTCTTGAGTTTACATGATTGACTACATGCATAAGTCCATACGCCACCAATACTAACCTTTGGTAACAGATGCCGCTGTGAATCTGGTACACTGCAGTTTGAAATATACAAAAATCAATGGCTTGTACAAACAAATATTAATTCAGGGTACCGATTATCAATAATGAAAAATATTAACAAAAAGACTAAAAGAATAAAGAAGGAATAAAAAGATTTAATCTCTTAAAGCTAACTGATTAGTAAAATCTTGACGAGGATATTTATTAGAGATCTCTTCATTCAATGGATCTTTGCCTTTGATCGCTGAAGTTGTTTACTTGAGTGATACACCTTAAAAAGTGACCAGAGAAATCATTCAACGTATGATTGTATTCAACAGGTAAAAAGCAGCAAGTCTTAACGTTACCTCCGAATATCTAGGATCATGATCAAGAGAACTGTAATTTCATCTTCTTTTCTGTGAAAAACAGATTTAGTTTGTTCATCTTCATCACCATCACTTTCAGTAGCATTAGTATCTCGATCTTCATCATTCTCTCCATACCTTTCAGCTGTCTTTCTCAAGTTTTTCCAACCTCGACATCATATGAGCGTATTCATCATTCTCAGACGCACCCATTGATTTGTCTGCTTCAGCAAAACTAGGAGATTCTAGCTCCAAAAGACCTGAAAAGACAACAAAAATTGTCTAACTTATAATCCTTAACTTCAGAAAAGTAACCAATAACTATTTCATCCTCATCAATTAAGAATAAAAGTAACAGACATCAGATAAGTAAGCTTATGATGAGGAACACCTTGGCAATAAAAAATTGAGAATATAGGAACGAGTAAGAGACAAATGCAACATGTTAAAGCAATGGTTAAACGCCCACTGTGTTAAAGAGACGTCGCAAGCAACTGGCACTCCAATTAGGTTTGTATAAAACATAATTCAGAATCAAGTGGCTCGTGCATCATCTTTACAAAATCAAGTAGACTCCAAAAAGTTCAATATGATACCAATAATACGAAAAAGAAATAAAAAGAAGCAGGAACCTGCCCTATTGAGATACCGATGCCGTAGAATACTCCTCCTCATACTCTTCCCTAATCTCCAGAAGACCCTCCTGCAACCATAAAATCATAGTAATAGGTAAAAGAACTAGGTATACAAAGAAATCAGAGCAACGCTTATTTAACAAATTAACAAACAAAACAAAAGGGAGTGGGAAACTTGCTGCTGCTTCAGAAGCGGTGGAATAAAAAAAGGAAGCTTCAGCTTTAAGATCCAGCATGACGGTCTTTAACGCATGCACTTTAGACTCCAATGACTTCCCCCTTCTCTTTAGAATTTCAATAGTTTTCTTAGCTGTGATTTCTACACGGTAACTTTCTCCCAGTAGAACCTGCAACGAAATTCATGTTCTTTTAAAGGAAATGCAATACTTCTTACCTTCAAAATTAAGCTTCTAATTTAGCGTAAACAAAAACTATACCAGAGACTCATTCGTGTGAATCAAACGACCAGGGAAAAACGCCGCTTTCCCGAATGGAACCTAAAAAAAAGATAACCAAGTAACGTTTTTTTTCATATAAAGAAGACGAAGGAAACATAAATCTTTCTAGTAGGATTGATCAACAGTAAACGGATATGCTGACCATGATGTCGTGGTGAGTTCGTCGGGGAGTTTTTGAACGAGGTTGATAAGGGAGGTGTTATCAGCGATGAATTCTCTCAATTGGTTCATTTCATTCTGCTTCTCCGAAAGCGTCTCCTCCACCCGCTTCTCCGCCTTTTGCTCCCCCTGCTCCGGGAACATCGACGACAGCGACGTCACCATTCCTTTCACTCCGGTTTTTCCCATATTTATTTATTTATTTTATTTTATTTTTTTTGTAAAATTTTGTGAATTATTATAGTTGAAAGGAGTGTCTGTGCGTGGCCTGCAGAGTACTCTGCATTAAGAAGATAGTTCAGAGGCCTAAAACGCGGCCGTTTGAATATTTCTTGTTCGTCAACTCAAAACATTGACATTTTATACCGCTTTAACGTTGACCGCTTTTTTCATTTAATTTTTATCAATTACTCACAAAATTCACAGGATTTTTCGACGTTAAGTTAAAGCAACGGCTAAGAGAAAAATAGCTTCGGCAGCTAAATAAATTCCATAAAATATTTTGCTTATATTTTATTTTTGGTACATAACCCCATAATAATAATAATAATAAAAATAATATATATATATATATATATATATATATATATAAAATAGAAACGTATTAAATAATTTAGTTGTTCTGGCCTTTAAGCAGCCTTTAGCCAGTAACATTAATATTGTTTTAACACAAAAAAAAAGATAAGTGAGCATCAACTCTTAGTAGACTCTCTTCGCCACTGGTACGTGATTCTAACACTTCTATTGAGCGCGTATCCGAACCAACTAGACCTAGATGTAGACGCTCTCCTTCTCGACCTTCGTCTAACAAAAACTCAGCAAACATGTCAACAACAACAAACTACCGCTTGCCAAACCATTTAGATTAAACATTTTCTATTGTGTACTTCACTTTTTTTTCTGATTATATTTTGTATAAGTGTGTTGTTTCTGTTTTGAGTCCAAAATCTTCTGGTGAAAGTTCTTTTTGGGTTTTGTTGTTTGCTTATATTAAACTAATAAAAATTAAATTGATCAAACAGAAGAGAAGAGAAGAGAGAGAATTGGTTCGTTGAGCTCTCATTTTCGACTGTTTGATCATTTTGTTTGGTTGTTTGTTGGTTTTCATATGTTTGACTCTATTTGAAGCAATCTCTTCTTCTCTTCGTTCCTAATTTGCAGTGTGTTTGTATCATTTTCTTGTATCTAGCTTCATTTTGTAAACATATTTGCTTTATTAGTGTGAAAATTGAAGTTCAAGTTAAAAACTAGTGTTTGTGAAATGGGATGCTGGGGTTTTGATATGGTCACTAGAGAATATTTGGGTTTTTTGTGGATTTTGAAGAGAAAGAGATTAGGGTTTGTCTTTAGGTTTGTTTTTGGATTATGGTTTGGTTTTCTTATGTTAAAACCGGTGGCTGGATTGAGACCAATAAGAGAGAGGACTCGGTCATGGGGTGATGAGGTTGGTATTCTTAATTTCATATACCTTTTCTTTATTGAGCTTAATTGTTGTTAAATATGATGTTTTTTCTTATGCAAGATAATTTGGGTATAATTTTGACTCTGGATGTAAAATTTCATTGTTATAGTTGATTATCTTGTTTCTGATTTTGTCAAGTTCAGATTTTTTATTTTTATTTTTTTTTTTCCAAATGTTAGTGCTTTAGTCATTGCAATTTGATAGGTTTTGTCTAGTTATTTTTCTGACGTTGATGAATAATGTGCTGCAAAATGGAAGTGGGCAATGTCAAATTTTGATGGTGCAATTGAGCAATCTTGCCCTAATAAACTTCAGGAACATATGTAGTTGAAACTGTAAATTAGATTTATGTTGATGGGTAGATTTTCAAGATGGGCACTTGGGGGTTTGGTTGTTTTACGTTTTGAAAAATGGCTTCACCTTAATCTAGGGCCCCCCTTTTTTTAACATTTGTTTATTTTAGGTATATCACTTAATTGTCGACAAAGATTTCATTCGTTGATTGTCTGGAGCAAACCGTTAAGAAAAGATGGATTGGATCTTCCGCTGTTGTTTGCGTTTTCCTTGTGTTTTTCACCCCTTGTGCTCTTCATTTTGGGTTCTATAAATTTATTAATATTTTTAATGTATCCTGTAGTGGCTATTTGCTAAAAAAGATGAAAGCGAATTGGGTCCATTTCATGCATGGAACATAACAGGAACTTATCGAGGTAAGTAAATTTTCTCAAATATGCATATTAGAGTTGGTGCATTAGGGGAGTTGCTACCATCGAGTGCATTATTTTTTTGGATCTTGTTACTTATATAGCGAAGTAGCATGCGGTTGTGTGGCTGATTTTATCATCACATTGTAAATTTATCTTGTATTGCCAGTGTTTTCTCTTATTTCCCTACACCTATCGCTTTGGTTATTCATGATTAGATGATGAATTTTCTGAAAAATATTGGTAACAATATCTTTTGTCGAAGGCTCAAAGCTCACGATATCGAAATAAAATAGAAATGGAAATTAATTTGCCAAAACAGATGCTTGCTTCATGTCAAACATTTTTGGATGTAAAAGGAGGTTGTATTTAGATGGCACATGGATCAGAAAGGTGTTTTAACCTAAGAACAGGTTCTGATAATAAAAGGAAAAAAAAAAAAAAAAAACTTAGGAAGGAAGCTGATAAGTTGTCTGGCTTCTGAAAGTACTCTTCTTGGATTTTTTTAATTTATCAGGACTGCCAATTGAATGGGTTAAATTTAATCTTTCAGTTCATTGAGCACATTTATTTTTGTTGACAATTGTTTTCGATCCGACTTGGAAATTGCAGGGCCTTGGAAATTTCTGGAGTCTATGAATAGCTCTTCCAAATTTCCTGATTTCAGGAAATCAGCTGGTGATTCAGTCATTGAATTAGTTAGCACACCAACAAAAATAACTGGTGTACATTATGTTCAGGTAAGGGGGTTCTTGATCATAATAGGGAAATTCACTCTTATGACTAATTAATATACTCTCAATTTTTCGCTAAAGCGTTTTGTGAACATGTTAGGGCAATTGAACCATGTTTCTAGATGTTAAAAAAAAAAAAGTGGAGAACTATGTTTTTTATAATTGGCCTTAAGACATGATTTGGTCGTTAGTGACGAGAAATTTCATGACAACTCATGATAGACTATGTTATTGAGTTTGATTTTCTTCCATCCTCTTTATGTGTTTGCCTAATCATATTTATTCCATTCTTTGTAGTAAGAACTCTCTTTATAAAGACTATTGCTTTTAACTGCTCTAGGCTGTATCCTATCATTGTGAATTATTGTCTGACTAAAATTTCTTATTCATGGTGGTGATGACAGGGCGTAATTATTTTCCATGACGTGTTTGATAACAAACACAATGTTGGTGGTGCTCAAATAAGGGTAGAGGGTGTATATATATGGCCTTTTAGACAGCTTCGAATGGTAGCTAACAGGTAAATCTGGAGTATAGTGATCGCTCATTAAAAGTTATTTCAGCTTGATTGGGATATTGTTTGTCCAAGCAACACATATTAGTTGATTGGCTGCAACAAAAGGGTCCATATAAATGTATTTCAGATCATCACTACCTAATTGTTAGTGATTCTATTTGACTTGGGGAAACTTTTGGGAGAGGTAGGAAGGGGGTCTGAACTCAAATTCAATTGATTACCGCCAGGAAGAAGGACCATTGCAATATAGTTCTTAATTTTCTCTCTTCCACTTATGTGCTCTTTTAAGATGACATATTTTGTGAATCTGGTTTGCTCATTGCATTTCAACTCTGACATATTCTACTGGCACAATATTGCAGTGGAAAGGAGGGAGAGTCGAGTCAAGATGAAGATTATATTTTGTCTAACCCATACCATTTGGTAATGCTTCATGCCACACTCATTCATGGTTCACTAGCATTTAATGTTGATTCTACAACATATTGGACTTTGAGAATTGGTTCCCATTCAGCATGCCATGTATAATGCTGCTAGTTTCTTGCTTTTGTCTCCAAAAGTCTTTCTTTAGAGTAATGTTATTTTCTGAAATGTCAGATCAACAGGACAAAACGGTCAACTGCTTAGCTTATCTGTATGGTTTCAGTCTTAGGTTGGGGCTTTTAACCCTATGTATTGGATTTTGGAGCTGGCTTTTTAACTTAAGCCAAATTGATACCTAGATAATTTCCGTTCAAGTTTCTCTTCTTCCTGAGTTTGCTTTGGTGTTGCAAGATATTTTTATTTGTGAGTTATGGGCTCTTATTTATAGCTATGTATTTTACAGCAGGAACTATTCCCCTGAATAGCTTTTTTAGTTAATGTTTGAGTTAGGGCTTTGTTTTTCAGACACAGTTTTAGTTGTTTTTATTTATTTATTTATTTATTTATTTTATAAATGTTTACTTATGGCGATTGTGATTGGTAACTTGCAATGTCTTTGAATAGCTTGGAGTTTTCTCATCTCAAGTGTTCCAAGAATCTCCACGTGACAAAATATGGAGAAGAAAAAATTGTAAGTTATAACTGGTTCCCTTGGTTTAAGTTCAAGTTAGGTTGGCAATATAGTTAAAGCTATTTTCTCCTATTGCAGCACCAATATATGAGATGGAGAAACATTGCAATATAGAAATTGCAGCCCAAATTTCACGCATCTCATCTCCCCAAAATGGTACCTGAGTTATCTCAACTTCTTAGTTCATTCATCGCACCTCATCACCTTCTTGTACTATTACATTCTTCTCTGATCAGTTTCTTGGGAAACAAATGTTTGCGAAAATATTTGTAGCATAATCTATTAATTTAAGCAATTGCAGAAGAAATATTGACTTATGAATCTTCATAGACTTGATCGCCAAATTGGTATTTCAAACAATTGGGCTCTCTTGCCTATCAGGATCGAGTGTGGGTATAAAGACTAATTATGATTTGATTTAAGAAAGGTCCATCAGTTTGGGAAAATGGTCTTGTATTTATCTAGCCACTCCCATATGTCTTTCTTTTGAGCAAAACATATCTTAAAATGTCATTGGAATATGTATTGACTGGAAGCTACTTACCAGATAGTACTTGCAGCTGAAAGGCCAAGTTAACTCGGCGAGTTAAATATGTGTCACTTTCACAGCTGCAAATTTTTATTTTGATCAGAAACATTGACTCGGAACAGATCGGACTGACAATATAAGTATTCAAATTCAGTATTTTTTTAAAATCTTTTATAGGTGGAGATCATGATCGGTATCACATCGAAGGATTGATGGAGAGTCCTGCAGTGGATGATGATGGAGATTGTTTCTCGCCTTTACTATTAAATGCGACTTCTGTCAATGTTGAAGTCTATTACAACAAAGCAGTTAACTACACCTTAATGGTCACCTTTGTATCCTTTATGCATCATGTCCTTTCATTTTCAGTGCAATATCACTGGCCTGTTTCGCTGGTTTCCTTAATTGTTTTTTATCAGGTCTCTTTCCTTCAAGTCCTTCTGTTAATTCGACAAATGGAACACAGCAACACACAATCGGTAAGAACTTAAAGTATATATCTCGTAAAGGACAAGGCAACATATTTTGCATGGATATTATATTTTGATATAGCATTAATCAGTAACTTGCTTCTTTGTGATTAAGAAAAGTGTTTTTGACTCTTATGTATCAGGGAGCTGCAAAAGTTTCAATTTTAACGATTGGTCAACAGGCTATCATGGATGCTTATCTTTGCCTCTTACATCTTACTGCGGGAATACTGGTTGGTGAGTTTATTAATTAACTGTCCCAAAGAAATGCTAAAATTTTATTTCAGTCATCTGCCGTATCTTTGCAGTAATATAAATTTATAAAGGACTTAAAGTTCTCTCTCATCTTTTCCTTTTCATTTATTCAACTCCCTCAAGTGGTTGTACTCTATTTGCAACTGTAACGGGATCCAAAACTAGAACTTGATGAATTATCTTTGCGTTGGCATCACTGGAGACTATGAGCAGTATAGTTCTCAGTTTGAAAATGATTGCTAGGAATTTCAAATATTATTCTTTGTACTTGTCAGCAAGTCTTGTCCAGTATCAAATGTGAATGGTTTCATTTGAAAGTGCGCATTGAATCTGCTCTGCACAAGATTGTAGGTTGATGGCTTAACATACAAGAGTGATCTCTCCTTTTACCCTACTCTTTTTAATGGTCTATCTCTACTAAGTTCATGTTGCTTTTCCTTATACAGAATCCTTATTTAATGCTTTTGCAACTGCGGCATTCTTCAAGTTTGTAGTCTTCTCCATTTTTGAGATGAGGTACCTTCTTGCAATTTGGAAGGCGAGTAGGCCTATGAATAATGGTGAAGGTTGGGAGACAATGAGGCGTGAGCTATCAGTTCTATATAGCCGTTTCTGTAAGTGTCAGAAAAGTTTTTACATTTGTAGATAGAAATTTAATGTGTATGGTTTGCTGAAAGTTATGTGTAGAGAAATAATTCTTGTCTCTTTCTCTTGCATAATCTAACCCAGCCATCATCCAAATTCATTAGTTTTGTCTCTAAAGACTGCTCGTAAGATCAGAGTCTAATTATCAAAACATTAATTTTATGATGTGATTTTCTTAAATATTGCCTCTTGGCTTTGTTACCTAGTCTAATCGTGATAGTGTAACCATTTCATTGAAGCTCCTATAGATACCACTTTTCAGACACCATATTCTGTGATATAGGACATACGTGTACCAGGAAAAAGATTATGCCTCCATCTTAATCTTCTTTGGATCTCTATTTAAAAGGCTTTTAAAACAAGTCAATCTAATTAATCTCTTTGAATTAAATATCTTCATATAAATCTTTGCATTAGTATCTAGACTGATAAGACAAGGTCTCTTAATTCTTTGCTTTCCATAGGTAGAAGAGCTGAAAACCTACAAGATGACACAACTAAAAACCAAACCAGTGTAAATCAATAGGAAGCTCAGTGATAGAAAAAGACAAAAGATGGTTTCATCAAAAAAATAATATCTGTGTAAACAAATTCGATTATCTTACTGTTTATGGTAGCAAGAGTATCATCGCACATCCAAAACTGAAAGGTATAGAGAGAAAAAAATGAGTTAGCTCAGTCTGTCGGCAAGAATAACTTTGATACATTTGATCCACTCTGTGGAAAGCTGTAAGTTTTTGAGAGAAACTAAAAAGGTTTGTGTAAGGCATAAGCACTGCTTTTCTGAGACGGGGAAATGATGCTAGGAAGGCTAAAGTGGAATTTGGGTGTCGCATGGTAAAAGGAAATTATATCATTTACAGGTGATACTTGTTGAAGAAATAGTGTGAGAACTGATCAATGGAGTGCACGTGTTTCATCCCCTCTTTGTTCTAAACAGTCTTCAGTGTTAGCTGCTCAATGTGCTTCTTACTTTTCCAACGATACTCTATCCTATTGATTTTTTTCTGGAATCTATTATTTTCTTAGATTATGAAATTTATGTCAAAGTTGGTTGGTTAATCTGATCTAAGTAGTACAAATATTTGCAGATGGGATCCTTTTAGGAGGCATTTTGGTCATGTACGAGTTCCATAATTTTTTGCGGCCTATACTTCTCCTTTTGTACTCCTTTTGGATACCTCAGATAATCACCAATGTCATTCGTGATTCAAGAAAACCTTTGCATCCTCATTACATCTTAGGCATGACTATTACTCGGCTAGCAATCCCATTATATATATTTGGATGCCCTCACAATTTCATGCGAATTGAGCCTGACAAGAGCTGGTGTATCTCTTTGGGTGTATTCGCTGGACTTCAAGCATCTATTCTTCTTCTTCAGCACTATCTTGGATCTCGATGGTTCATTCCTCGTCAGGTTAGATTCAGTTTGTTATTCTCATCTTATATAGCCTTCTTATTTTCATTTCTTCCAGTCTATGTGGTAACTTGCACGCACTCAAGTGCATGTATGTTGCCTCTAACACTACTTGACTGAAAACAGCTTGGGGAATTTCATTGGCCATGGTTTGTCGCAGTTAACTAGGACTGCTTATGGTTAACAAATTCACCTTTCGTGTCCACCCTCCCTCGTTCCAATGGGGAATCTTTTTCTTAATTCTTATCTGTAGAAAGTCTTTATTTATTTCTGCTGCCAGATTGTTCCTTTTCAAAATTTTCTAATTTAGTGAATAGTATTTCGTTTGTTTTACAACCAGCTTGTTTTGTAATGAAATGCGCATTTTTTCAGCTGGCAATTTTAGATGTTTGTTGTCTCCAATGCGTTAGGATTTATCTGACGCTTCCAAAAGCCTGTCGTAAAAATTTTACTTTGATTTTCTGGTTCGCAGATCCTACCTGAGAAATATAGCTACTATAGAAGATTTGATCCGGATACGAATCATGTCACAGACTGTGTCATTTGTATGACTGCGATTGATCTTACACAGCGTTCAAGAGATTGCATGGTATACTGTTTGTGATTTTTATCTTTACTTAATGGGGCTCTTTAAAGATCATTTTCTTCAACTGTGAACTTGATTTAAACTGCATTTCTCTTTACAGGTAACACCGTGCGATCATTTCTTTCATTCTGGTTGTTTGCAAAGGTGGATGGACATAAAGATGGAATGCCCAACTTGCCGCCGTTCGTTACCAACAGCTTAAAATTTTTTTTTCCACTTTATCTATATACCATACGATCCATCAATGAGCCCCAACTTATTCATTGAGGTAATGATTCAATGCCAATCTTCAAATGACATTATTATTTTAATAAAATTTTGAATGCTTGACAATGCTCAGTGAGAAGAGCCTTTATTTCTTCCTGTGAGGAATCTATAGTTTGATTCTTCATTTGCATTCTTTCAAACTACGCATCTTGTAAACTACCTCTAAATCTGAACCTTATGTTACTTGGACTCGGGTGCGAGTATCGACATGTGAATATTTTGTTTTTCCAATATTTTCATGTATTTAAAGGTTATTGGAAAATCACATCTTCGTGGTCCTGTCTGAATATGACATCAAACACGGGTCTCAGACAAAAGTATTTCAAGAAAAATGAAAAGTCGGAGTAACATAGTATCACAGGCGTGCCTTGTCAATAGTCTAAACCTGCGTTCCTTTCCAAGATTTCTTTATAAGTTCTTCCTATTTTGCTCATCTTGTTCTGCTTTTTTATCGCTTAACTTTTTCAATCAGAGTTACTTATATATATATATATATATATGTATTTTTTTTCCTTCTAGGTCGAGAAAAGATTCCAGTGGCCGCTTTTTGGCAGGTTCCATTTTCAGAAGATGACTGAGACACAGCATAAACAATTTAAAACTGTCATGACTGACACTGTAACAGTTTGTAGGCAACATTCTTGTGTATTCATTGTATAATTTGTATAAATTTGATACACTTAGATATTTCATACCGGTACAAATTGCCTTATCAAAAAGGAAAAAAAAAAAAAAAGAAAGTGCAAATTGTTGTAGGTCACCTTCATGGCTCTAACGTTTTTCTACAAACCTTGTTTATGCCTCTTGAACGTACTCCATTTAACCAAATGATGAAATTGAAGTGTAGGGTAGATGTGTCTGTGAGTCAGGTTATTTATTCAAATAGAGTTTTGGATTTATATTTTTTTTAATTTGAATTGGTTTAATCTAAATTATTATTTAATAATAAAAAATATTTTTGCTTTCAATTAAATTATTAAGGATATATAAATATTAATAAAAAATTTAAATTTAAATTTATGAATTTATGAATGGTGACATGTGTTTTTGGGTTGGACCAAATTCAATTTGGATTTGTGTAAAAGATCTAAAAACTTTCGTACTACAATTCGACTTGTGAACATGAGGATCACTTTTAATGTGCCTTTTTTATAAATATTTATACAATTTGCGTTTGAAAAATTAATTTATTATATTTCATATTTTATTTATATAATTTATACACGTTAAATTTGGAGTAAATTTAAATTATCAAATTATTTATTTGATACAAAAAGTTTCGGTTGTTAAATATATATATATATTAAAAAATATATTTTTAATGAAATAATAGAAATATTTAATCAATTCAAAATGATATTGGATCGATTTTAAACCTAAAGTGTGCACGGGTTCTGTTATATTATTAAATCTGATGGTTGATTTAATAAAATATTAAATGTATATTGTATTTTAGAGATATTCATGAATCAAATAGAATTCTAATAGAAAACAATTTTGCATGGCTAAGCTTAGTCTGGCCAATTTTGTTGTTTAAGATATATAGAAATAATTTTATATTAATATTTGTAATTTTTATAAATCAAAAATATTTTTTATTATATAAATAGTTACTCTTGTGAAATCGAGTAGTTTGATTTATTTATATGTTTATTATAATTTTAAAATGATGTAAAATTAATTTATTTTCTATTAGTATAACTTGATCCCATGTACATGTATACAATATATATATATATATATATATATACATATTACAATATTTTCTTAAAATAAAAATTGAGGTTGAAAACTGGATTGCAAATTTATAGTTGTGGATAAGAAAGTTGAACCTTGAAAGGTGTCAAAGCTGCCCCTTGCTGTCATGCTTCGCAGAGTAATAATAACATGATCCTATTCCAGTATTTTCTAGACCTGCCATGCCTTCAAGCTTTGAATTGAAAATTAAGGAAGATCAGGTTTAATTCAACTGTTTTTACTCTCTTTAGCCAAATTAAGGTCCAAAATTCGAATTCTTGTTCTTCCTCCTATTTTCCATATGCACAAAATAAATTAGCAATAAAAATTTCAACCATTTTATGTAATACTAATTACCATTAACAAATTCAAACAACCTTAATAGGAGAGTTACATTATTGTTATTTTTATTTTTGAAGTAACATAAATCTTTTAGACAACTTCTACCAACTTCAGATCTCAACAAAGTATTTACAATATCTTTTACCTTATTCTTGCTTTTTCTATTGTTAACTATCTTACTTGCCTATTTACACATGGCCTGGAGCCAAAGAAGGTGATAAAAGAGGTGAAGCTGAGGGCATCATGGCCGGGGGAATTGCAGTTGAACCACCAAAAACGCCACCACCAGCGCCACTCCCGGCACTGCAGTGGTAGTGAAAGCAGTCCACCGGATGTTCAAGCGCAGCTTGACATTCTTTCTCACTTCTTTGGACTGGCTTCTCTGGTAAACAGTTACGCCGATCATCAAAAGCTATACCAGTTGATGTCAAGTTCTGGCAAATCCCTTCCTCCTCACAGAAAAAGTTATAAGAGAAGGTAAAATTCTTCAGGTTTGGTAGAATACAAACTCCCATGGGTACGATCCCGCTCAGCATGTTATGCGCCAAGTTTAGTTGTTCCAAATGAGCTAACCCTGCAAGGCTGTAAGGTATTGTACCTACTAAATGATTATTGCTGACATCTAACACCTTTAGTTTGTAAAGGTGACCTACTTCTGGCGGTAAGCACCCTGACAAGCTAGTGTTAGTTAATAGCAGCTCCTCCAAAGTATTTGCATAGTTGGAAATACTTGGTGGCAGGCAGCCTCCTAGGTTGTTGTTGGCAAACACGAGAACTGAAGCATTACCTCCACCAAAAATGGATGGTATCACATTGGAGAATCGATTGTTGTTTACAAATATGGCGTCGAGATTTTTACTGAAAAGCTGTGGAGGCAATGGCCCTTCAAACTCGTTATACCTAATGTCAAGAAACCGTAAAGAAGGAAGAGATAGAACAACAAACGGAAAAGGGCCAACAAATCTATTGTTACTAAGATCAAGCTCAAAGAGAAGTAAGAGATTGGCTAAAGTTTGTGGCAGGATGCCGCAGAAGCGATTGCTATTGAGATGGATGAGTGCAAGGTCTGAGAGTAGGCCCAATTCATCAGGGAGAAAACCGGCTATATCAGCTCCGTTAAGATCAATACCAGCAACTACTTTGATTTCGTGATCATGAGGGGGTTGCGCACAATACACGCCTGTATACTTGCATACGTTAGGACCAACCCAGTTAGAGGTGAAGTTCTTGGGGTCTGAGTAGATGACTCGTTTCCAAGCCTGGAAGGCATTGTAAGCTTGCTGGAGTTTCGGGTTTGGAAACGGGGAATGCTTGTGGTGGCGATGGTGATGAGAGACGGTGTGTTTTGCTGCCAGATTGTTTAACGAGGAAGACAGATAGAGTAGCAAAATGATGGAGGCAGGGGAAATGAATGAGAAAAACAAAGTTGAAGCCATTGCTTTGGTGAATGTTTTGAAGAGTTAGCCTGATTATATATATAAAGAGAGAGAGAGCTCTTTCCTATTCAGGAGAAATGCTTCGGTCTTCTGTTTAATCATGCTGTTCCTGTCCAATAGGAAAAATGATTTCTTTTCTATATGATGACATTCAAAGCAACTCTCTTTATAGTGACAGTTAACCATTACATTTGGCCTTAAACAACTACTAGACAATTTTGCTTCCAATATTTTCGTGCTTCAATTGGATAAAGTTAAAAGAATTGTTGGGATTTGTCGCTAAGACCAGTAGTAGTATTGCCTGACCAAAAAATTAACTCCGATACATACTGTATAATACCGATCGAAAACAATTCTTTTAGCAAGTATAAACCTGGAATTGGTTGTTGATACCGTCCACCCTGTGGGAATTGGGAAAGAGAAGAGGACGCGCACGATAAGGACTTATCTCCTTCCTAGTAGTTTTCGCAGTTGTTTGAAGTGGAGCAGGAGATAGACAGCTTCAGGCCACCAGAGAAAAAAGGGAAAGATTCCTTGGAACTGAAGGCATAAAACCTGTTTTGCGTCAAAGATGTATGAGTTTAAGCTATATCAGACTACCGCATAAGCTGATTGTAAGAGTCTGTACAAACTTGTAAGGTCTTGCCCGTTTCAGTTCATTAAATTTTATGATTTTGTCCAAAAAAAGTTTCACATATGGATGAGTGAACAATTATACAAGCAGTTGAACACTGCTGTATAGTCAATGTAGGATTCGTGGCTTCCTAGGACTAAAATATCCTCTCCAACTCTAACGAAAGGTCACTGAGGATAGTGGCACGTCACTTGTACCCTCAAAGCCAACTCTAATATCAAATGTCACGGTTCACGTTAACTTAAAAAGAGTTAATTTATTTTGATCAATTGAACTTAACAGTTTTATCTATAAATTTTGCTTCACAAATTTAAAATATTATAACATTTATATACCGATCAAACTCTAATATACAACTAATGTGAAATTCATGACTCATTACACTGATTTTGGGTTTGCAACGTGTTTCCAATACATTGGTTGTATACTTAAATATATTCAGATGTTTTTTTTTTCTCTTGTTAGGTGAGTCAAAAATGAAAAGTTATAATATTATATAATATTAATCCAATGGAGCTTTAATGTGACTTTTCTTTAGGTTTATTTGGCTCTCATCGTTTATGGTGTACGGTGGGATACATTGAATAGTTATAGGATACAATCAATTTCTTGTTTGATTTTATTTTGCACTGATAAACTTAAATTACAAAACATTGCTTAATGAATGGTAATATCAATGTTCTTATACTTATTATTTTGAAAGGAATAATGTGTAAGAAACTTTTCAAAGTGTTTTAGGAATAATATCAATGTTCTTATACTTATTATTTTGAAGGGAATACTGTGTAAGAAACTTAATTCATTTTTGAGAAGGAATTCGATAGATTCAAAGTGTTTTAGGATAAATTTGGCATCTTTATATTAAGAGTGTAACTTTTCAATTATGTAGATTTCTTCAATTAATTTGACTTTTCATTAAGGTAATATATGTTAGAATAACATAGGTCATGTTGGCAACCATGTACAAGTGAAAAAAAGAAATATCTTTTTGACAATATTATAAGCCATTTGAAGCAAAACTAGCCGTTGCAACTAAAAAACAAAATTACACCAGGTTCTCATTCCATTTATTAACACATTTACGTTACCTTTGGATAGATCTGATAATTTTAGATATAATTACATAAATATGACACGCATAAATTAATAAAATCATGATATGTATGAATATATTTTGAAAATCTTATAATATGAATTATTAATGTATCAAAATTGATAAAAATATAAAATATCTTAAACATGATTATGATACGATACAATATATGAATATGATAAGAGTACACAAATTACCTTGCCCACCTTTGGATTGTTGAATAAAATAGAGAGAAATAGAATGGCTATATTAAAAATAGAATAATATATATATATATATTAAATAGTTTGATTCATTGAATGAAACAGGGTAGAAAATACTACTAAATTATTAGATGAGTTAAAATAATGTAATGGAATATGTGTAAGATTATTATTGCATCCTTAAATATATATATATATATATATATACACTTAATAACAAATTTTTAAAATATTAAAATTAAAAATAATATTTATAAATATTTTAAAAACTAATATATATTTAACAATAATATTTTAATATATTATATTAATATATGCATATAATTTTACTTTTAAAATATTATAATGAAAAATAATATCTAAAAATATTTTAGCATATTATATTTCAAGATAATATTTGAAATTATTCAAAAAAATAATATTTTAGAATAATATTTTAGAAAAATTTTAGATACAAAATATTTAATAATATATATTACAAAAAAATTTCCCAATTTTCCATCTCCCTTCTCTTTCTAAACATCTCCCTATCTCTCCAAAATTCATCAACCCAACCAGAAAACACAAATAAAAATCCAAAAATCATTGGTAATCCTAGATTTCGATTGTCGGTTGTCATTGTGCTTGTTGCTGTCTGACATAAAAAATCCTCCAAATTTCACCCAAACCTTCTTCTAAACCTTTTTTTTTCTTATTTTTCAAATCGTTTTTCCTAAATCCCTTGAAAAAACTTGGACTACAAAAAAATCCCACAACTTCCATCTTCATTTTCATCATTCTCTTATGCTCAAAAAAGCCCCCATTTTTCTATGTGTTCCTCTTCTTTATCTCGTCTTCATCCTTTTTTAAATTTGGAAACCCAAAACTCCTTAAATCAGCCTAACCTGAAGAGAGAGAAACTTCTCTCTCTTTCTCTTTTATTAATTTTATTTTGTTGTCATTTGTGTGTGTGTTTATTCTCTTTTTGAGGATGATCTTGAAAAAATATTGTCAAATAAAAAAATTGTTGTCATGATGATTTCTTTTCATTTTTTGGGCTATATTAGTGTTCTTGCATATTAGGGTTGGATTTTATTACAATTAGACTTGGTAATTAGTGTATTCGTGTTATATTTTTATATTTTATCGTGTTATAATTGTGTTTAAGATTTTTTATATTTATATCAATTTTGATATGTTTATAATTCATATTAGACAGATTTTGAGAACATATTCATGTTGTGTTATATCGTATTTTTTTATTTATACATATTATATTTATGTAATTATATTAAATATTGTCAGGTCTAATCATAATAGATGTAGGGATGGTAAAATTCAATTTAAATATAACATAAAGGGGTTAAATGGCCTAAAAACATCATCCCTATTCGACTTCATTCATAAGAACCATCCTTGTGTAAAGCTCAAAAGGACTATTCATCAATTTTAAAGAATAATTGATTCCTTCGAATATGTATTCTAGAAAAAAAGTGAACCAAACTAAGGGAGAATGAAATAGTCATTTCTCAAACAAAATGTAACGTAAGTTTAATCAAATTATCTTTAACGCTTTCACTATATTTTTGAAAATATTCCAACAAGCTCTCACCATTTTCAATATAGAGCAATTTCGATAATTATGAAATTTATATCTCAGTGAAAACATTTTACCAATTTCAAACTTCATCTTGAAAAAGTGTTGTTTAGTTGATCAAAATTGAATAGTAAAACTTGCATCTTTAAACCAACAATTTTATGCGATTAGTCCCCAACCTATTCACACATAACATTTGAAGGCTTATTAAAAAATCGTTTAACATTGCTTGGCACTATAACTAACCACGTGAAATGCTTCTTTTCATGAGTGTTGTAAAAGTCAAGCCTTGTGCTTCTAAAGGCAGCATCACTTTCATTCATATTGGTAAACTTAATAGAAAATGCCTTCATATAGGATACTTCAACAGCATTGTTTATATGTTATGGATTCATTAACAGCACTGACTCAACCTCCTTCCTTCAACATATGGATCCAAGTGCTTAAAGTTTACCAATTAAGCATGAAAACATTTAAATTAGGTTATGATGTGTGCTTGATATTTTATTCTTTCAATTTAGGTGTTGAATGAATATAAATAAGAAAAATAAAGTTTTTACTCGCTAAGATTTCATTATAGAAAATCTTTTCAAATTTCTTGAAAAAAAATTTAAATTGAGTTATGATTTGCACTTAATATTTTATTCTTTCACTTTGGGTGTTGAATGCATTTATAAATAAGAAAAATGAAGTTTTTACTCATCATAATTTCATTGTAAAAAATCTTCTCAAAGTTCTTTAATATCTTAGTCTTGCAAAATTAGTCTTGACATAGGTTAGAGAAGTTTTTTTTTGCTTTTTTTCTTTTCTTTTGCTAATAGTTTCTTTACTTTTTCTTTTTAAATACGAGAACTTCATTCAAATTATTTTATTAGGTAGCCACACTCAAGTTGAGAGAAGTCAAACTAGGCATAATTTTTACCTTTAGATGCCAAGTCTAGCCCCGAACTAAGCCTATAGAATTAAAATTTTTATTAATAAAATAAAGTCTCAAGTCAAGAAAGCACTACATAATTTAAAGGTGTCAATAATTGCCTCTAAAATATGAAAAATCATCTCTAACAATCATCCTCTTAAATTGTGTCATTAAAAAGTTTTAGAAATAATATTCGTCCTTAATGATATTAAATTGGGGATAATATTTATCCCTAATACTGTTAAATTTAAGATAAAGAAGATATTTTTTTTGTCGTCTCTTTATCTCATCCTAAAAATCTCATATTTTTGTAATGTAAGACTTCAACTTAAGTCAAACCAAACTCTTAGAGATTTGCCATAGAACCCAGCCTATGAATAATCTTCAATCAAACCCATATCATTTCTAGTTTTCATAATTTTGTATTTCAACAGAAAGGAGAATAGTTCAATTAATTTCTTGATAATAATAATAATAATAATAATAACATTTATAACTTACCTTTGAAGTTGTCATAAGTAGAAAAAAAAAACCTTTATTCAAATTTTGGATGCCTTTGCTTAGCATAACTAAAGTTGCAGAGTAAGGGAATTGTCTATAGCATACATTAAAAGTTGTTATGCCTTAAAGTTGCCCTTTGCAAGAGGACGCTTTCATTTCAATTTTGGGTGCCATTACTTACTAATGACTAAGGTCAGGGATTAAGGGGGTTGGAGGAGCTAATTATAGTATTTCAATATTTTTTTAATAAGGAAAGAAATAAAAAAAATGAAAGAAAAAGAAAAGGAAAAAAATGATAGAAGAAAAGCAAAAGAAAAAAGAAAATTTTTTTTTATATGTTCATGTTATTTTTCGTTTGTTCAAAGTATTACAAATTTATATAAATTTTTACATATTAATAATTTGTTCATATAGATTTTAATAAATTCATATATTCAAGTTGTGTTCATGTTATTTTTTGTGTTATTCTTTTGTATGTTCCAAGTATTATAAAATTATATAAACTTTTATGCGTTAATGATTCATTTTATGTAGATTTTGAAACGTTTATATACTTGTATAATGTTCATGTTATCTTTCGTATCATGTTTTAATTATTTTTCTCCATGTTCTGTTAGTATCGGGTTTTAATCTATCTTATATTTTGCATAACTTGTCATAGTAATTCAATTTAGAGAAAAACTTATATGTTCATATTGTGTTCGCATTGTATTTCAATTTATTTAATATTTTACATAATTTGTCATAGTAATCTAATTTAGAAAAATATTTGTATGCTAATGTCGTGTTTGCATTATTTTCATATGTGATGATTATAAACTTCTATAAATTTTCATGCATTAATAATTTATTTTTTTTGTAGGTTTTGAAATACTCATATATTTTCGTCACGTTTATATTATCTATCATGTTCTATTGTATTTTAATTATTTTTATATTATTTTCATGTCATCTATTAATTCATCCCATTATTTATGTATTTTTTCATAATATTTCAATTTTAACTCTAAACTAATTTATTAAGGATTAGGTATTTGCATAATTCATACATTAATATAAAAATTATGTTTAATATTTTAATTTAATTTCCAAAAACAAAGCAAGAAGCGTATCTAACATACATATAAAATGAACTACACAAAAACATCCATTGTTGACATGTGTATGGCTTTTTTTTTGCCCTTGTTAGGAGAGAGAAAAGAGAGAAAAAAAAGAAAAAAAAGAAAAAGAAAGAGAAAAAAGGAAAGGAAAGAGAAAGAGAGATTAGAGAAAGAAAAAGAGGAAAGGGAAGAGAAAGAAAAAAGAAAAACTTGTGTTTATGTTATTTTGACGCGTTTGTGTATTTTTATAATATTCATAATCATGTTGAGTTTTAATTATTTTTCTTATATTATATTCGAATCACATCTTAGCCATATTATTTTTGCATAGTTTGTTATTATGATTCAATTTAAAGAAAATTTTGTGTTCTTGTCATGTTTATATATTTATGTAAAATTTTATGTATATTTTTACACTATCATTTATTCATATTATGTTTATATTTTTTTCACATTATGTTTTAATTATTTTATATATCCCGCGTTATTATTTTTGTATGTTTAAAGTATTTTAAATTTATATAAATTTTTATATATTAATTATTTGTTTATGTAGATTTTCACCTATTCATGCACTTGTATTGTGTTCATGTTTTTTTTTGTATTATGCCTTAATTATTTTATATATATATTGTGTTCATATCATATTTTAATTCATTTAATATTTTGCTTAGTTGGTTATTGTGGTTCAATTTAAAGAAAATTTTGTATATTCATATCATGTTTGCATCTTATCTCAATTTATGACATATTTATATATAATTTGTCATAGTGAATCAATTTAGTGAAAAGTTTTGTGTGTTCATAATGTGTTCATGTTCTTATTATTTTTGTGTTTAAAATATTATAAATTTATATAAATTTTTATACGTTAATAATTAGTATTATGTATAATTCGACATGTTAATATATTTGTATCATATTCATGCTTTTTTCATATTGTGTTTTAATTTTTGTTCTATGTTCTTTTTAGGTCATGTCTTAATTCATATTGTATTTTGCATAGTTTGTCATTATGATTCACTTAAAAAAAAATTTGTATGTTTGTATCATGTCTCAATTTATGACATATTTTCATGATTCAATTAGAGGAAAAGTTGTGTTTGTATATCTTCATATTCATGTTTTTTTTTTTGTCTGGTCAAAATATTATCAATTTATATAAATTTTATATGTTAATAATTCATTTAAATTTTGACACATTCATATATTCATGTCATGTTCATTTTATTTTTTATGTCATGCATTTTAATTATTTTTTTTATGTTGTGTTTTTGTCATGTCTCAATTTATCTTTTATTTTTTATAGTTTGTTATAATAGTTTAATTTTAACTCTAAATTCATTTACTTAAAATTTTAAAACACCAAAAAAATTAAATAAATGATAATTATTTAATATAATTCAACTTAAATTTATATAATTATTAATTTAGTTACATATTTATAAATATTAAAAATTTTCTCATCAAAGTTGGAAAACTTTGTGTTTTTACGTCTTGTAACCCAATAAAAAAGAAGCATTTTGAGTAGGATGATCCATAATTTTGTTTAAAGCATGCTTCTCTTAGCTTCTGTTAAACCTTTAGTAGCATATCATGTTGCATCCAACTATTGCACCTTTTCGTGAATCAGCATTTCGAATCCAATGCTCCTATTCAATTCCTGTCCAACCTCACTTATATTTTGACCTAACAAGATAGCAGCTTTGATAATTGACTTAGCAAAAATTAGTTTACCTACATCAATGCTTTTTTTTTTTCTTGTTGAAGATGTAAAGTCACTTTTTTAAGGTTGGATGGTTGTGGTTATATTGTTAAGGCATTCATTTTGTCAACAGAAGCTTCAGTTTCCTATCTATTTTTAGTGATTCCTTCTTCATTCATCCTTTGATGACCTTCATGTTCAACTTTTATTTCTTCAATGATACCTTCAATGGTTGAAGTATCTAAACTTGTTACTCGACCTTTTGCATATGTAGCAGACAATTATTTTGAACAAAAAACTCATTAATCTAAACTATACAACTTCTTTATGATTCTACATACTCACATAGGTTAAAGTAAAATAACATATTATGTATAACTTTTATGAAATCAAGACAATAGTAAAAAACATGCACTTATATAAGACTTCCACACAAGATCTTCAACAACAATCATCTACCTATGTCATCTTATCCGAATCCACATGTGTCATTCTTTCTTATCATATCATAAATAATTTCCTAATCTTTCTTTTAATGTCTTAACCCTAGATTCCAAGTTAGCCTAGCCTTTAAGTTTGCATATGATAGTATTTTTTTTCTAGCATTCTTTCAAGATCACTCAAGTACTCAACCTTAAAACTAGTATCCGCATTAAATGACCTTATATTATGCAAATCTAGCGTACATATAACTAGGGTAGCATCTTCTTTTGGAACCCATTTCCTTTTTGTTCCTTTTGAATTTTATGAAGACGTTGTCGTAGATGGTTGATTTCCTAACATTCTTTTTAATAAGAATATAACTTACTCAATGCAATATATAATAAAAAAGATTTCAAAAAGAAATTTAACAAATATAATATTCATAAAAATAACACTTCTAATTGAATTTTCAATATACATCGTATAACAACTTTGTAATACATAAATCTATCATAGCAGAATGAAATAAAATCAATACAGTTAGAAATGTTATCAGAAAACTATAGTCAACAATAAAAAATTGAAAACAATTTAACTCTCATTATTTTTAAATGTTTGTCATTCACTGAACATTTGATTAGTTGGTTCAATCCTTTAAGTTGTCTAGGCATCACTTGGATGAATAGTCATGATAAAAGGATCCTTCTCACCTATTATGTTTATGTTTATAGCTTCACCGAAATTAGTTTCAATAGGATCAAAACTCATCTCCATCCCAGTAAAATTATGAAGCAAACAACAAGCAAAATAATAATTCGGTTATATACTTCACATGATAAAATAATGGACTTCAAGGATAGCCCACCTCAGTTTTAACAATATAAAATTTTTTATAACGTTGCAGGCAATTACATGTTTCATATTAAAAAATTCTTCTAGAGTGCTTACCCGGTGTCCTTGACGTCATTAGTTCAAATGATACTTTTGATCCCTAAAAGGTGCAAGAAATCTTTTATAATTTGTGTATTGCGCATCAAATAGATTGTAACAACCTGTATTAAAAAAATACTATAAAGTTACAAATCTATTGTTACCAAGTTTGTTAACATCTAAAACTCTTTCAAATTCCTATGTACATTAAAAACCTCATCATGTGGAACTTCAAATCCATGTCTTATAGTAATGGCATTTTGAAGAATTCTTCCACCAACAACTAACCCTTCAAAATAGGAAAAACATAAACAAATTGCATGTCAGGTGTATAAACACCTAACATATTCATTGCTATGTCATTCTTGTGAGTATGATATTTAAGTTTATTTGTCACTGGTATCTTAATCTTAATATATATTTTATCTACAACATCTAAGTGATTCTACTCTAAGGGAATCCTATTCAAATTTTCAATTATACAAGGAATTTCTATATTTGTAGTTTCTTAATCGAATACTTTGAAGCATTTTCACCTTGGATTTGTAGAATTAACTAGAAATGGCTTTGCTTTTCTAAATGACAGACCTTGCAAACGTATAACTATATTTAATACATTATGAAATGGCTGACTAACTGTAAAATAGTGTTTGATAACTCTATTCTTAAGATAATGAACTATAATATGTAAAAAGATTGCTACTTTTTCATCTATAAGCATGTTCCTTGTTGACTTTAACCTTCTTATATTTTTTAGCACCTCACATAATTTATAAAATGCATGCTTATTCATCATAACCTACTCAATACATGTCATGTCACTAGCATGTACAAACCACTTGACATAATCTCTATTAGCATAAAAATCTAAGACATAAAACCTAACCCTTGGAAGACAGAGCTAATAACATATTGAAGAACCACCTAATGGCAGCACACATCTCTAACTATATTGCTAGAATAACTACAATCTTTTTCCGTCCTTGATGTTTTACAATTAAAGAAAATCAAGCCATTTTGCAAAAAATAATTTGTCTAAATCATTCATAAAAGATTGCTACAACTAAAATATTGGAATAGTCATATTTTCATATTTTATCTATAACTTGGAATAAGATTTATAGCTATGGTCTATGGGGTTAATGAAATTTATAACAAGCAATAATAAGCATGTTTAATTATATTTTTCGATGTTATTCATTGCTATCAACTTGATTGGGTCTTGAAACTTATTAGATGCATACGATAAATTTGCTAAAAACTCCACTTATTGCTTTCCATAACTATTACAAGACTTTAAACCCAAGGGGTAGGCTAAATTACAATCATAGTTCAGATGGCTTTCTTCAATAATAATGAAAGATGATTTTGGAGAGGTAAATAATGGGATGTCATTTAAGATTTGGTATTTAGCACATATTAAAACAAGTTAAGCTATTTTTTAAAAAAGAAAAAAGTTAAGCTATGGTTTATGGGGTTAACAATGAATGAACTTTTACTATTTGCATCACTTTACTCGAAGTGAATGCTATTAATATTGTATTTATTAATTAAGAATTCTAATCCCTCCAAAAAATGATAATATTTGTGCTCCAAGGCATCCAATCCATAGTTGTAAACACTATTTAAATTTCATGAAGTTCCTTTTTCAAGGAAGTATTGGTTAAACCAAATGAATTATAAAGAAATGTTCATCTAATCAAGCCCACAACTATTAAACTAATCTAAACAAAAGGAAAAAGCAATCTGACACTGTGTGATAATGGTAGCGGAGAAGGGGTTTTGTATGAATGAATTTGGCTACTTTCATTTTTATTAACTATGGAACTTATCTAAACAAAAAGAAGAAACCCAAAGCGGATTCATGTAAATTTTTTCCTAAACCCAAATTACATCTAACTTAATTTATGGTTTACATAGAAAAGAAAATTTTTTCGTAAAGTCTTCAATTTTTTTTTCCAAATAATTTTCCTTCAACCAAAAAATAAATACTAAACACCTACACACCAAAAACAAATGAACGAGAAACAAAAAAAAAAATTGAAAAAAAAAATTTACTGAGTATTTTTTCTATAGTTGAAACCCTAGTTGCAGAAGAAGATTGCCAAATGAACCAATTTTGGCTCCTCGATAGCTTCTTTTCTCGAATTTTGAGTCAACACAAGGTTGGCTATCTTAAATCTGGAAAAAAGAAAAACAAAAAAGTGTGATGACCACTTTTACCTAGAAGAGTAATCTAAAGGAAAAGAAAACAATAAACACCAATAGCTAATAAATGAGAACATGAGAAAAGTAGTAATGGCGGTTAAGTGAAAGCCAAAGTTATAGTAGAAGAAGCTGTCGTGGCTTCGGTTGAAAGGGAAAGTTTTTTTTTGTTCCAACAACGGCTTGAATAGTCATTCAGTGCCCCTTCACTGAAGCAAGCTCAAGCTATTCAGTGAACAGAGCACTAAATGACTACTCAGGCCCCTCATAGCATATGGCTTGAAATGACCTCAAGTTATTCCCCTACTTTTTTGAACCAAACTAGTGTTCTACGGTGATCCATGAAATATGGTATGAATGAATACCGAATTGCCATGAACCAAAAACCACATTAGTGATATTATCTCCGTCCTATATATAATGTATGATTTAACATTTTTGCAATCACCATTTTTCAATTTTAACCCTTAATATTTTATATATTTTACTAAACAAAATTTTTATCAAATATATTTTATAACCTCATCACTCAAGGTTTTTTGATTTTTTTTTATATTTAGTTAGTAATATATTTAAAATCAATCATATCAAAATTAAAAAAGTTTAATCATTTAAAATTAAAATAAAAGAATATTTATGCGATGAAAGTATATAATTTAATTAAGAGTATTTTGATAAATATTTTTTAGAGTTCAGTTTTTCTTTTTTTTTTTTTATAGAATATAGATCAATCTTATATAATTAAAAAAAAATCTCAACGAAAACAAGTAGCAATTAAATTATTTATATGTCATTACATTTTTTTAAAAATTGTTACTTGTACCCAAAAAATATTGTTAGTATCCATACAAGCTTATTAATTAGGTAGCAAAGGGAAAATGACCACCTTTGTTTTATATTTATTTTCCAAAAATACTCTTATATCTTCATTATTATTTATCTATTTATTTTTTATTTTCATTCTTTTTTTATTCAGTTATTTTAACTAAAAAATAATGATATTAAGTTACTTATAAAATCATCTTTAATTACTATAAAATTAAATTTTAATTTATATTCTAATTCAAGTGCATAAAAATGTTTTAAACTTACTTTTTATTCAATTATTATATATTAACTTTAGATGAATCTATTAAATTATCTTTGTTTAAAATAAATAAATAAATATTATTTTAAACAAAATTTATTGTCAAAGAATTGATTAATGGAAAAAAAAAAGAAAAAAGGAGAAGAAAAATATATAATTATAATCCATGATATTTTATTGAAAAGAAATTTACCTTCTTAGTTTGAAAACACATCTCAACTCTCTTGAAAACAATAACTATTTCAAACTTTGGTTTTCCAAACTTATATTTGTTCAAAGTTTACTTTAAATATAAAAAATCCCCTATTTTTTCTTTTTTTCCATCCCTTTTAATTTTTGTTTTAATCAAATTTCCATCATTACTTTTTGTAGATAATGATGATTAATTAATTTTAAATAAAAATAACATAATACAATGATCTCAAAATTAACATATAAATGAACTAAAAGACAAGTTTAAAATATTTAACATGTAATTGAATTATAATATAATTTTTTTAGAATTTAATTCATACTAATCAAAAATAATTTTAAAATAAATTAAATTCTTGTTATTTTGTGGTTAAATAATCTTAGTTAAAAGAAAATTTAAATAATCTTGAAAAATATATATTTATCTTTTTATATAAAATTATCGCGCCAATGTATTTTTTATGAAATCAGAAAAATGTTTTTAAATTAAAGAGAAAAATGCGTCAAATGCTCATGGATAAATGTATTTTATTTCTAAAAAATTTGCGCATTGCAAAATTTATGAGGAAAAAAAATTGCCAAAGAATCTATGTTCTTCAGATTTCCTATACCCGAAAAAAATATAATTGAGAATTTATATATTCATATTACATTAATATTTTTTTATCATGATCATACTAATATATTAAATATTTAAATAAATTTTAATATATTAATAATTTATTTTATATAAATATATTTATCTATAATCCATTTTATATAGATTATAAAACCTTTTGTATATTCCTATGAGAATTTATAGAATCTTGCGCCTAGAAAATGTAACATCATCAAATTTGGAGCTGAGTCGGATACAGTATGTTTATCTCTACATCAATCCGATGACCAACACCGAGCAAGGGATGGCAATTAGTGGAACAAAAGTGAAAATTGCCTTATTCATTTTTACTCCACTTGTGATGCTAAAAACATCCACTTCCATTAATATTGATTACACCCCCAATCACTTTACAATACTTTCACTTTTTTATTAATAATTTTTAATTTAGTATTGTAAAATATATATTGTTTTCCATTCATGAACATAATTTTAACATATATTATTCTTTATTATATATACAAAACACAGTATATCCATAATATATAATATTAATATACATATATATATATATATATACGTACATAATTTTAGTATACATATCCTTAATATACGTTAAAAGTATAAAAAGGATAACTAAAATATTTTAAAGTACAAAATAATAATTTTAAAAATCATGACAAGATAGAATGAAACAGGTATTTACCAAAACTATCCCATCCCACCACATCCAACCTGCAATTGATACGAGATCCGTGAATCGGATTGAATTTCACCATCCCTACACTGAACCGGACAGGTAGAGGCAAAAGACGAACACCGAGGGAAGAATCTACAAGAAAAATCAAATAATATACTAGACAATCAAGCATTTGAAAAGCAGAGATTGTTTCATTATTCTCACCAAAAGAACAACCAAGAACTACAAGGTCTTTGGAACTAAATACATGTAACACTCATAATTCAACTAGATTTTTTCGTCACTAACTTCTTCAATGCTAAAATCCCTCAATACTGGGAACTATGGAACGCACTATAACCACCAGAAATTATTCGCAACTGGGTATCCTAAATCATTCTTCAGGAAACCAGTATCACCCTACCACAGTGATGTGATACCCTTAGCCACCACCGCCAGATCCGTATTTCTTGCCAAAGAAAATGACTTGCAGCTTGTCATAGCCTGCGAGCACACCAGCACCTGCAACAGCACGCAGAATGTTTGCACCAGCACCCTTGAACAGTGATTTAGCACCTTCTTTCTCGATGATTTGAGAAAATGCGTCCAGTGAGCTCTTGTATTTGACTGCTTCTCCAGATGTCATCATCATTCTTCTACGTACCGTATCAATTGGATAAGATGCCAGTCCGGCACCTATTGTGATACCCCAACCAAGCAAGAAACTTGCCAAGAAACTATCCTGTGAATACCAAATAATCAGAGAGAATCAGGCTCTATGTTCAGGTCAACAAAAACTCTAAGCAATGATTCTTTGACACTCAAGTATGACGTACCTGCAATCCACCAACCAAAACAACGGGTTTCAGAGAATCATACATTCCAAAGTAGAGTCCACGGTAAACAATAATTCCAACACATGAGATATTGAATCCACGGTAAAGACCGGCAATGCCATCAGATTGGATTGTTTTCTTGTAGACATCAATTAAACCATTAAACTGCCTCTGACCACCCTTTTTAGCAGCTTTATTATCATTAGCCAAACGCGTCCGAGCGTAATCCAGAGAGTAAACAAACAGAAGAGATGAGGCACCAGCAGCACCACCAGATGCCAAGTTGCCTGCAAACCATTTCCAGTAGCCATCTCTGTCCTTCTTGAAGTTGAACATCCTCTTGAAGTAATCCTTGAAGGCAAAGTTCAGAGCCTGGACATATACAAAAGTGTTAAGCTTTAAGCATTGAAAAAGAATTAAAAAAATAAAAAAAGACTGAGGGGAAGGAAAACAAAATGAAAGATAAACACATCCCTTAACCAAACTGACATAGTCACGGGTAGATCACACATGTTACATGTACATCAAACGCCTCATTTTTTAGGGTTCTTTTTCCTGCTTCTTTTCCGAGAAGAGGTACAAAGGGACAGCAGAGGTCCCAGGGAAACAAGAGACAAACTCAGTTAATAAAAAAAAGCACCCTATAAAACGGAGGCAGAAAAGGAAGATAAAGCACTTAAAAATCAAATGAGAGAAAATCAACCTGGGTGGGAAAGTATCTGATAACATTAGCGGTGTTGCCTCTCCAGAGAGCAAGGACACCTTCATCTTTAATAGTCCTGGCAAAGCAGTCGGTAATTCCCTTGTATGGTTCGGACAGCCGCCCAGCTTTGATCATTTCATCCTGATTTTGGATTAGAAGTTTAACCCGCTCAATCGGAGCAGCTGCTGTCTTGGAAACAGCTGCAGAAACTCCTCCCATGAGGAAATCCACCAGAAAAGCAGAAGCACCTTTCTCTGATGGAGCTTGCACAAATATGGGAGAAACAGAGGACAAATGTGCCCACCCACTGGCTTGAAGTGATGGCTGCAGAGCAATATGAAGTCCTCCATTTGCATACGCACCAGTCACATTATAATTCCTGGCATGCAAGTTAGAAGAAAACCTGGAAATGAAGTAGGACTGCCCATATATCTTTTGGAATACTGATGGTCGCTGAGATCCATCTGCCATCTTTACGACTCAAGATGGTGACCTGTAAGTCAAGAAAACCAACTTACGGGAAAAAAATATTGACAAGAATTAGAGAAAAAGCCAGAATGGGCTCTAATAATATGGGAACCACACTCAAACCTTGAAAGGAAGGGCAGGCAAGCAAAATTTTCAAACTGATCGCCCGAAAAGTTGATATGATGATATTGTCTTATATATCATATGTTTTCCTCCTTTAACAAAGTCTCAGTGCTCAGCAATACAAGATAAAAAGGAAGGAAAACCCCGAACTATATCAATGATGAATCATCCACAATTAGGCCAGACAAACAATTTGCTAAAAAAGGTTTCAACAGTTCTTTAAAAAATCCACATAATTCAAAATTATCTCAAATATTTCCATATAGCAAAATGGAATCGGTGAAATAGATAAAGAAATTTTAAACAAATAGATCAGCATGTTACCGAATCTACTAAACTAACAATCTAATCCTCATTACTTAAACTAAAACAAAGCAAATCTAATTCTCTATTCACATTAACAATCAGTTTTTGGAGTCTACTGATGAAAATTATGAAAAATTAACACAGCAAAAGTAATTTAAACCTCGATCGTAAACCAAATTAACCAAAACAACAAATTAGAAGCTAAAGCAAATTGAAGAGTCCATTTCCAGTGATTTTTTCACTCAATTTCTAAGCAATCAAACAGCAGAGGAGAAAAAGCAAAAGGCAAAGGGAGTGGAAACAGAAACAGAAATTATAGGAGAAGTTGCTAGGGGCGTAAAACGATGAATCGGCAAGGAGAAATTAGAGAAAATGACCTGAGAGGTCGCCGATGAAGCTCTAATACTATTTCTCCCAAAAGCAAGGAGATATGAAAGAGACGATGCTATTTATATGTCCGGACACAACCGTGATTTAGGTTTAGGGTTTTTCCTCTCGTCATATAATGACAGATTTTTCCTTGCTTTGTGCCTTGAATTGCCCTTGTGCCACTACACACTCAAGGCACTCACTGACTAATGGATAGCGAGCCCACAAACGATCAGGGGCTTATTTTATTGTAATATATATATATATATATATATATATATATATATATACACACACACTAAAATGTTTCCTCGCTTCGTTGTAGCAATTAGATTTTTTTTATAATTTTAATTATATTAAATAATAAATATTTATTTAAATATTTTAAAGTGATATTTTTAATAGAAAATTAAATATTTGAAGTGACATTTTTTTATAGATAAAATTTATTATTAAATTAATTTTTTTAAAAATTATAAAATAATTTTTTTATTAATAAATTTATAAAGAATAAAATTTAAATCGATCTTTATACCAATCAATTTTTATTTTCTTTCGTGATAAGAGTTCAAAACAACCAATTACTCTTGTTAGTATTTCTTTTTTATTTTCCATTAACAAAAATTAATTGTAAAATATTTTTATTTTTATTAATAATTATATATTGTAACAATAGTAGTTGATGAATATTTTTAATTTATTGGTTCATTTTGTATTTATTTTAAAACTATTTTATCTCTTTATTACACATTTTGCAAGAAAAAACATTTGATTAAAAAATTTTCATTTATTAATTAATTTTGTAGTTCTTAAAAATTTTTTGCTCACAATACTATCCGAATCAGTACTCGATTAAAAAATAATATTTGTCAAAATTTGAATTCACTAAATATTTGAACTTATGATATTATTTTAAAAAAATAGAAATATAAAATTAAAAATAAATAAATACATAAATGGATATCAAATAATACAGGATATCTGAATCTGTTATCTATATAAATAAAAAAAATTAGATATAAAATGAATTTGAATATTCGACATAATCCAAACCAAAGTCAAAATAAGATTCAAATAATAAATATCTAAAAGTTCTTATTTAAATCTGCTCTAAATCTGATTGTGAATAATAAATATAATATTCAAATCTGTAATATTAAAATCTGAAAAAAAAAATTAGACCATCTTCTCTCACTAAAGTAAAAACAAAAAATTCTCTGTACACTAATTAATAATTACTTATTGTAACTACTACAAGTATAAATACTTTTAAGTAGATAACCATATTATCATTTTACCAACCAAATAAAAAAATGGACCGTCGTCGGTCAGAAGAATCCCACAATAGGCATAGATTTATATATGTATATATATATATTATTTTTGTAATTATGCATGATTCAAATTTAATTCTCGAAATGATTTCGAGAATACCAAGGGCGGTTTCTGTTATTTTTTAAAATTAAAAGTTTTTATTTTTTTCATAATTAAATAAAAAAATTAAAAAATTATAATTTAATAATTTAAGTAAAAATTAAAAATTAATTCCTTTATAGTTTTATGGTTAAAAGTTAAAATATAATTTTATATTTTTAAGTAGAAGTGTTTATGAATAAAGTCAAATCAATTTTTAGATTACAAAAATTTTAAATTTCTTTTTTGGGCTCAAATAAGGCCTGACCTGACTCTGCTTAAAAACCCGAATTACTATCTAAATATCAATAAAAATTCAAAATTATTTTTATGTTTTTAATAAAATTTAGTTAATTTTTATCATTAAAATTTATAATTATTTTTATAATTTTATAATGAAAAATAAATTAAAAATAATTAAAAATATAATTTTATATTTTTAGCTAGAAATGTAACATGTGTCGAACTAAATTTGTAGCGCAAAAAATTTAGATTTATTGTCCAGGTCCAACTAAAGCCAAGCACCCCCCCCCCCCACAAAAAGCCTAATTACTATGTAAGTATTAATAAAAATAAATAAATATTAATATAAAAATATTTTTAATTTTTATTGATATTTAAATAGTAATTAAAACTTTCAAATTGAGTCAGGCTAAGCCTTATTCGGACCTAGACAAGCAATTTAAAATTTTTTGGAGTTACAAATCGATCCAATCAACCTATAGATGTCCCTATTTAAAAATATAGAATTATATTTTATTTTTTAATTGTATATTTTTAATATAATTATTAAATTTTAATTTTTAAAATTTTTTAATTATAAATTTATTTAAAAAAAAGTGAAAACTACCCAGCGGCTTTCTATCAATAAAAAAGGAAAAATTAAAGGAAGTCGCCCTCACTCTTCTACATTAAAGTGAATCTTTTTGAGAATTAATCTCGAACCATGCATACTTATTAAAGTAAAAAATTTATAAATATTAAAATAAAAACCTCAAAGATCGGGTCTCATTCTCGGGTTGAGCTCTCATCTATTATTTTTTATCTATTTTTTAATATATTTTTTAATACTATTTATATATATAGGATCTACTTATAAATTATTAAATTTAAATTAAAATTAAATTTATAGACGTTAGTTAAGGTTATATGAAATAATAATGGATAAAAAAAATAATGAAGGAGAATTCAACCTTCATTCTCACCCTCTTCAAAATTTTTTTTTTTTCATTTTGCATTTAAAATAAAGCTTCACCATCAAGCCAATAATGTATGGATTTTTTTTTTTTTGGCGATGAGGAATTAATGAATAATACAATAAAAATCTTACAAAATAAATATTTTATGTATTAAAAATATATTATTTTAAAAAGGTCATTTAATTATCGATAAACAAACAAATTATTTATTTATCAATAAATTAAGATTTATTAATTTATAAAAAATTATGTTTCAATTTTTATATATGTATAGTATTATTTTTATTTTACCGAGCTATATGAATGATTAATGGAAGACACTAGATATAGTTAAAATTAATGCTTACATTAAAAATACTGGCTATAATATAAAAAAAGGTCCGAATGTGGTGTGTCTGCATTGGGAAAAATTAAGGACAAGATTCACTTTAGTTTAAATACAAAGAAAAATAAATAACTTCCAGGAAAAAAATGTTTCAATGAATTATAATATTTAACCTATAGATACATTATGATTCACATTAGGAATATATATAAATACAATTGTGCACATTAATAATTAAATAAAATGGATAAATGACTATATTTGAAAAAAAAAAAAAAAAACTAGCGTTGAGAACTTCTAAAGTACCAAAATAAGTATTATTATTAGTTAATTGTTCAATTATTTGTCAAAAAGGCATAATCTTAACTTTAAGCTAAATATTCAAAGAATTTACGATTAAAAATTACTTAATATATATAGTATATGTCTAAATATTTTAATAATTTATCATTTAAATAGTAAATATTTAATACTAATAATCAATGAGGATGAGATAACATAATTATTTTTATGCATAATAATTTAAACATAATATAATTACAAGACCTAAACGATTAGGATATATATGTAAAATAATATATAATTTGATTAATTAATTAGGTTGTAATTTAAAATTTAATTAAGTGAGAAAAGAAATTTTTGAATTTTAAAAGTGTACAGAGTATAAATAAACTAAGTGCACGCATGAAAGTAAACAATTAGTAGTAGTATAAGCATCCTATTTTGAATCTTACACTAATTCAGGTTTTAATTGCACTTTTATTTATTTCATTATTTTAAATAAAATAATAAGAATAAGAATAATAATAATAATAATTATTATTATTGTTGTTGTTGTTGTTGTTGTAGGCTCGTAGTTCATTACTTAATAATATAACTTTTAATATATTAGTTAAACAACTTTTAGACAATCATATGCAAATATATGTATGAAATATAAATAAATAAATAAATAAATAAATAAAATGTTAAATTAAAATTTAAGAAAATGAAATATATAAATTAATCTCCCTTTTAGATACTTTGTCCTAAAAAAAATCTCCTTTAGATAATTTTCAAAAAACAAAATCACATTTTTATTCTTTACCATTCTAAAAAAAAAAAAAAAAATCTTTATTCACAATCCAATTATGTATACATAAATTAATTTTTCTTATATACTATTATATTAACACAGGATAATTAATTCAACATGTAGGCAAGCATGTCGTAAAAATGATTTTAAAGAAATGTATTCTACGTCCCATGGCCTTTGGGTTGTGGCTTGAACAATGAATTCTCGAACGCATATTCGGCATGTCAAACTTAAATAAATAAATTTTATTTTTTTGTATTGGGATGGGACTGAATTGTCGGATAAATCATTTATCCTCTTTAACCTTAAATTGTAATTATAAAATGACCAAAAATATCGGAGTCACCACCAATCTAGTTTTAGCTAGGTCAAATTGGTCATCTACCGGAACTCATATTTTGAAGGTTAGAAACCCTTGGTAGTAAGCTCCAAAATCTACATTTACAGCAGAGTTCGCATGTAAGGATTCAGAAGTTGGTTACGATTAGAAGTAATGATCAATCCTTCTCATGATGCCTGAAAATTAGCATGTCTTAATTATGTGTTGAGTAAAATCTTGATTGTGATCGGTTTTAATTATTTTTTTGTTATTTAATTATAATTCTCCATTTTTTGAAATTATTTATAATTAATATTATTTTTCTCATCTTAAGTAAATCGTATTTTTCTATTTTTTGAAGATCAAAATACTTTCGCGCCCTTTCGGAAAACCTAGAGGAATAGAGAGTTCTACGTTTTGGGAAAATTAAAAATTTCAATTTACTTATCTAAAAAAAGTATTTTTTAAGATAAAATAATCGATGAGGTGACTTTCATATACTTAAAGTATACTTGTGGATTATATTTACCTTGAGGATATTACCTCAAATTTTTGAAAAAAAATTATATTATAATCAACATATAAACATGTTAAATTAAAAGCATAACATCATGAAAATAACTCCAAAGTACATACATGAAATTGCAAAATAATCCTTTGGTTATAGAAAAATAACCTAAATAAACCTAGTATGCATGGCATTATGGAATGGTCCTTAAATCATAGAAAATGATATGCATGAAATTTTGCATAATAATTTATGAAATTTGCATAAAAGTCTCTAGATCATGGAAGATGACCTAACTAACATTAAAATTTATAAAATTGCATCAAAATCCCTAAGTAATGAAGAAAAACCTAAATGACATTAAAATGCACGAAACAACATAAAAGTTCCTAAGTCATGGAAAATGACTAAATGGCATCAAAGTTCATAAAATTACACCAAAGTCCATAGATCATGGAAAATGAACTAAATGACATTAAAATGAGTTAAATGATATAAAGTTTCTAAGTCATAGAAAATGACTAAATGACATAAAAATGCATGAAAATCCTTAAGCCATGGGAAAGGTCTAAAATAACATGAAATAACATTAAAAAAAAAAAACCTAAGTCATGGAAAATGACATAGAAACACATGGATGTTGCAAAATGGCTCTTAATATGCATGGAATCATTATGAAAAAATTACAAAATGGTCCCTAAAAGTTTCTAACATGGACTAAATACATATATAAACATCATTTTTCATTAATAATCATACCAACATTGCATCATATATGATTTTGCTTTTGAAATACCTTATTAACATGAACATACATAGAATCAAAAATATGCATGATAATATTGTCATAATTATAATATATTCATAAGAAATGTATGGACATGTAAATCATGACAATAATATATGCGGATACCATAAATGCCTATATTATACTCATCATGAACTATGGATAATATAAAAGTAAACCTATAATCAAAATATGGAAAAACACATGATAAGAACTAACATGAAACTAAGAAAACCAATATAAAACATTTGGGAAAACAAACTTTCTTGATGAAAATTTTGGTTTTTACAAAACGTTTAACAAAAATACCAAAGAACAACAAAATAGGGTGATTTGAGATCATAGCTCAAGATTTGGTTATAACTTGGTTCTTACACCTTGGCACAAGTCATCACCTAAGCGTGGCTTAGGATCATCAAACTTACATAAAAGAGAAAAGAAATGTGAAATGAAGATTAAGGATGAGAGAAAACAACTTTATGCAAAAACCTGAAGCTATCACTCTTTCTTTCTTTCTTTTACTTTTTTCTTTTTTTTTAGTTGCTCTCTTTTTCCTCCCTTGTTTCTTTCAGCTTTAAAATTGATAATCCCCTTCTAATGAACATACCCTAGGTGTTTTTAAGCTTTATTTGGCTGATCATCTCATCTCTATACAAATTTATCCATATCTTGACAACTAACCCAAGCTTGCTTGCAAATAATCTCTCTACATGGCCAGGTGATCTGATTAAAGGCTAAAAACCTTCTAAAAGGGGCATGATTTTGGTGGACAATCTCAGTCATATGTCCTCAAAGAGCAACCCCTACTCAAATGGCTATATTCTAGTTCCAAGCAAGAAAGAGCTTTAACTTTTATCCAAAACAACACCTCATTAAATCTTAGCTAAACTATACTTAAAATGGTAAGAAAAAAAAAGCCAAACTAGATGCCATTTAGTTCATATGCATGATTTAAGCATTAAATACATGTATTCTAAGCTTATTTAGGCTTTAATGGGTTAATCCATATGGGTGGTTTTCATGCCTATATTTCAATGTAAAAATCCTTGTAGAGGATCTATTATATAGATATGAAGTGCTCCAAGGCCATTAGAAAGATGAAATATAGGAAAACGTTATGAAAAAACTTGTTTATTAGGAAAAATTTCATGCACTATCGATACATTGGTGATTGTATCCATACAAGTGCTTTCCCATAACCAAAAAAATGGAAAACTCAACATTGTATCGATACAGTGTGCATTGTATCGGTACATCATGGCCTGTACGGATACGCATGCATGTTTCAAGCCTAGAATAACCAAAACATGATGATGTATTGATACATTTTCATGAATTTCCTAAAAAAGATAAATTTTTTTATATTATTTCAAAATGATCCCTAGGCATTTCAAACCTTTTTCCAAAAACTTTTTTTTTCTAAGTGCGATGCTGCCTAGCAAGATGGCACCTAATAGTTGTCTTTATTTTTTACTTTTATTATTTTATTTTATTTTATTTTATTACCTTCCAATTAAGTTTTTGAAAGATGGGTGTATTTCATCTAATATCTTGGACAACTCTCTTTTTACTTGGACGGGGTCCGGACGTAATTAGGTGTCTACATCAATGATAAAAAAAAGAGCCTTTTGATCGGTTCAAATTTTTAGGTAGAATTCTTTTACCCTTATCTTCTTGCTTTATAAGATAAAAGTTTATGTCAACAAAGTCTTTATATGAAAGAGAAAGTATTATTAGAAAAATGTGATTTGAGATTTATTATTACAATTTGGACCAATTATGTTGCTTACAATCATGGAAAAGTTTTGGGTAGATAAACCATTCATCTACTTTGATAAAATTATTTATATGAAATGAAGAGAACTATATATATATATATATATATATATCTTTAATTCTTAATGGGAAAAAATGGATTTTCATTTAACTTAAATTCTTTATATAGTTTTGGTCAAATCATGAATTTTGTACTTTAGTTAAATTTAGATTTTACTCCATATACAATAGTTTGTCAAAATTGAATCTTATACTTTTGTTAATATGTAAATTAAGTGCAATTGATAAATGAGTTATATATCTGTCCTTAATTGTTGACATGGCCTTTAACTATGCCGACATGGCTTTTGACCATTTTGACATAGCATTTAGATAATGATGTGACATGATATGGGTTGACTTTAATCCTATATTGTAAAAAAAACATAAATTTAATCATTTTACAATAATGTTTATAAATTTGAGTCCCTATACTCTTTAATTTTTTAAATTTAGTTTAAAATGTTAAATTTCTCTCGTTAACTTACTAAAAATGGTGTTAATGGGTTATGTCAGCCTGTGATCTAAAAGACTATTTCACTATTTTAAATAATATTAAAAATTTAAAAATTATTTTTATATTAATATTTATAATTAAATTTAAATAATAAATTTTTATTATTCAAATAATAATTCAGGCTAGGCCGGTGCCAGCACATGAATATGTATATTTGTTGATTTTGATGTTAGTTATATTGGTGTCTTTTATAATTAATTGATTTTTCTACTTTAAGAACATAAGATAAACATGAAGAAATAGTTGAGAATGATCCCAAAGGAAAATTTTAAATACCTATTTAACTTTATTATTTAAAATTAAAAAAATCCAAAAATCTAACTTTATTGCAACTAATTACAATTACTACTACAAAATTGAATGAGGAAAATCGAGAGAGAATCAGAAGAAAGGTAATTTTTTAATTATTTGACATTTACTAGATAAAAAAGGTTAAAGGTATAAAGTAATTTAGTCCTTGTACTCAGACCAAACTCTTGAATTAATTTAAAAAGAAAATATTGAAAGAAAATTAATTCAAGAGTTTAATTTGATATTTTAAATTTTACTTTTTTATTTAAAAATTTTTAGTGCTCTAGATTGATCGAAGTGTTTTTTCTTTTGATTGATAATTTTGATTTTATTATTGTTATAGTTTATTTTTTATTTTTATTTTTATTTTAATATTAAATTTATTTTTAAATGTTTTTGTTAGAAAAAAAATTGATGTTGTAACAATACTATTTTAATATATATTATTTTTAAAATTTTATATAACATGTTATTAATTTTAAAATTATGTGAAAATGCCATGTCATTGTAGTAAAAAATTAATCAGCAAACTCAACACCCAAGTTAGCCAATTAACGAGAGAAATTTAACATTATCAATTATTGATCTGAAGTTAAAAACTAAAAAGTATGAAGACTCAAATTTATAAGAATTATTATTGGTAATGACTAAGTTTGCAATTTTTGATAGTACAAAGTTTAAAGTCAACATTTAAATCATAATACATCACTAGAGTCAAATACCACATCATTATAGTCAAAAGCCAAAGCAAGTTAACAACAAATTGTTAAATCCATTATTAATTTACAGATTAACAAAAGTATAAGGATTCAATTATGACAAAATATTTTTTAGGGACTAAAATCCAAATTTGACTAAACTATAAGGACCAAATTCATGATCTGGCCTATAGTTTTCCATTTTATAATATGAAAATTCTTGTCTATATCATTATTTGCTTGCCTTTTTGAATTTGAAACACAAATTAGTTTTGATAATTTATGTTACTTGAACTTTAAAATATTAACTTATTTCGATGATATATATGATAAGAAATTATTGAATAAGAAAGATTATTTAATTCAAATTAAATTCTTTTCAATGAAAGTTATAATTTTTTTGGGTTAAAATTAAGTTCATTCTTTGAAAGAATTAAATTAAAATTTGTATTCAAATTAAACAATAAATTAAATTTAACTATAACAATAATGAAAGTATCAAGTGTGTTTATTGATCTTGGCATAAATTTAAGCTTTTTAAAATGCTTGAAGTGATTTTAATGATTTGTTGATAAAATTGATATTTTTTTATACTCATATAATTTCAGTTGTTTATAGAATTGAAATTTTTGTATATTCATATAATTTCAATATCCTTACAGGTTACAAGTACAAAAAACAATTGATATATTCTTATAGAATTATTGTTTTACCTTACTTATGTACATTAAATTTTAACTTTTGATTATAGAATAAAAAGAAATTAGAATAAATTGATAATCAAAATTTTTTTATAAAATATTATTTAATTATAATTCAATCATTCTTATTTTTAATATTAAATTTGAGTTATTATTGATTTGTGATTAGATTAATCTTAAGCTTGGATTATTTTAAGTTTAGATAATTTCGAGTTCGGAGAATGTGAACAAGTTCCAAAATGAAATAATGATAAACGAAGATAGACACCAATTTATAAAAAAGGAGGCATGTCTATTGTCTAACAAGGATTTGTTGTTGTGAAAAATGAAAATGAATTAGATAATCATTTTATGGTGCTACACAACATTGATCTGATGGTGAAATATCAAAGCCCATATCAACGTTGAAATTTGTTGCCAAACAACAAGAACCAAATATTTATTGAAATAGATTAGCAAAGAACCAGAAAGAAGCAAGGTAGTTCTTTAAATGTTGAACATTACAACATAAATAATTTCCAAGCAATTGTTGAAATAGATGCGATAAAGATGTATTTAAATTTTATGAAAATTTAAAAAAAGCTAAAACCAATTTTAAGCATATCTCAATCTATTGTTGAACAAAAAAAAAGCCACATCCAATCACACAAAGAAAATTTTTCTCACTTGATATGTGTTTTTTAATCTATTTTTTCTATAATTATTTCATAGGCAATATATAGACTAGATTAAAGATGCATATCTAATAACTAATTGGAGGTGAACCTTACCATTAATGAATCCTTATCCTAATTAGTTAATAAATAGCTATATCTAACTTTGCTAACACTAAATTAGTTTAATTTGAATAGAATTTATTAAGATAATATCACATAAATAATATTAAATTATTAAATATTTATTTCGGCTTCCTAAATTAACTTCCGGGCCACTATTTTTCAACATTCTCTATCTTAACCTGTATTATAAAACAAATAACTTGAATAGGTGATATTAAAATTCTAGTCAAACTTTTGCTAAATTAAATATTCACATAATAAGAATTATGATGATAGCATTCTAATTTGAATATTTCCTTCCATTTGTTATAATACATAATCATTTTCTAAAAGAATACTTCATAATATGATATCTTATGAATGGATTTTTTATAGACATTTAAGATTTGAACAAACATGTGAAGTTTATGCGTACAAACTGAAACATGTTCATAAATTATAAGAATATTAAAATAAATAAATTAGGCACGTTAAAAAACTTGATCACACTTCAACAAACATTACTTCATCTCATTTGATTCACCTGATTTTTAGATTGTTTTGTTAACAATGCATTAGTCATGTAATCTACAACCATCAACTTGTACTAAAGTTCTGAATATCCATTTCTTGTTTCTTTACTTGATCTTTAATAGTAAGATACTTTATATTAATATAATTATTGTGATGTTCACTTTTATCATTTTTTAAAATTAATATAGTAAAAGTGTTTTTCAAAATAAGTACTTAATAGCCTTGCAATGGAATTGACAACAAACCAAAGATAAAAGTCTTCAACCATAATGCTTTTGATATTACTTCGTAACATAATTTTTTTGGCAATTTTTAAGTTATTAAGGCTAGGATTACATTCATATCTACTTAGCATTCTTACTAAAAACCTCTTATCAAGTTTCATATAAACAAGGCATAAGGCTACTAATAGCAAATGCAAACGGAATACCTTTCATATGCCTTTTTTATTTCTTTTAAATTGTTTTGGGGACATAAAGGTTAAAGTTAGGAATATTATTAAGGAAGGGGAGACATATATGATTTAAAGTAAAGTAAAAGTTATGAAATAAACCAGTTCAAAACTCGGGCTATCCATCTTGCTCAATAGGTTTAATTTAAATAAAATTTTAAATGTGTGCTTGACATAGATTTATTTTAAAATTTAAAATGGTTATGTAATTTTGAAGGTAAAATATCTTTTGAAATCAAATATAAAAATATTTTAATATTAAAAAAATGCTTTAAAGGCTAGAAAGGTTGAAGTGTAGCTAAGACAAATAAATTTCTGCTATCCGACCTTGGCTCAACTTAATCCATGAACAACTTTAGTAAATAACATATAAATTTCTTATGATAAAACATTTTTTTTTCAAATATTATAAATCATGTTACATATGCAAAATTTTTAATTAGAATTAAAGTCTCAATGTCAAAAAAAAAATTTTATAGTCTAATTAAAATAATTAAAATATGCTTAGAATTACATATTACAAAAGAAAAACATAAGAGTACATATCTATATATTTAGAAAAAGTAACATAAGTTCAATATATAATTTGTATTAAATATTGTAACGGATTAACTTTCTTTATTTTTTTCCTTTTAAGCATAGAATGAGAAATATTAACTCAATAATTAATGATAATACTATTATTTGATTTATTGAAAAGTAAAATGTAGAGAATTAAGCAATATTAATGAATGAGGTTTCATAGCAAAGTTTCTTCAAATTTATCATATTAAACTACATATTTTAAAAGGGACTAAATTAAAACATTTTCGAAGGACTTAATATCATAATTTCAAAAAATAATACAAGTTATATCAAAATACTTAAAAATTAGGGGGCAAGTATAAATATACCTTATTTTCATATACAAGTATTTTATAAAATATTCCTTATTTTAAGAAACTTAAAAATTTTAAGAGGGCCAAGGTCCTTGCCTAATTCCCTTATCTACGCCTCGTGGGACATTTTAAATTGAATTTATCTCCTTTCACAAATAGTGTTATTAATTATGAACAACTTTGCATCTTAAATCTTTTGAAAACCTTTGGATATAAGCTTTTTAAAATAGATTTAATGTCATTTATGACTTATCTCTATGAATCTTAGGCTAATGACATAAGAAACTTCACCCAAATATTTCATATTAAAGTTGTAAAAAAAAAACAGCTAGCTTTGTATCATGCACCAAAGCTAAATTACCGCTTGAAAGACGAATATCATCAATAGATAGAACTAAAATTATTAGCTTACTCTCACTCACCTAGAAGGTATATATAATTATCAACAACACTTTCAGTGAAATAAAATGATGACATAATATTGTGAAACTTTATATATCATTTGATGGGATGTAAGTTTTAGTTAGTATATTGAATTTTTTAATTTGCAAATTATATTACTATTTTCAAATAAACCCTCAAGCACTTTAACAAAACTATCCCTGTTTAAAACAAATTTTCGAAGTACTATTATTTTTAAACTATTTACCAAAATATAAATATTTTGCCCACATGATATTTTTATTTTTTTGATTCATGTTAAAAGCATCAACATAGTTGATGCCTTTAACATGAAAATGCCTACAGTGTTGTTGTTTTAACACGTAAACCTTAATTTTGTTGATGCCTTTTAAAGTGCCAAATTTCTTTTTTTTTTCTTTGAGAATTATTACTTCATAATTTTTATCCAGTAAATGCATTTTATTTTTAACAAATCTAAAATTATCTAATAAATATTTAAAAAGTTTTAATTCATAAAAATCTAAAATTATGTAAAACGGATTTTTTTTTACTTCAGAAACTTTGCATATTTTAATACAAAAATGCCAATTTCACTTTTTTTAACCTATTAATTCATCATTTTTTATTTTGTAAATGCATTTTATTATTAAAAATATAAAATTATCTATAAATACTTAAAAAGTTTTAATATTTAAAAGTCTAAAATTATGTAAAATGATTTTCAGATTAAGAAATTCTCGTATATTTTATTTATTTATATTTTTTACACATACCCCAAGGTATATTTAAAAAAATTTTAAAAATTAAAATATTAAAAATAAATTTTAAGGGTATAACTTAATACTTTGCTGATGCATATTGTTAAGATTTACCTTTAAGATTTATTAGAAGACATGTCTAAAAAATATTAAGGGTATGTGTCTCCAAAATATTAAGATATGACCTCAAGATTTATTTTTAATTTGTTTAATTTTTTTAAAATATATCTTTGGGGTATGTGTAAAAAAGATAAATGCAATATAAAATAGTTTCTTATGTCCAAAAAATTCATTTTGCATAATTTTAAATTTTTGTTTATGAAAAATGTTTTAAATATTTACTTGATAATCTTATATTTTTTCTAATAATAAAATGTATTTACTAAATAAAAATTGACAAAGTAATAGGTCTAAAAAAATGAAAGTTTTCATATTAAAATGTATTTCTTAAGCTGAAAATATTCATTTTACATAATTCTAGATTTTTATGTATTAAATTTTTTAAAATATTTATCTGATAATTTGTTTCAAAAAGAGGGGTAGTTTGAGAAAAAGCTGAAATCTTCAGGTTGAACCATGCATACATTTTCTTTAAGATCTATATTTAAAATAAATTGTTTTCACTTCCGTTTGATTAACTCAAAATTAAAATGAGCTACAAAAGCTATGATAGTTTTAAATGAGTGATTTTTAAAAATTTGATTTCTAAGATAAGATTTTATGGTAATTAATACCTTCCTTTTGAGTGAAACCTTTGGCCCAAGGCTAACTTTATATCGTTTAACATCACCAAATGATAATTCAATGAGTTCATAGGCTGGATAATTAACCATTGATTTTATCTATTTTATCTAAGTTTTATGCTAGAGTGTTGAATATCACTACTAATAGCTTGTGAAAATGAGATTATCTTTTGTTCTAATATCAAAATTAGACTTCTGTAAGTTTAGAACTAAGTTATAGAAATAGTTGGTATTCTTGTCTATTGAATGTTCTTAATTCTACTATTTCTTGTGCATTTCCGATAGCATTGTTAGAGAGACTATGTTTTATTGCAAAGATTGTTATTAATTTGATTGTTCTCCTATTAATTTTGTAAGCTTGTTTTGGAAAATCATCAGGTCCTTTATAAGATAATAATCTAATTTAATTTCAACCTTGATATCAACCTTCTAAAGAATTCAATATCATTTGACTCGTGACCTTAAGAAATTTAGATTTTAAACATAAACAATTTTAGGTAAATGTGAGGGATGGTAAAATCCATACCTCTTTAAGTTAACTCCTAACTATTTTTTGATCAAATTTCCTTATGTTTAGGTCACTTTAATCAAAGGATCCCAAACTTATAAATGTCTTAATTTGGATTTCAACAATTCCAAAGCTCAAAATAAATTTTAAAAACTGCTTTGGCTATAAACTTAAGTATGACATGGACAATAGTTTTTTAATCCATAAACAAATATTTCTCTTTCTTCTTTCTTTTCTTTCTTCTTTCTTTTTTTTTTTTTCATAAAAAAATTAACTTGCCATATGAAAAGCTAAATCAAAATAATTTCCAAAATGAAGGAATTGCTTTAATCTAACTTATAGGTTTACTAATAGGTTGTTGTTAAGTTTATTTTATATATACATTCATTATGTTATATTTTAAAATTTGAAATTATTCTTTAAATATGGAACTTAGTTGTTTTTTTTTTTTTTTGTTTATAAGGTTATCCTTCAAGTAAACAATTTCAAGTATCACAATGTTAAATGAATTTATTTGGTTTTTTTAAAATAAATAGGTGCATAATGAAGAAGGTAAAAACAATAAAATTATATAAATTTGCATATCAATACATTCTAGTACTAATTAAAATCAATAGTTTCTAGCACTAAATTTTAAAATCATTAAAAATATCACTTAGTGTTGTAACATGCCAAACGTGAATATGACACGCTATACTTGAATGGATGAATTTCTTATTTTTATTTTCTTATGTTGGAGTGGGACTTAATTGTTGTATTGAATATCTTGTCTGACTTGAACCTAAATGGTCGTCACAAAATGATAAAAAAGACTTGAAGTCACCACCAATCTATTTTGGCTAGTGAGATTGATCATCTAATGAAGTTTATCTTCTGAGGGTTACAAAACCCTCATAAACAAAATCCGAAGTTTTCGTATTAACTAGAGATTTTTATGAAAGTGGTTGGAGTTGTTTAGGCGCAGAATGAGACATGTCCCCTTCGTGACGCCTTGATTTTAATTTTTTGATACTTAATTATAATTTCCTTATTTGAAATTATTTGAATTTGATATTATTTTTCCAATTAAAAGTAAAATTGTTTTTTAATCGATTTTGAAAATCAAAATATTTTCTGCACCTTTCTGGAAACCTAGAGGAATACAAAAGTTTTATTTTTTTTGGAAATTTAAAATTCTAATTTATTTATTTAAAGAGGTTATTATTTTATTTAAAATAATTGATAAGGTGGCTTTCATTTACTTGAAGCATACCTATGGACTATTTTAACTCAAGGATATTGCCCTAAATTTTATTTAAAACCCATGTTATAGTTAATAATATCGTACTAGTTTTTTAGCATGATAGTACCTAAAAGACTTTAAAGAACATGCATCTACACAAAAATTCATGCATGATCCTAATGGACATGTATTGACAAGAAGATCCTACATAAACTTAGAATCGACTTTAGGGTACTATTACCCAAATAACCCCAATGACATATTTCGACATGAAGATTCCCATATGATCCTAAGGACTTAATTTTAAGGTAGTATTACTTAAATACCACCAATGAACATGTTTCAACATAAAAGTTCTTACATGATCCTAAAGTGATAAAAATCTCTAAAATAACCCTAGATTATGCAAACTATCCTAAATGGTTAAAATGTATGGAAAATGCTAAATGGTCCCTAGATTATGAAAATAACCTACATGGCCCTAAAATGAAAGGAAATTGCTAAATGGTCCCAAATATACATGTAATAGCCCAAGGACCCCAAAATGCATGGAAATGTTAGAATGATGCCAAAATGCATGGAATTGCATGATAGTCCCTAAAACATAGAAAATAACCAAAACGGTCTTAAAATATTTGAAATTGCATTAAAGTCCCTAAAACATGACAAATTGCTAAAATGATCCTAAAATGCAAGAAATTACATAAATCATCCTAATCATAAAAATTTACTAAAATGACACTAAAGTATATGAAATGACACAAAAGTCCTTAAATCATGAAAAATAGCTAAAATGCCATTAAAATGTATGAAATGACAAAAAAAAAGTTTCTAGAACATAGAAAATGACTTCAATATATATATAATGCATGAAATGACATAATAATTTCTACATCATAGAAAATGACTTAATATACTTAAATGCATGAATTGATATAGTAATCTTTAACATACATGAAAACATTACAAAAAATGCAAAATAGTCCTCTTAAGCTTCTATTGCTCTTAATGATATAGTAAACCCTTTGTTTTTCTCTGTTGTTCTCTTTTTTTCTTTTTCCTTTTTTTTTTTCTGTTTTTCTCATATGAAAACCTGCTTTCCCCTTTTTTTTTGACACCCAAGAGGTCTAAAACCTCCCTTGGCTGATCAGCCATGATCCCCATGAATTTCTATTCACTCAAGCTAACTTGTTAACAACCTCTCTAAGCCTTAAGTGTTTTGATCAAAGAGGCTAAAACCTTCTTATTGGGGCATGATTTCAATTGACTTAAGTGTGCAAACTTAGCTATATGCACCTAAGGAGAAACTCCATGCAAAATAGCCTTATCTTAGTCCTATGCAAGCAAAAGCTTTTAACTCTAACCCAAAATAACATTCCATTGAATTTCAACCAAACTAAGTTTAAAATAGTCGGAAAACAATCTAACTAAATGCCATTTAGCTCCCATGCATAATTAGAGTATTAAAATTATTCATTCCAAGCTCGTTCAAGCTTTAATGGCTTAAGCTACATGGATGGTTCTCACGCTCATGTTTTGATGTAAAAATGTTAGTGAATTATGAAGTAATCCAAGGCCATTAGGAAGGTGAAATGGGAGAAAATTGGGTAAAAAAACTTGTTCGTGGGGAAAAAATGTCATGCAGTATCGATACATTTAGTGTTCGTATCGATACAATTGCTTCCAGAACCAAAAATCCATGAAAAACACAACATTGTATTGGTACAATATGGCTTGGTATCAATAAAATGCATGCTCTAGGTCTGAAATGAACAAAACCTAATGATCTATCGATACATCTTCGTAAATATCATGAAAATGATATTTTCTTATATATTTTTTCTCAATACGGTCCCTATGCATTTCAAACCTCCCCCATTTTTTCCCTTGGTGATCCAGCACCCGGCTGTTATCTTCCTTTTTATTTTTGTTTTTATTACTTTGTTTTACTTATTTTTTTTTCGCTTTCCAATTAAGTCCTAAGATGTCAGAAATTAATCAAGGAAGAAAGATAGATGTATTTCATCCGAAGTCCTGAATTGAGCACGGTTTGCTTTAAAAAAGATTTGAATAAAATTAGGTATCTACACTTAATACTTAAAATAAAATATTTTTGAACAATTCTTTCTTGATTTATAGCATATATTAGTAATTACACTTGTGTATGAATCGGATAAGACTGAACTAAGTCTACATAAAAAAAAATTATTTTTTTTCAAGATTTGATATAACTTGTCAAGTCCAAATATTATGTTTTATTATTTAAAATATAAAATATATTAATATATTTATATTTTATAATTAAATTAAATAAAAATGTTTTTATTAATTAAATAATAATTTAAAGTAACTTAAAATATAATCTCAAATCCGACTTTATTCAAATTAAATTTGTCCGATAATCTCACCTTTTAATAAGCCAAGCAATAACGGACAAGGCAAGACATGGAAGAAATCGTGCGAAATTGAGATACAAGAGGAGAGAGGAGAATGGTCGGCAGACAGCCAAACAGCAACGCATCAAAAACACCACACAAATCTAACAGCAAATCACAATATCACACATCCTACCTTTCCTAACTGTGCGTAACACCACTGCTGTAGGGGCCACCACCCCCGAGAATAAACATACACTCACATTGGGTTCTTTTAATGCTACTGTTTTTTATTTTGATGAGCCTCCAGTAGTAAAGAGATAAAAATGGAGCTTGTGGACCTAACTCGTTCACTCTCTTTTCCTTGACTTCCCCTCTCCTTATTTCTCACTTTTTTTTTTTTTTGCTTTTTTGCTCCCTAACCACTTAATACCTATGTAAATAGTCTATGTATATATTTACTTTTCTCTCTTTTTTTATTGTTAAAAGTTTTAATATTGTTGGAAGATGGAAGCAAAAGGGAGGACAAAAATGGGGAAGGCGGTGAAAAAGGAGGCAGATGTGAAGTCTGATGATGATGGGTGCGAGCTGCAGTTTGGTGGGTCTATGGAGGATGATGATAAGAAAAGGAAGAATATGGTCGAACTTGGTGGTGGTGGGTCTGGGAGGAAGGGGTCAACCGCTACTGCTGGTGGTGCTGCAAGGTGTTGTCAGGCAGAGAAATGTACCGCTGATCTGAGTGATGCAAAGCAGTATCATAGGAGGCATAAAGTGTGTGAACATCATGCCAAGGCTCAGATTGTGCTTGTGGCTGGAATTAGGCAGCGCTTTTGTCAACAATGTAGCAGGTTTTGACTCTGTTATTTGCTCTTTTGGCTTGTTTATCATATATCTTTTCCTTTTTTTTTTTTTGGGTTAGTATCGCTGTTAAATCATGAGATACTTCGTTTTTTATGACAAATTTTGCACTTATTTTTCCGAGTTTGAAAAGAGTCATGTGGTTGATCCCAAAAGAATTATTAGAATTCTTCAAGCTTTATTAAATATAGTTGAATTAGCTCGATTTATATGTAAAAATTGAAATTTTGATTTGCTTGCTTCAAAAGGATTTACGAGGTTAATCTTAAAAGGGCTGAAGCTTATAGCTTTTCATGAGCCAGAGTAAGGTTTTGTTGTAAAAGAGTGATGGGAATAGGATAAAGCTGTTTAGAAATCATGAACAATTCTTTTACACCAGTAACGGTGTTGGCTTTCCTGTAGTCTGTCAGTAAGAAACCTTTTTTTTTATTAATTAATTTGCATGGTGGCAGAATATTTAGTCCATTTTTGGGATAATATATGTTGTTTTATCGTAGTATCTGGAAATCAGGCACATGTCTTTGAAGTAATGAAACTTGGTTTAACTAGTTTTTCTAGATATGCTAATCTCCGTCATTAATGATTGGTATCAAGATCCTATCCTCTTCAATCTCAATTGTTTAATATAGGTCGACTGTCTTTTAGTCCTTGTACTCTGATGATTTCACTAACTTGTCTGACATACTTATGATAACGAAGTTAAATTACTGCAACTGCTGTTTTTCAGATTGATTTTATTCATTCATGATTTTTTCCCCCCTCCTTTTCTTGGTTATTAGGTGCTTTTTGCCACTTTACCTCTCGCCCTCTCTTTCTACTGCCACACGGTCAAGTTAAAACCACTCAAATTTAGTAATGGCCACACACCTTTGTAATGTACCTGCTTGTTGCATTCTGATGCAATATTGTCATCTGGCAATGTCTAATGTCATTTTTCTTACTGTAATTATGTTCACATATTTCATCTTTCCAGGTATAAAGACGCATTTATTTAATAATATATCTTGGATATTGTTCACTCTATCTTCTCTAGTGCATTCACCCCTGGGCACCCCCACTCTTCTGGCTGCAATTTGATTGCTCCTATTGTTTATTTTTCCATTATCGAAATTGTTGATGGATAATTTAGGAATTCCATTTCTTACATAAGGTTATCTAATTTTTTCTGATTGAAAACGATTTAAAGCAGATTCCATGAGCTCTGTGAATTCGACGAAGCCAAAAGAAGTTGTCGCAGGCGTTTGGCCGGGCATAATGAGCGACGAAGGAAGAACTCCACTGAATCTCATCATGGGGAAGGCTCAGGCCGCAAAGGAACAGGCACCCACCACCAGTTGAAGGATATGATGTGTGGGCAGGTTGATGATAGGGGAAGAATTACGTTCACTATCCAACAAAATTCCACCTGCAAACATTTTCAGATCAGATGAGAATATCTAACTGTTTGCTTTGGAAGCATATATGCTCTCTCTCTTCTGTCATCCTTGGGATGTAGTAATGCTAGTCGTATTATCATTCTGTATTATATATGTATTCAGTATTGGTATTTAGGTCAAATAGAAGAGTCAACAACAGCAGTCGGACATCCATTTATTGGTACAACAGTTGCTCGTTATAGCTCTACCAAATATGCTATTGTATGGCTTAACCACTTAAATATACTCCCTGGTTAGAGTATTGTTGCATGTATTTCCTTGGCCATCATCATGCCCTTTACTTGTTTTTAACTTTTTTTTTTCTTTCTCTTAAACTAAATATGTTTTATAAATGCAAATGCGTTTTTGTAAAGCTTAGAGCAGATGCCGGTGGGATTGTAGCATTCCTCTCTGAATTGAGCAAATGAGGTGGGGTATCCAAATCTCAGTCTTTGTAGTGCAGTTATATTACCTAGACATTTCATTTTCTCTATATTTCTATCTAATATTTATATTTTGATGACAGTTTTATTTTTACTTTTTAATTTAAAAAAAAGGAGAAAATGTAAATACTGTTTTTTTTTTTTTAATTTTTTGAAGATCGGTAAATATTGCTGTCAAATGAGAGACATGGCAAAATTAATGTGGTGGGAGGAAACTTCCTAAGATAAGTAACCCACTTGGCATTTGTCTTAAGGAGGAGTTGTTACCTGTCATTTATGTGTGTGTTTTTGACATACTTCTGTCTTTTCAGTTTTTTTATGATTTCGGTTACACACACGTTTCTTGTAGTTGCGTGAACTGAGAGCATATCATATATATATATATATTGAAAGTACTGTTACTGATATAACATACCAAACCCTCACCAAGAAATATCTTCCAAAGTTGCATCTCTTATAGTTGCATAATAAATGTAGTTATCTAAAATAAATATCGGCTAAAATACTGAAACAGCCATTAACAATCTTGTAACAATAGTGTTCATGTATTGTTAATTTAATTTATTAGTATAAATTATGTGGGGAAAACACGTCTGATAAATTTCAATAAATAAAATGAGTATATAAATAAACAATTAATAATTTTTTGCTCAACATGCAATTAATAATTTATATGTAAAATATATATATTCATTTGTAAAAATAGATGAAACAAAAATAAATAAATAAACATATAAATAACCAAAAAATTCAAATTAAGTACGAAATTAAGCCAAATATTAATTAACAAATAATTGATTGAAATAATAAATTAAAATAATTAACCAAATAAAAGGAAAAAATATTTAGAAAAAAGTGAACATTCAAAAACAAGTATAGAAAAAGATAAAAGCATCAAATTCAACAAAAATTTTTCTTAAAATTTTTATTTCCAGAAAAATTGAAAATAAAGAAAAAAAATATAAAAATCCTTTAAGTTCTGAAAGTATAGACCTTTAATCAAATCATTCACTCCAAAGTTTACAGTTTGATAACTCTTTTGAAAAACTGATCAATCGGACGAAAATAAAGATAGAGTCCCGTTCTACATATTAATATCAATATCAACAGCAATGAAATTTATAATAAGAGAAAAATCTGCTAGACTTTAAAAACCATGACGGTTAAGTCCCTCTATCCCTAACCCTAAAAAAGCTTGTTTGCTCTCTATTTATTTTATCCTACCCTATTTTTTTTGGGTTAGTGGCTTAAAGTTCCTTATGTTTTTCATTCATCCTATTATTTTTCATTTTACAAGCGTATCCGAATAGAATTTTGTTCTTTTATCATAAGTCTTTGGATATATTATGATATATATGATATATGTATGAATCAACACTCTTGAGCAAGAAATACCTAAAAGCCCTTTTATTTTTGCTTTGGTGTTCTCCAAGCACTTTCTTTAAGCCTCAAACAGAAAATAAAGAATTCCTTCTTTTTGTTTTGAAAAATATCTTTCAAAAACCAAAAGCCTTTATGCTGTAGTTGCTATTGATTGTTGATGTTCTAGCTGTGTTGATTGTGTATATACTCATAAGGCTTCAAACGTTGGAGTGCAATGATCTTTCCCCTTTTTTTTTTTTATCTTGATTTTTTATTTCCTTTGATTTTACTTTCGACGAGATTTTTCCATTTTTATTTTCAGATCTTCTTCGGCTCCAAGTTAACCAAGAAGCCCATTTTTTATTTACACAAAAAACCTCCTTTGAATTTTTTTTTTTTTTTTTTTACTTTTTGATTTGGGTTTTTTCAAAAATCTATACATTTTTTGTTTTTTTTTTTTATTTTTTTTAAATTTTTCTAATGATTTTTGGATATTCAGAAGAAAGAGGAATCGAAATAACAAATTTTTTTTTTTCAAATTGACTAAGAATGAAATAAGGAATAAAATTAAATGCCCCTTATTTAACATTGTTATTGGTGTAACTTTTGACCCCAAATATAATGCTAAACAAGTGGGTTTTGCAGTTAAAATAATAGTTTGATGACCTAAATAAAAAATTTAAAAAATAAAGTTTTTGTATTTTATAAATTGGCCTTTGAATAAAATAATTTTATTATCTTTCTATTTTTAAATATTTATTATTTTAAATATATTTTTTATATTTTAATTTTTTATAATAATTTTTAATAGCAATGTTAACTACTTAAAAATTTTTAAACAATATTTTTTACCATATTTTTTAATTTAATTTTTTCAATAACAATGCTAAATTTGGGCTTTTTTATGTTAATAATATAAATTTTTTTATTTACGAAAATAGGCCATTTTCAAATTATTTACCGAAATACGCCAATTTCTCAAATTAATTGAGAAATCACCATTTCAAATGATGATTTCTTAATTTGTAAATTTTAGTTGAGAAATCGCCAAATCAGATGGCGATTTCTCAACAATTGCAAAATCCAGTGAAATCCGGTGATCAGAATTTGGAAAATTGAAAACATAATTGAGAAATCGCCATATCACATGGCGATTTCCCAACTAATAGTTGGGTTTCTCACCTATGCTGGGAAATCGCCATATCACATAGCGATTTCCCAGCATGGGAAATTTTTTTTGATTTTTTATTTTTTTTTTGTCTTTTGAGAAATCATCAATTCATGTGGCGATTTCGTATTTCGTATCATAGTTTATAAGTTTTAGGTTTTACTTATGTTCGAAAGTACGTGACTAATATATGAAAATTAAATTTTTTTGAAATTAAATAAGTTGATAAGACTAATGCAAAATGATTAAATTTCTTCTGATATGAAATAAATTGATCAGACTACTGTATGGGAATCATATTCTTTCTTATATGAAATAAATTGATGAGACTTATGCATGCAATCAGATTTCTTCTGATATGAAATAAATTGATAAGACTAATGCATCGGAATCAGATTTTTTCTCATATGAAATAAGTTGATGAGACTAATGCATGAGAAATGTGATTTCTGCTGATATAAAAAGAGTTAATGAAACCAATGCATGGGAATCAGATTCTTTCTGATATGAAATAAGTTGATGAGACTAATGCATGTGAATCAGATTCCTTTTGATATCATATTTAGTTGATGAGACTAATGCATGGATTATAAATATCAGACTGTAAAGGTTAGACTAATGAATGGGGCAAATTCAGACATTTAGAATGAAAAAAAAATTTTGATGACTTTATTGCATTATAAATATGTGTTCATCATTGTCATTTTTATTGTCATTTTCATTCTCAGCTGCTATTGTTGTTTTCTCAGTTTAGTGATAGTGCTTCTTCATTTTCTTCTTTTGTTTCATAGTTTTCAATCGTTAGCATTTTGTTTAGAGTTATTTTCATCTTACCAACATGAGTAATATATTTGTTGCACTTGTCTATTCTAATAGAGAAATTGTCAACAATGAAGAAGGTGTTACCTTTCAAAGTGACCGTCCTAGAACTATCAGAATTGATGAAAACATTAAAATAAAGGAGTTAAAGGTAAAAATTGGTGCAAAAATCAAAGCTACAAGCAGAACCAGAGTATCAGATATCAAATATAGGCTTCCTATTTCCATGGAAGAAGGATGCGTCCGATATAGGACGTTCTCGCTTGAAAATGATGATGATGTCAAATGTATGTTTGATGTTCATCAGCAATTTTCTAATGTCGGTGTAATTGAGTTATATGCTGAACTTGAGGATGTACATCATGATGTTGAAGCTTCATACATGCCAACTGCAGATGTGCATATGTCATGGCCGTTTGAGAATCTTGAATGTCAACCTCCTCCAGATACGTAAGTGGTGATGAGTAATTTGCATGAATCTTTTCATTATTCATCTGTGCCACCAACCGTTCCAAGCTATGAAGATGATGAGCCAAACAATTTTATAATAACAGACTCTCTAATTATAGGTGTTGAAATGGAATATGGAGGGCCAAGTTCAGTTGCTGCTGATCCTAAATTGTCATATGAAGCCCATAGTGATTATGTTGGTGACTTTAGTGAACCGGAAGAGTATGTTGAAGCTGATGATAGTGATGACAACCATGATCCACGCCCAGAAATCAGTGGTGATATCAACGCTTCTCATCTGTCATCTACTAGCGGAGCCAACGATCTTCTTCATCAGTATGAGCCACCTCTCCACATGCGTACTCTCTATCTGGATGTAATGCATGTAGCAAAATTTCTAGAATATGCTCAAACATTAGAGTTTTCGAGAACCTGGAATCCATCTAGTAGTGAGCTTTGCGTTGGGATGGAGTTTGCAACAAAAGAGGCCATGGTTTCTGCTATAAAGTACTACAATATCAAGAACTCTGTAGATTACAGAGTAGTAGAATCATCGCCAATCAAATATCACGACCAGTGTATCATGTATGGCGCCGGTTGTAACTGGAGTATAAAGGCAAAATTATTGAAAAAGACATAAGTATGGGAGATTAGAAAGTGTAATGGGCCCCATACTTGTGCATCTGGGCGTATTTCACAAGATCACATGAAACTAGATTCCAACATGATATGTTTATACATTTTGTCCTTAGTTCAAGCAAATCTGGCCATTTCTGTCTCAGTTTTGGTTACCGAGATATGGAATAGGTATGAATACATGACCTCCTATAGGAAAACGTGGATAGCGAAGGAGAAGGCAATTGTTCGACTTTATGGAGATTGGGATAAATCATACAATGATCTTCCAAAATGATTGGCGGTAATGCAACATTTTGTTCCTGGCACAATAGTGGAATTACAAACTGTACTTGCATACCACGGTCATCAAATGGTACAAGGTATGGGTATTTTCCATCGACTTTTTTGGATATTCAAGTCTTGCATTGAAGGCTTTCCCTTTTGTAAACCCATTGTCCAAATAAATGGTACATTCTTATATGAAAAATACAAAGGAACATTACTGTTAGCTGTTGCATAAGATGTCAATCGAAACATAGTACCAATTGCCTTTGCTATTATAGAGGGTGAGACAAAGGAGGCATGGTCATTTTTTCTCAATAACTAACGTAGATATGTTGTTAGACAACCTGAGATATGCTTAATATCTAATCGACACGAATCCATAAATCTGTGATCAGAGACTCAAGTAGTGCATGGAAACCTCCACGTGCATATTTTGTGTACTGTATTTGACATATTGCAGCCAACTTCATGAAGAGGTTTAATAATAAAGAGTTGCATCGACAAGTTGTTAATATAGGTATTTAATTGCATTTATGGTTATTTACTCTCTTACAATCTTATCAATTTTAATATTTATCTATCAGTTGTTAATAAGTCCAAAAATTATCATATTATTTATTCAAAGTACGAGTTACGACGACCCCATTTTCAGTGGCAGTATGAAAACCTTCGTATGGAGAATGCAGAAGCGGCCGATTGGATCAATAGGATCCCACAGGAGAAGTGGGTACAGTTATATGATAAAGGAAGATGATATGGACATATGACAATAAACTTGGCCGAATGTATAAATTCGGTGTTGAAGGGGACTCGTCATCTTCCTATAACCGCTTTGGTGAAAGCCATATATTTTAGATTGGTAGAATTATTTATGGTGATAGGGAACAAGTAGATCGCAATGATGGCAGCCGAGCACAATTATTGTGAAACAGTCATAAATACCATGCAAGAAAATCGAAGAAAAGCTAACTCATACCTTATTCGGGGGTTTGCACGAACAAATAAATCTTTCTTGGTTGAGGAGTTAGAAAACCCTCAAGAGAGAGTTATGGCTTCGACATACAAAGTAAATCTTAATGAGAGGTGGTGTGACTATGGGAAGTTTCAAGCATACAGATACCCATATTCACATGTTGTTGCTGCTTGTGCTCATATCCATATTGATTGCATGCTATACATGGACAGTGTTTGTAGACTAGAGACTATAAACAATGTTTATCGACATGAGTTTCAACTCGTCGAGAATGAAGCTTTTGGCCGAAATATAATGGTCCACAACTATGCCCTAATCTAGAAATGCGAAGAGATCCTAAAGGTCGACCAAAATCAAGTCGAATTCATAATGAAATGGATCTTAAGGAGAGAAGCCAACTAAAGCATTGTGGACTATGTAGGAATGAAGGCCATAACGAAAAAAATTACCCATATCAAGTTGGCACATCAGGGGAAAGTTTGCATCATTAATTATCACTTTCAATTTCATGATGTAAATGTTATTTTTTTTAATGAAATGCAGTTAAAGGTTTTTCTTATTTATCTTGCAATATAAATAATAGAAACACATATGATAGAAAATAATATAATTACTATTATAAAATATCTTTAAGATATAGTTATTAATTATTGTAAAATAATAATAACGATATAATGCATTGAACGTGTTACCTACATAGTTATTCTAATATAAATTATATCAATGTAATATACATAATAAAATATTTTGTATTAATTATCTTCCAAATATGAAACATAACATTTACAGCATTGTATAACACCCTAAAACTGCATAACTGTAAAACTATAAGACTATAAACTGTATAATACAAGTGAGTAATACAAGGGGATATCTATTGACGGTGAGCCCTATCGCGCGGTGTAGAACAACAATGCAGGCTCTCCTATTACATGGTGGCAATACTCTTCGTTCAATATTTTCATCTTCATTGCCACATACGCCCCTAGTTTGATGTCTTTGGGCTCTTACTTCCACCGCTGATGCATCTTCTTCAATGGTTTCTTCCTGAGTCGGCATAGAATCCCTATGTTCGCTCATAACCCTAGTAATGTTCGCCATATCAAAAAACCCTAACCCAGTACCCATGGAAGTAGTAAGTGATAGGCCAAAATTAGGGAAGGTACTGCTCTCCAAAGGGGCTTCAAACTGATATACGCTTCTCAAACGTACTTCTAGTTGCATAGGAGTCAAAAGATTGGCATCTAACCTACTGGTGGATGGCTTCGGCCGATAGCACCTATTATCATCATCCTCACCATGACTGAATGAATACCTGCGATTGGATGATACACCAAGATCACGCTCTGGTTTAGGATGATTGAAGGACATCCTAGGTGCATTGGTAGCATCAACCTCTACTGAAATAGGTTGATTCATCCTCTGACTAATTCCATGCCATCGGGTACGCCTGTGAAGTTTTATAGGAGGGTTTGGATTTGAAGTTTGTTGATAATGTGAGCTACTTCTCATATCCTGAAGTCCCGAAGATGGAAAAATAAATGATCGGCCATGAGTATAAAACCATATGATGTATTCATCTGATGGTGAGAAATTATTATACATAATTCCAGAACCTGAATAATTCATCTAGAACATTTTCTCTAAAACTAGATCTAATTTGCATGCCTTTTAGCCCAGTTTTCTACATGATTACCGCGCATATCAACTCTGTGAACTTCGTCAAGGTTCACAGGTGGTTGGGGAATTGCTTGTTGCATCCCAAATTAGCATAAAACCCTGTCGGCTGGTGCTATTCCACAATCTAAAAATATATTAACGCTGTGTTTGCTCTCCAGTTGTGACTATTTTGGAAGGCTTCTGATGGGAGGCATTCCACAATTTTATCTGCAATATATGGCTTCCATAGAAACTGTGAAATAATAGACAAAATTTAATACTAATCATATGCAATAAGTTAGCTTAAAAATGCATGTACTTAAGATAAACTATTAAAAAATTTACCGTATTATGTCCCATACGATCCAGTCGCACTCTAATACTTTCAACGTCCGTAGTTATATGACGAAACTGCTTCGGACTGCACCATATGTTCAAATACATCTAAAATATGAATAACCCGCATGCAAATGTAAGTTCTCGAAGAATAAATATAATGCTTACATTTATTACCTTAACGCAAGGGGATATACATAATTTTCTCTAACTATCGACGCAAGAAATGGAAGCCGGTACCATGCCTATGACTGTAGCAGCATTAAACAGCCACCTATGTCATGTGTCGCCCTAATTGTTGCACGATAGAGTTCCCTATACAAGAACCCTAAACATGTGGAACCCCAACTATACTTCCTCACTTCATTTAAATTTGCCAAAAGCGGAAGATAAATCAAATGTACCCAATTTTCAAATTTATTGGGCATTAACAGTCCACCAATGACGTGTAAAATATATGCTCGAGTAACGGATTCCAGTTGTCGTTCAGTTGCATGTTCAAGGATATAACGAAACATTTCTATCAACCAAATCATTTTGATAGTTAAGCCCTAAATGAAGTTTTCGAGAGGGATCACGCCAACAATTCTTCGAATAAAGCCTCCCAGTGTAACAGACTTCCCCCTGTTACCTCCTTCTTATCAATTGATAGACCCAGTTGAAGTGTAACATCCTCTAATGTGATTGTGCATTCACCGCATGAAAAATGAAATGTATGGGTCTCAGGCCTCCATCGTTCAACCAACGCACGTATTAGTCCTACCTCATATTGACAATGATTAACTAGGGCTGCATGGTAAAATCCGATTCTTCTTAAATAGTCTTCAATTAATGGATTCGGTAGTTCAGAAGATACTTTCCATGATCGTGTTTCCAACCGAGTATCTTGTTTAAAAAATTATTGATTCATTATTTGTAAAATTGTAAGAAAGACAAATATATATATATATATATATCACAAGCTCTTATGTGATTATTATCAACTTATCAAGCAAAGTATTATTATCAGTTATGTTATTTATTCTAAATATACTTTTAAACTTTTGGTTAAGAAAAACTTCTAAGGTTGAGCTTTTTATACATTAATAATTGGCAAATAAAAATATCAAATACTATTAGTATTTTATTTTTAAAAATTTTAAACTAATAGGAAGGGAAAAAAAATCCAAGCTACCATTACTTGTTTTTTTTTTTTTATTTTGCCAACACCGTTATTTATTGTCTATTGAATTTTTTTTTCATGTAACTACGGACCCCACTTGATAGGTTTCAATTTTGAAAAGTCGGTCACGCTTATAAAAAGATCCATTTTCTATGATAACTTATTTAATCATTAACTTTTTTTTGTTTTTTTTGTATATAAATATAACCCAAACTATGTGCTTGAAACTTAGCATTATAAATTAAATAAAAAAATGAATTTTGAAGGATCAATAAATTAATTGTCAATCTTAATATTAAGAAAAGTATATTTAATAATCCTGGACTAATCAAACAATTGAAAAATGAAGGAGTTTTTAAATTTTATTAAATATTTTGAGACCTAGATTACCTAATAAAACTAAAACCCTACAGATGAGAATAAATTTTGATCACTTAATCAAATTTTCAATTGATTGTAAAGATTAGTTAATCAAGAATTAATGATCTCTCCTTTTTTTAATATGATGGAAATAAATATTATGTATACGTAATTGTATACTCTAATGATGTATCTTTTATCATCTGAAATAATGGCATCGAGAAAAGATTACTTTTAAATATACCATTAACAAAATTTATAATTTAGTACCTAAGATAATACCTTTGATGATATATGATACTCTTATAATCTCAAAAACAATGATGATGATGACTCCATTGAATTGATCAAAAATTTTTTTGCAACAAAAAATTTCATTTAAATTCATCATTACCTAGTCTTAAATAAAAAATTAAACTAAATTTCTACAAAAAAAAAATTACATATCTTTGAAATATTTCAATGCTTCAAAGTTAAATTCAACTTCTTCCTTGCAATCATTAAGTGAACAGATATTTAACTTAATTACAACAAAAATCAATTTAACTATTACTAAATAATTTATATTTAATAATAAAAATTAGAGCCGCCCTAATATTTCAACCAAAAATACCAATACAATCAAACTAAATTGTATGATTTTAAGATGAATTATCTAAAAAATCATACATAAAAATGAAAATAAATATTACATATAATTAATTATAGTCAATATTAATGAACTTTTACAAATGAAAATAAAATATAATTACAAAAAAAAATTATATATTCATATCGAAAATTACTTTTACGAATAAAATTCAACCATACCTGTAAAAAAGCTTTAACTCGATTGCTTAACTTTCAATAACACCTTAACTTAATTATATTCTTCTCATAGAAATTTTTTTTTTCATTTTGGTTGCAACGATAAGAGGAGGGAGGTAGCTCCTTTTATAGAGGGCTCCTTCCATCCCTCCATCAAACAAAGATCATAGGTAAAATACCCGTGACCTTAGAAGGATATGACAGAAGTCATATCCCTCTGTAAAGGCTAAATTATAAGAGTCACGAGTAAGTGGCCCTTATAATTTAACAAAAGACAAAAAAAATAAAAAAAATTCCCATCATGGGAAATCGCCATGTGATATGGTGATTTCTCAATTATGTTTGCAATTTTCCAAATTCCGATGACCGAATTTCATCAGATTTTGTAATTGTTGAGAAATAGCCGTCTCATTTGATGATTTCTTACAACAAGTTGAGAAATTGCCATCTGATTTGATGATTTCTCAACTAAAATTTATAAATTGAGAAATCATCATTTAAAATAGAGATTTTTCAATTAATTTGAAAAATTGACTTATTTTGATAAATAATTTAAAAATGACCTATTTTCGTAAATAAAAAAATTTATATTATTTATATAAAAAAGCCGCTAAACTTAGAATGGATTTTGAAGTCTAATTGACTAGGACCATTGGACATGGACCGCTCCACATTTGGACCCAATAAAAAAATATTCAAAGAATAAAATATAAGTGGATTTCAAGCTAGATTTAATGACCCCGTGTCAAATAAGGTATATATACTTGCCTCTCTTTGCACATTTTTGTGGAACAAGAAGTGTGGAATACGTCGAGACCCTTACAAGGATTCACAACTAAATAATAACTTTGAAAATAAAATCATTTGCACTTAAAAAATAACTTTGAAAATGAAGGATTTACACTTAAATGATAACTTGAAAAATAAAGGATTCACACTTAAATGATAAATTAAAAATAAAAGAGTTCAACTTAAACAATAAATTAAAAATTGAAAATAAAAGATTCACACTAAAATAAAGGATTCTAGTCAACCCACAGATTCTCAGTGAACTATGAGATTCTTACCAAGACTACGAACTGCATACAATACTATGGTACTCTTACCATAACTACGAGGTTCTTAACAAAATTACAAGATTCTCATCAAACTACAAAATTCTCACCAAAAGACATGTGTTAGTTAAATACAGCCATAAGCTTTTATTTGTCACAAATCAAAAATGTCGAACCCTTAATAAGCTGAAATAAAAGGTTTAATCTTGATCTACTCAAGTGGTAATAGGTTTGTAACTAAATTGAGCATTTAGCCCTATGAAAATAGTAATTTTGTTTTGCAGATTAAAAAATTTGAGATATGGGCTGTAACAAGATTTTCCATTAGTGGTATGTGAAGTCTCACAATATCGTGACATTATTTGATTTCATGGAAAATATTGTTGGTCCTTTACACATCTTAAGATTCGTGGGAGTAAGTTCATATTAGTCCTTTATGCTAATGATATTCTCATTGTAAGCAATAATTAAGCTTTGCTACATAATACTAATTAAATATTTCTTTCACAAAACTTTAAGATGAAAGATTTAGATAAAGCCTTTTATGCCACTGGCATAGTGATTCACAAAGAGAAGCTTCAAAAGACATTGAGTCTATCCTAGAAACCTTACATCGAAAAGCTTTTGCAAAAATTTAGGATGCCAACGAGTGGCACCAATTGTAAAAGGGGTTAAATTCAGTTCAAGTCAATGTCCCAAAAACAATTTGAAAAAGGAATAGATGAAAGCCATTTCGTGTGTGTATGGTGTCAGTAGCTTTATGTATGATCAAGTTTCTACATGATTGCTATGGTAATGCCAGGTAATTTAAAGTAATCATGGCCTTGATCATCGAAAATAGTCATGCTTTATTTACAAGGAACTAAGGACTAATCACGTACAAACGATTGATCATTTAAAGTAACTAAATATTTAAATTTATTTTTTGGTGGGTGTATGGATACAAGGAAATTAACTTAGGAAGCATCTCCATCCTAGCTATTATTATTGTATCATTCAGAAGCGCTAAGCAAACAATTGTTCTTTTATCTATCATGGAAACTGAGTTTATTGCATGCTGTGAAGCAATGCCATGAGATGGTTGAGAAATTTCATCTATGATTTTAGAGAAGTGATTTCATTACAAGGACTTTTGAGGATTCATTATAACAATTTTTCTTTTTTGTAATATTCTTTTTTAAGAATTATAAAAGTAGAGTAACATACGTATCGATATAAAGTATTTCGTTGTTAAAAATCACACCAAAAAGCAAGAAATAAACATCTATATTAATACTGTATCAATAGTTACAGATCTCATGATTAAAGCATGATTAGCAAAACAGTTTAAAATCATATAGATCTTACATGACTAATTAAGTCATGTTAATGTTGATTTGGCTTCTTTGACATGTTTAATTTCTTACTTTTACAATTTATGTATATGTTTCAATTTGTGCATATAATATTTACATATTTAATTGGACCTTCACTGATTATACAAATTTATTCAAACAATATATCTCATAATGGGCATTGTTAGATAGAATTATATATTATAGGAAATATTCAAGCTAAAACGCTAGCACTACACCTCATATGATAAAAATTTTTAATTGAATGGAAGTTTAGCTAAAGTAACTTATGATCATTCTAAAATTTGCATTTATACGTTAACAACGGCTCTTAGTTGAATCATATGCAAAAGTGAAAGAATGTTGAAAAATTATGTGATTCACCTAATAAATGCAACAATCAAGATAAATATTTATTTATTTGAATAATATTTGGATGATATAATCTCAATTAATCATAAACTAACTAAACTACTTTAACGATAGTGTAAATAAAAATAACAACTTATTATCTCAGTAACCGAAAGATAAAGGGCTCTCAATAGTAACAATAAACTCTAATTACTTATCATATGAGTCTTTTTCTTAAACCATCTCAAAAATAATTAAAGTGAACAAAAGAAGATATGTATCGAAGTAGGAGAGGTTTTTTCTTTTTATACTCTTCTTATAAGATAAATTTTTTTTTTAAAACAATTATGATCTACGGTATGCAGATAGCTATTGGATCTAACATCATAATCATAATCATATATGATAAGATTAAAGCTCCGTGCATCTGCTTCGGTTCGTTGTGTCGGAAGATATAATCAGAGTAATTGCAAATGAATTGATTAATTATAGCACTAGTTGATTACTAGTTGAGCACCATCACTTGCTTCTAGACACCCAATAAAAATGGGATTCAACTAGTTAAATCAAAAATTCATAGGTTGTTTAGTTTGATGATTATATAAAAATTAAATAATAGTCGAATCAGTCAAAAATTGATTTAATCTATAAAAAATTAAATTAAATTGGTAAAAGTTGATTTATTTAATTTTTATTTTTTAAAATTTTATTTGTAATTAATGAGATTTGAACATTTAATTTTTTATATTAAAAATCTTATTACTAAGCCAAATACATTATACAAAATTTACATACATATATATCAAACCAACGGATCTAACCAATTAAATTGATAACTAAAAATCTAATCAGTTCAACTTCTGATCCAAATTTTTTTAACATTGATGTTGGCCAGACAGAGTGCAACTGCTGGTAATTTTTCTTTTCATTTCTTTTCTTTTTAGTTTTTTCAATCCTTTCTGGTTTCAATATTCGCAACTTGATGTTAACTCTGCGGCCGAGCATGTAAATGCAATACTAAAAGAGCAGCTATGCTATGCCTAAAAATAATGTTGGTAGATATTGGCTTATCAAATCATAGAAGCCAATTCATATATCCTTATTTATTCCTTAATAAGACGGAAAAAAATGCTGACAGTTTTAAACAAAATGGAGATTTTGTTTAATGCAATTAGCGTCGATAAATAGGTTACATATCCATAATTTTTAAATATTTAAATTTGTTTAATTAATTTCAGATTTTGATTCCATTTAATATTCAAGTGCTATCCAAATTTTATTATCCAAATTCACGTCTAAGTAAAAGAGTAATATTGGTCGAATATTTGAGGACCGTAATTAAATTAAATTTTTAAAAAATAAAAATATAAAATTAAATAAGAACTAAATATGAAATCAGATTTAGGTATTTAAATACATATAAAGTTAATTCAAATAATAAAGTCAAATATTTGAAACTATCTAAACTAAAATTAAAGTGGATTCAAATAAAAAATATCTAATGATTTATATCTGAATCTATTGCGAATTGTAAATCTATTATTTAAATATATAAATTATTCAAATTCACAAAAAATGAATCGGACAGCGTAGATACCTAATTTTTTATTCCATTGTCATCTCTAAGTGCAACGAATTAGGACAGGTGTTGGAGTGTGCCTACAGATTTTGAAAAAGTCGGATATGAAATTGAATCAGTAAAATATTTGATTTTCGATTCAATCAATTAGACCAATTAATTTGGCCTATCAATTCAAATTAAAATCATTTAACTATTAAAGTAAATAATTTTAATGCCAAATAAATAATAAATATATATTCTGTTTACTAGTAACTTTTTTCATATAAAATTAAAAATTTAAAGATTCAAATTTTATCACTTATAAGAAATTTTAAAAAATGTAAATTAATTTTTTATTAATTTAATCTAATTTTTATGAATATTTAATTGATTGAATAATTTTTATCAATTTAACAAATTTTCAATTTTAAATTGCTAACTTGCACTTGTTGAATGGGAATAAGAAATTAAATAGAAAGATAGTGGCACGTCAAATGGGTGAATCTGATTCGTTTGAGCCAAATCCAACCCCGTCAAATTAATACATGGTGTGAGAGGCGCTTGCACATGCGGGTAAGTTACGGGGTCCACCTAAATTTCTAATGCGAGAGCAACTGATTTTAGAATCTACCAATCACCTTAATACATAGGATTTGAATTTCTTTGCCCGTATGGTTAGGTGTTGGGGTCACCTAAAATTCAATGTGACGCCAACTCATTCAGTTTCTAACTTATTTCCTTTGCTGGATGCGCTCCTCCTGTTATGCTGCCCCTTCCAACACCTGTTGTCCCCTCATTTCTCCCTCTCTATCAAATAGGATCTATCATTTTTTATCTTCCCATTGAAGGCTAGAACTTATAGGATGCTTGCCTAAAGTTATAGTGACTTTGTTGCACACTACATTGCTCTCCAGACACCATTGCGAGCTGAAGTAGAAATATTAATGGTAAAGGGACAGTACAGTACTGATGCGAACCGCTCCAACCCAACTCCTTTGACCACAGAGGATGCTCTACAAATTTTGGAAGGTGAAGAAACTTTGCCAGGGCTTGAGGTCAAGTGCAGTTCCGGAAGAAATCATTTGGGGAGTACACTTCTTGGCATTTGACATCTCTACTTGTCCTGCAATATTCTTCTAGTTTTCATGCGAATATCTCCTAATTATATATCCATTTGTAGTATTTTTGAATTCAGGACTCACAATCTTTTTGTTTCCTCTACCGTTTCAGATTCTGGCATATAAGCAGAAGCAAACTAACCAGCAAATTTGTGCCAATTTCGACAATGCCGGTTTTTATGAAACAGAGGTTGTTGACTCGTTAATTTACAGATGAGTTGTATGTAATATGCACAGCATGGAGAGGAGGGGGGGGGGGTCTGGTCGTTTGATGAAACCATTGTTTGAGTTGCCTTCTGGGTGATGTATAATTTAGGATATGGAGTTTGAGATTTCCGAGGATGCTTGAAGTAACAGTTTATGTATAGGAAGTTTAGTTTAATTTGTTTCCTGCAAAAAAAGAAAACAAAAACCAAAACCGAAAGGTTGTCTTAGATTTACAAACACGAAGACATTCATGCTTGAATACAATTTGCTTTTTTGCCTGCTTGGACGATGAGAAATGTTCCTCAATATTTTTTTTTTTTTGGAGAAAAAGTTGGTCTGATAAATTGTGGGAAAGATCCTACAGTAAAGTTGATAAAATAAATTTGAACACGAAAATTTATTTAAAAAAATCGAATTAAAAATCGATTTGATCAAAAAATCAAAATTTTGAATTTAAAAAATTCAAGCCTAAAATGATATTAACCTGGTCTGACTCAAATTCAAAAGAACTTGAACCTGAGAATGACTCGAACCTGAATTTAATATTAAAAATAAAGAATGATGAAATTATAATTAAATAATTTTTTATAAAGCAAAAACTTTAATTATCAATTTTTAATATTTTTTAATAATTTAACTAAATATTAAAAACATAATTTATATTTTATATATGACGAAATTATAATTTATCAAAAAGTAAATTATATCATGAGCTTTTAAAAAACATATGGGGTATATCAGTCATTTATCATATTTTTTTAATTTAATTAGTTAAACTCATCAAATATTAAAAGCTTATATATTTTAGCAGTAAAAATTTAAGTATTTATTTGAATATTATTGTTATGCTATTATTGTTATCTCAAGTAATGATAATTAGAGTCTGTAATAGTATAACAATATAATAAAATAAATTAAAAAATATGAAAGTTATAATAGATAATACTATATCAAAAATGAAAAAAAATTATATGTTTGACTTAGACTAGTAACATGATAGAAGAGAGTATAAGGGTAACATAATAAAAACAAAAAAACCCTTAAAAATTAGTATATATTATCAAGAAACATCTGTACCCAAACCCAACTACGAGTAAAAAAAGTTAAAGTAATTATAGAAAGCACTTTCAAAAATTATATCCAATAATACTTTAATAGTAAAAAGAAAACAAATACAATATAAGAATGCTAAATGACCAAAAAAAAATAATGAATCTTGATCAATTTATAAAAATTGATACCTAAACCCAACCACGAGTAAAAAAAAGTTAAAATAAATAGAAAATGCACTTTAAAAAGCTACATTCAAGAGTATTTTAATGGTAAAGAGAAAATAAGTATAATATAAGAATACTAAATGATTAAAGAAAACAAATTCAATATAAGAACACTAAATGACAAAAAAAGAAGTACTGTATAAGAACACTAAATGATCAAAAAAATAAGACTCTAGCTCGACTCAATAATGACCAAATCGAATTTTTTTCATTACTAATAAACCTAGTTGTTTTCTCATTACTTTTTCACTTTTAACTTTTTATTTCTAATTTCAATTTTTTCTTTGATTATTAAAAAAAACTTACATTACCAAGTATCCCCAGATGTTAATTATTAAATTAAATTTAAATAAAAAAACATATATCCTGAATGGTTTTTACATCTACTTATAATTGAATATTATTAGGGTATAAAATACATTTGGATTTAAATTATATTTAAAATATTTAATTTGTATTTAAATTAAAATAAAATTTAATTAAATATTAATTTAAAAATAATTAAAGATAGTTTTAAAATTAAGTACGGTCCAAATCTTATGCTAATATAACTAATAAAAAATAACACTATAATAAAATTATAAAAAAAGAACTTTATAAAGCTTTGGATTTGCTAAATAGCATAGACAAAAGTCAATTTTGTACTTAAGATGTTTTGTTTTAATATTTTATGAAAAAGAATATTATAAAGAATATAATAATACTATTACTAATTTATTGATAATTATTTTATATATTATTTTATTTGTATTTATTGTGAGAGAAATAATTTAATATAATTCTTTTAAAAATTTTAGTTTTCTATATCTTAATGTATTATAATATAAATACAATCATATAACATGACTCCAATATGTAAATAAGTCAACATTTATATAGAATAAATTATTAATATGTCAAAAATTATATAAATATATCATATTTTTAATACGACTATGAAATAAAATGTAACACGAATACAAGTACGACCAATGATTACATGTGACACAAAATTGAAAATTTCAAGCATAACATGTTATACAATGCAAACGCAACTGAAAAATAATTAAAATACAACAAAACACAAAAAAAATGAATACGACACTAATAGACAAAATGTATTAATTATTTTAAATATCAATATGATTAATTTGCAATATAAAATTTCGTAACTATAAATTATTTCAAAATTAATTATATATATAAATTTAGATTTTAATAAATTATATATTAAAAATATCATATTATAACAAAAATTTACTTAAAAAATAATAATTTAATAATTTACATTTTAAGTATTGTAAAAGTAATCTAAAAAAAAACATAAAATATACTCAAACTCAAACCTAAAAAGATCTGAATCCAAATAAATTCGAACAAAAAAAGTCTAAATTTAAAAAGCTTAAATTTAAAATAATCGAATCCGAATCTGTCCAATCGTCACCTCTGCTTGTAGGACATTCAATTCAATGTGAAAGGTATATTAAGTTGCATCTCTTCCTTGCATGTAAAACAAGTTCTAGCGGTTTAACGCTCTGAGAACCCTATTCTTCTAGAATATGATTAAACTCCGACGTTCATGGCCAAAAAAAAAAAAACCTCCTTCATTTCTGCTGAAATATAGCTTGATTGACTTGGTCTGTAAAATTAACTCCATGAATATATATTTCTTTTTTTTTTTTTTTGAAGAGCGATTATAAGAAATACGAATAATAAGGAAAAACAAAGTCATGTCTTCCTGGAAATATGATGAGCAGTCTGGAAATCTTATTAAAGATAATTGTAAGCTTTGCTTATGGGCATTGTCGAAAAATCAGACCGGTTGATCGAACTGGTTCAATCTAACTGACGGTTAAATTAATCTAATGTATGTTAAAAAAGGTGGTTGATCGAACTGGTTCAATCTAGTTGACGGTTAAACCGGTCCAATGTATGTTAAAAAAATCGAGAATTTAATGTTAAGGTAAAAGTCGGTTCAATCCATTTTGATCCAGCTGGACAATCTACCTTTGGATGACCAAAGTCTGGATCCGGCTGTGAAACCCAAAGAACATCTTCTACAATATCGTCTTAGTCATCTTGAGGTGGTGTGGCATTCAGCACCATGGATGGACGGACAAGCGTCCTTTCTATGGACCATGACGCCCACAATGGAAGGAAGCATACCAATACTGGGTAACTTCCTCTCCCCCACCTTTATTTCTCCAATGGAACACTCTAATCCACTCACCGTGCTAACGAGCAAGCTTGCCTCCTCTGTCAAACCTATCGATTTTAAATCTGATGAGCAGTTTGGAAATATGATGAGCAGTTTGGAAATCTTATTAAAGATAATTGTAAGCTTTGCTTATGGGCATTGTGGAAAAATCAGACCGGTTGATCAAACTGGTTCAATCTCTCTGACGGTTAAACTGATCTATGTTTAAAAAGGTGGTTGATCGAACTGGTTCAATCTAATTGACGGTTAAACCGGTTGTATGTTAAAAATATCGAGAATTTAATGTTAAGGTAAAAGTCGGTTCAATCTATTTTGATCCAGCTGGACAATCTACCTTTGGATGACCAAACTTGCCTCCTCTGTCAAACCTATCGATTGTAAATCTGGGAAGGCTTTAAAATCTAAAATTCAAGCAACGATGTTATTTATCTTCTCATTGGAAGGATTAAAGTAGGATAATGTTTGTACTCTGTAGTTAGCTTTCTTCTCTTGAGGAAAAATAATCTTGGCCAAGAAAAACAAATTGTATCCTCCCTCAAGCAGCCACAAATTCTTAGTCAAATGCATGTACATATTTTCATTCAAAGTAGAAATACATATTTTGGAGTCCAATGAAATTACACTGGTAGTACAAAAAGAATGTTTTTTTGCTCGCTATTACTAAATATAAAAGTGGTTTCACCAAGGCTCACATTTGAAAAGTTGATCAAAGGGATTCATCAAAAGTTCTTGAACAACCCCTGCGGCCTGCCTGCCTTGGTTTCCTGAACCCAAAATCACCTCATATTCGCAGCGGGGCTGGAAATTGCAGGAGCGAGCATCATTTTCCTCCTTTCTTTTCTTTGGACAACAAGTAGATGTGGTGATTTGGGTTTTGTTGCTTCCTTGCTAGACCTGGTCAACAAAACAGATTCATTCATTCAATACGCAATTCAATTGAGGAGGATAGCGGCCGACAATAAATGAATGAAACACCGCCGAGATAGTTCTTATTTTTTCTTACTTTTGTGGACAGAAAGGATGGTCAAACTTGGGAACAGGCCTAGCATGGGGAACCATTGTCCTTCTCAATTGCTTCAATGCCTTCTCTTCCTCTATCTGTCAGTCAATATATGGTAAATAATGTTTATAATATAATATATTCTCACCACATGCTGACCTTAAAACATAATTGAGAAGAATAAACATACCATTCTAGCAGCCTCACTCTCCTCTCTGTATCTCTTGTACATCATTTCTTTCTCCTTGATCTGTAAAAAAAGATTCATTAATAAGAATGCTCATCGACTGGAAAATATCACAAGACAGAGAAACTAGAATTTACTTTTTGATCGAATTCTGCTCTTTCCACCGCTCTATGATCAACATGGAGATTGAACTCTTGCACTTGTATCAGAGGCTTGCGAACTTTCTCTGGAACAGGAATTGGGTCCCTGCGTAAATTTGCATAAAAAGGAAAAAAGGATTTAAATATATTTGCTACTCTTGGCAAACACAAATCACGAATATTGAATGAACTTACTCTTTTAGAATTGGCTGGGCTTTGAAAATCCTCATCTGGGCCTCTTCTTTCTCCTTTTTCTGTCTTTCTTCCATCTCTCTTTGCATTTCCTCCTCATGCCTCACCAGACTCTCCAATTGGAAAGGTTCTGGTTTTGTATATTGCTTGGGTTCTGGTTTTGGAGGAATCTGCATAACAATAATCACCATTAACCCACATTCACTATCTATAATTTTATGTTCAACTAATAATACAAGGAAACAAAATTAACATACCACTGGGTAGTCAGTGGTGTAAGGATATGGGTTAGCCTTGGGAACCCTGGCTCTTTCCTCTTCGAACTGCTTCTCTATAATTTCCATCACGAACTTCCTTTCCTTCTCAGCTCCTCTTTCCTGAAATCCGAACATTAGTGGCTTAGTAAAATACCGAACCCTGTATGTTTTCTATTCTCATACCATTTATGAACAACATGAGAAAATAAATTTACCTCAGTTTGGAGATGGAATGGATTGAGAATGGTCTTTCTAGGGATTGGATCATGACTAGCTTCAGACTTTAGAGAAAGCTGTAAAAGATAACAAATATGTAAATGAGTAGTGCTATTTTGCTTTTATATATGCTCAGGCCAGTAGCAGAATAACATTATTTGATGCATTTGTATAATTACCCTGTCAAATAAATCAACAACGGCTGCTGGTGGTGGTATCCTCTCATTGATTGCAAAATGGAATTCCTGAGGTATAGTCACTTGTTTCTTTGCATTACAGAAGATTCCCAATTCTCCTTTGCTCTCAAATATCTGCACGAGGCAAAAAACTAGAGTTACTTTTCTCAACTCTCAAGTAAACATGGTTGCTAATATGCGACCAGAATTGGAATGATAGAATAGAAAAATTACCTTTTGGTTCAATGGCCTTGCCTTGAATTTAGGTGCTTTTTCAAGTTCCTCCTTCTCAATTTCAATAGAACTTTTGACCTTTGGAGGCCTTGCCCTTAATGACGTTTGAAGTAACGGGGTTTTAGGTTCGGTGAGATGAGGCTTCCACTGGGTATTCTGTTACAGGAAAATTTTAAAACAAAAAGGAAGGAGGGTAAGTAAGCTGTTTAAGGTTCCAAAAGAAAATGAATCAAATATATAATAAGATATAGTTCACCAACCTGACGAGACACTTCTGTTGAAGCTACTGAAGATGTCTCAGCATTCTTATTGGCCCTAGCCATCGTCTCAAGATGAAATTCCTGAAACAGAAACAAATTTTTAGTCTGATAGCAAGGATTGTCTTCGTTTTTTAGTCTGTTGAATAAATTTTTTTTAGCCCCAGCCACCTCTATCCTCAGGAGAATTTACCTGAAATTCTGGAGGCTTTGGAGTACTTCTTGGTAATGCCGGCAGTGTTGGAGCTTCCAAAATCTGCACCAGTGAAGAAAACCGGGAACAAATTAAATGGATACTTATCGGTACAAAAAAATCTTAAACAGTAAGGACCAGAGAAAGATCAGTTTGATGCACATAAACAAGATAAAAGCTGGAAGTCAATGTCATAGATGGTATACGCGTTAGCAAACACCTTCTTGTTCAATAGTCTTGCTTTGAACTTTGGAATTTTAGCCATCATTTCTTCCTCAAGCTCCGCGGTGCTCTTTACTTTAACTGAGCGCACTCTCTGTGCTGTTTCGAATTCAGGTTCTTTTGGCCTTGTCAATTTGAGCGTATGTTTCGTCTGGACACAAGGAGCATCATCCTGATTAATTGGAAAGGAATTTTGTGAAAGAAAAAGGGAAAACAAGAAAGTGTAAGGAATTAAGAAACCAAATCCATATTGGAGCCGAAATGATGTGATTCTGTTTATTTACATTTGATGGAAAATTGTGAGGGAGTGACAAATCTCTGGTACTTGATTGAAACTTTTTCATCATTTCTGCCATTGAAACAAATGGTACTGCTGTTTCTCGCACATAAACCTTCAAGGCATAAAAAAACCTTTAATATAATTCACAATTCTTTGTGAAAAGAAGTGAGAGGAAGGATGCAAAGAAAAACAAACCTTTCTTTCCAAATTGTTAGAAGTTTTAACCGTGGAAGAACACAATTTGGAACTACCACTGGTGAGACCAATTTTTGACTTGTGGGGTAGGTGGTGGGGCTTTACGTTTAGGATCTGAGGTATAGAGGGAAGCAACAAAAGGACAAAACTTCAGATAGAAACTACAAAAAAAAAAAAAAGTTGTTAACATGCCAAAGGCAAGAGCATATATATAAGTACCTGTCTAGATCTCCCTCCATCCAGTTTCTGACGTTTAATGGCTTGGTTCTCGAGAGCCAAATTAGGAGTTCCAGCACTGCCTTTTTTGGGCTTCAATGCCGATGGATTCCGTAGCATACTAGCTATCTTTTTCGCTGTCTGATGCTTCTTGTCACTCACCAGTTTTTTCTGGTAATTCATCAATGGTTTAGGGGTGCAAGCTTCAGTTTCTACTTGCACAGAAGATTTCGTTTTGTCTTTGTCACCAATTACATTTGAATGCTTTTTTTCAGTCAGGGCACTGAAGATTCAACAAAACGAACCAAAAAAACAACAATAAGAGCCAAACTATCCATAATATAACTCAAGTAGTGTTAATCAAATTTTCAAAACTCAAAAACAAACCTTTCTTTTTCTTCAGCACATACTTTGTCCTTGTTTTTATCATCATTAGCAATCTGAAAGACAGTTAAAAATCATGAGAAAACAGAAACAATTAATCAATCAGTAACAAAAATGGATTAAAAAAAAAGTCCACTAATTACCTCATTGACAATTTGATTGATTTCAACCTTTGCCTGAGATGGTTTAACTTCTTCTTCCTTTACTTTGTCAGGCACAAGCTCTGCTTGAGGCTTATCTTCTGAGTTACTGTTAGGATTACTAGCTGTTTTGTCTGACGCTTCGGAGGCCTGCAGCAATACTAATATATTCATCACGACCAAATTGCAACAAGAGAAATTGCTTTATAAGATATTGAAAATTATACCCACCTTCTGAATTTGATCTTCTTCACTAAAATTGCAGAGACTCTCCACATGAAACGATCGATTACCGTCCTTAATTCTAACCATAAAAGCTGCATTATGGAAAAAAAGGAAATGAGAAACTCCAGTTTTCTCCTTAATTCTAACGATCGATTACCGTCCTTAATTCTAACCATAAAAGCTGCATTATGGAAAAAAAGGAAATGAGAAACTCCAGTTTT
>JBBYHM010000015.1:3913382-3962757 GCA_038381775.1 Adansonia rubrostipa
ATACTTTATTAACAATGCTTTTCAAAGCTCATGATATGATTTACTTTTTGATAAATTAATATTTTATTATATATAGACATATTCAAGGGTCGGGGTACCCACTCGGTCTAATTGGGTTTAGCTCTGCTTTTCATATTTTTATATCAAACTAGCCTAACCTGACTCGAAACAGTAATTTTAAATTAATATATTTATTTAAATTTAATTATAATGTATATAATATTAATAAAAGCTATTATTTAATGTGATAACAGTAATTCTGGCTTAAATAGACAAGTCTGGCATGTTAAATAAAGGTCGGGAATTGATATTTTTAAAAAATTTGGACAGCAGCCCAACCCAACTAATGAACAAGTTTAATCGTATTTAAAATATAAATTATATTTTTAACATTTACTTAAATTATTAAAAGAATATTAAAATAAAATTCATTATTAAAGTTTTTGTTTTATATAAAATTATTTAATTATAATTTTTTCACATTTATTTTTAATATTAAATTCAGATTCGGGTTCAGATCGAACTCGAGTTCGAATTTTTTCGGATTCGAGTCATTTCGGGTTCGGATCGTTTCGAGTTCGGGTTCTTTCAGACTCGGATCATTTCGGGTTCGAACTATTTCAAGTTCGGGCCATTCGGGTTCAAATTTTTTTGAATTTGAACCATTAACTTTTTGATCAAATCGGATTCAATTCGAATTCGAACTCAAATTTTTTCGAATAAATTTTTGAGTTCAAGTTTATTTTCCTTTCCATTATGTCACATCTTTATGGCTTGTTGGGCAAAAATCCGAAAAAGAAAGAAAAAAAACAAACGTACATGAGAACAAAAATAAACAACTTTTTCTGCTCTTGCGGCAAGTTGCCGATCATTTTCTCAGTAAACCCTAATTCAGTGATTCAGTTGTCCATCCAGAGAACGATTAAAATTCAAAGCCTTACAATCGAGTTAATAAAGTACGTTGAAAGGAAGATAAAACCAAAGCACAGTAAATAACAGATATTCGATATTTCATTTCGTTGATAAAAAAAAAAAAAGAAGATTGGTTAATTTGAACGAGAGGCTATACCAAAAATCGCAGAGAATGCATTTTTTTTCCTCTCATTTGCCAAAAAAGAAAAAAAACGATCACTATCCTAAATTATTTACATCATATTAAGGACAAATCATAGCTAAAAAGGTTTATCTGCTCTCTCTCTCTCTCCTTTTTTTTTTCCCTCTTTTTCTTAAAGCTCCCTATCCCGCAGACGCTAAAAGTGATGAAAGGAAAAGGAAAATATTTGCCGGAAAAAAAGATATGAACTATCAAGCATCGACTGGAGGAGGAAGATTCAGATCGAGGATAGGGCCAGGCATCCCTTCCTTACAGTGATTGACAGACGAAGAGTCCGATTCACTTTGTACTACGCTACCAAATCCCATGCTTAAGTTAACTCCGACCGGCTCAAACCGAACCGGATAAACCTGACCAACAACCCCAGCTCTCCCTAACGGTTCGAAAAACAGAACCGGAAGCGCGTGAGCCACCCCGCCCATCCTACCATCACCACCACCGCCTCTCAGAGCCAGCTTCTGTTGGCAGGCGAAAGGAAATCTACCCACACCGCCGGTCACACTGTTGCCTCCACGGTTGCGCTCACACTCCATCGTTGGGCTGGAGGATTCCTCAACCGTGCTGCTTTGGCTAGGGCTCTGCTGGTTCCGGCCCTTGTTACTTACGTAGCTGTTCGTTTCATCCGGTGAAGGAAAGTTGGTCTTCGCCTTAGGTCCACGAAACTCACGCGCTGCGGCGTCGTAGGCTCTTGCAGCTTCCTCGGCCGTATCAAAAGTACCGAGCCAAACGCGGCTCTTCTTGCCGGGATCTCTGATTTCAGCAGCGTATCTACCCCATGGCCTTTTCCTTACTCCCCTATAATGCACCTCTTTGCTCTTAATATTTCCATTAACGTTTCCTTTCTTCAAGATTTGGCTAGCACTATTGTCTTTAGGAACCATTACAACTTCTTTTTCACCTCTTCTTTTAGGCGTAATTTCCTTTGAGTCAGATGCGTGTTGATTAGTCTTATATAGAGTTATGAGATGCGCAGTCAACGAGGTGTTTGACTGAAGCGCCGCCCAAGTTAGGAGACAATAGATACGTTGTCCGGGGGTGTACGTGTCACGCGGGAATTTCGAGACAAGCGGCGAGGTGTTGATGTTTTGCCGGCTTTTGCCTTCACCGCTTTGAATTCCTTTCACGCCTTATTTTTTTGGAGTGGATTCCACTCTCCACTTATTTCAACCCATGAGCACAGCCCATGTCTTTCTCCGAACTCTTCGCATCTATGTTAAAGTAATTTAAATTAATAATTACTAAATTTATTCTGGAAATGCTAATTTTAATAATTTAATATAATTATGTTATGGTATATGGATTATGCTTAGGAATCATAAACAAATTGTTTGGAAATTAAATTATAATAATCCGAGACGAGATTCTAAAATTAGTGCGGAGCGTGCTTGCACGATCCTTTTGCAAAAGTGGGGGAAAACAAAGCATCTTCTTTGGTGCTTTTAAGTTGTGACGAATTCTAACAACTGACAGTAACATCTAATAAGCGTAGGTATCGCTTTCTCACACATATAGTTAAGAGAGATAAGAGAGTAAAACTACAACCATAGGTAAAGCGAAACGTGTCCCTGGCCTTCCCTTTAGGAGCTTCTGTCAGCCGCTCCTTATACCATACGTGAATTTTGAAAAAGCTCCGTGTCATGATTATTATCACGCCTCGCCTCGGCATGATTTTTTTATCGGTTTGTAGAGTGACGACTACGGTACAAACCAACACTGCGCTAACCGAGGGCCTCTCCGAATCATCTTTTAAGAGATACACAAAAAAACAAGCATGAAATTTTTTTTTTCCACTACAACAAAAATTTTGTTAAAAATGTATTTAAAAATTAATTAAATGAGTTGTCATCGTACTCGTTAAATTTATTTTTAGATTAAGTTATTTATTCTTCTTATGAGTTTAGTTATAATTTAAAAATTAAATTTATTAGACTTAAGTTAGTTTATAATATTATTTCATTTTAATATATTTATTATTATAGATAATTAATTTTATCTGAATGCCTTCAAACAAATCATGTTTAATCAGAAACTTTTTTTAATGAAATGCACTTATCTCTCTTTTTGGATCAAATTTTAACATTATGAGATTTAATTAGAAGACTAAAAATAAATAATAATATAGAATGGAATAATAAAGAAGGATTGTAAGACACTGTGTAGATCTGACAATTCGTATATTCATATCATATTCGTATATTTTATCATATCATAATCGCGTTTATAAGTTTTTTATATTTATATCAATTTTGATACGCTTATAATTCATATTAGATAGATTTTGAAAATGTATTTATGTCGTATTTTTTTACTTTATACATATCATATTTGTGTAATCATGTCAAATATTGCCAGGTCTAACACCATGTTGTCGTGTGGCTAGGAACATGGAGGGAAGAAAAAAAACGTTTGAAATGTTTAAGGACAAATTCGAGTAATTAGAAACTTTTAAGATGTAAAAAAAAAAAGTCATTTTCATGAAGATCACGAAGATGTATCAATACATTTAATTAATGTATCGATACATTATCGTGTTTTGGTCATTTTAGGCCTGAAGCATGCATTGCATCAATACAAGGCCATATTGTATCGATAGAAGGCTCATTGTATCGATAAAAAGCTATATTGTATCGTTATAATGTTGTGTTTTTCATGTGTTTTTGGTTTTGGAAGTACTTGTATTGATACAAACACTAATATATCTTTAATACATGAAAATTTTCACCACAGACAAGCTTTTTAACCTAAGTTTTCTTACATATTTTCTTCCTAATGGCCTTGGATCACTTCATAACCATACAAGAGTACCTTCACAAACATTTTTACATTGAAACATAGGTATGAGAACCACCTAAATAGATTAAGCCATTAAAGCTTAAATAAGCTTAGAATAAGTAGGATTAATACTTTAACCATACTTGGGAACTAAATGGCATATAGCTAGATTGTTTCCCAACTATTTCAAGTTTAGTTCAGCTGAAATTTAATGGGTGCTATTTTGGGTTAGAGTCAAAAGCCTTTTCTTGCATGGAACCAAGATATGGCTTCTTTATGTGAGGTTTCTCTTTGAGAGCATGTAGCTGAGATTTTTCACTTAGCTTAGCAAAAACAATGCCTCAAAAGGAAGGATTCAGCCGTTTGATCAAAACACCTACGGCTTAAAGAGATTGCTTGCAAGTAAGCATGGATTTGTTGTCAAGAAATGGATAGTAATATGTGGGGATGAGATGTGATCAACCAAAGAAAACCTCTTGGGACATCCAAAGCAGAAAAGAAGTTAGTTTTCAGCAGAAAAAACTAGAGAAAACAAAAGAGAAAGGAAAAAAAGAGAGAGTTTCTTCAAGTCTGATTCAGAATTGTTTCTTTTTTTTCTGCTTTGTTTTTGATCATTTTTCTCTTCATCTTATGTTAGCTTGAGGATCCTAAGTTATGCTTAGGTGATGATTTGAGCCAAAGGTTTAAAAACTAAGTTTATGGCCAAATCTTAAGCTATGATCTTTAAATGTTTTCTATTAGTTTTCTTTGCTGATTTTTGTTAAATGTCTCCTAAAAATTATCTTTCCACTTATGAAAACTTATTTTCCAAAGGTTTTGTCTTAAGTTTTTTAGTTTTTATGTGGTTTTCATCAATTTTTTCATGTTTCAACTTTAGTTGACTTTCTATGTTACTCATATGTAATGTTATGTATGATTCATACATTTTATGACATTTCCATTGATTATTGTCATCATCCTCATGTTAATGCATTTTTCCATGAAAATATTATAATCATGGCATCATCACTGTGTATGTTAGTGTACTTATGTATGATCATGTTGATGGGCTACTTTATATTTAGAATTATTTATGACATGCATTCTATGACACACAATAGCAAATAGGAGTTATAGTGGCATTTTATCACGGTGTTTGATTAAAAAACACCATTTTATTCAATTTTTAAAGATATTTGCAGCATTTTAAATTCAAACACCGTTACATAAAGATTTTTGTGGCATTTATGTTTCAAACGCCACTAAATTATTGCAATTGGTGACTTTTCAGTTATAAACGCCGTGAATTTAGTAAATGAATTGCCTGCCTTTTTTTCCTTTACGTGCTCAAAATTTGGAATAGTGAAATTAGTGGCGTTCTATTAATTAAACGCCTTTATTTTATGTTGATCAGTGGCATTTTTATTAAACCACCAATGTTAAACAATATTAAGTAACGTTTCATTAAAGAAACATAGCTAAATGTTTTAATTACAAAATCTTTTCTGAAATTGATTTTGGGGGCTTTTCATCTTTCAATTGTTTTCCATCTCTCATTTTCTCGCTGTTGGAATCATCTCTTCATGTAGAGACTTGGTTTTGTCTCGTTTTCTCTTGCATTACACTTTAGAAGGTAATAATTTTGGCTTTCTTAAATTTATTTAATGTTTTTCATTTTACCTTTCCCTAATTTAGCTTGATTTAGCATTAAAGATTAGTCTTTCTGTCATTCCTGATTTTAGTTGCTGCTACCGAAATTTCCACCTTCATCACAACCTTGGCAAAAGGGGTTTTAGACCTGTTTACAAGGTAAGATCCTACTACCAAAATTCTTGTTTGGTTGCCTAGAAAATAGAGGAAAGAACTTTTGCTGAACTTGATCGGCTTTTTGATTCATTGAATAGTTTATTTTATTTGTATTAAGAAAACTAGTGATATGATGCAATGGATTGTCAAGCTAAATAGCAAAGAATTAAAATGGATGGTCCTACAAAGTACTTTAGAATCCCATTTTCATTGCTGAAACTCCTGTTTAGCTGCCAAGAAAATAGAGAGAAAGTTTTGGTTTAGGCAATGTTTACTCTTGACTAGGTGTTAAAGGTTTGGTTTAGGTAGTGTTTACTCTTCTAGATGGTATCTGATTGTCTGTGTTTTATTGTCCTTTCTTCTATATATTTTGTTCAATATATTTGAAGATTTTATTCAGCATGTTACCTAACTAGATTTGCACACCATTCTCTTTTAGTTATTGATGTAAGCATGAAATGTATTTTCCAATGTAAATTATTTCGTATATTTAGAATTATTATATATATTTGCTTAATAAAGCAAAGCTTAAAATTTCACGTTTTACATCCAAATTTTACTGAGACAATAGAATCATAAAAAAGGTTAACAAGAATAAAGGTCAAGGTGGTTTCTCAGTCTCTCTCAGCTTCACAAATCAGGTATGGTAACTATCACCTTATTATTATTATTTTACTTCATTCACACTTTTCTTTTATTCGATCCTTTTCTATATGAAAATACAAATGCTTAATCATAATTGCAAATGAAATTTGAGTTTTACATTGTTAATTGTATCACACTCTTATCTTTATGTTAACTTGCTTATTCTTTGAACTAAAGCACTCTGTTTTATGTGTGATTGCTTTGTTTGTGGTTCATGGATGACATACCGTGATAGATAGATAGGCTTTGCTACAATTACTAAAAATCAAAATAATTTATTGCTTCATACATCGTTTATATTCATACTTTCAAGGCACTCTCTTGAAAGTTGAAAACATTCTATTGAAACCCTCTCCCCGCATTTATAATTATTTTGATCAACTGTGTGGGCCAAAGAATTGTTAAGTTTTACACCTCTCCAATTTTTTTATGATTTAAAAGATTTTTTCAATTGAATTTGAACCCTTTTTTGTGGCGGGGTGTACCCTTATTCTTTAAGGCTCCTCTCCCAATCAAACTCGTTAATAGTCATTTCCTAATTGGTTAAACAACTCCCATTCCCGAGAATAAAAAAGTATTGGTACTGTTGTAGACACCTAATTTTGTCTGGACCCTTTTTTTTGTCAATCCAAAAATATCCGAGATACAAAATTAAGCACTTGTACTAGTGGAGGTAAATTTTCCTTAGGTGAATGTATATTTTTAAGACCTATTTTAATGTGCTTAAATAACCATAGATGTACATGATAAAATTAGTGCCATTTCAAAGGTCATAGAGAGCAAATCTCAGATAAAAAATATGAATATCAAGGTAAAATAATTAACTTTTAATTTTATACTTGTAAAATTTTAAAATGTGTTTCCACGAATGTTACTACGGTCAAACTTTCCATTTTTAAGAATCTTTTAAGAATTTTTTGTTAAAATTAAAAAATTGACCATCGTATATTTTTAATGATATGTATGTGGTATTTATGTCAATATGCACTCCAAAAATAAAAAAATAATCAAGTAAAATTCATATTGATATTTTATACCACAAGGTGTCAAGTTATCTATTTTTTTTAATTAATTTTGAATTTTTCATAGTATAAGGAGTATTATACTTATGAAATTTTTTCTGATAAAATTATTTTGAATTTAAATTTTTTATCTTTACCATTTTGTAAATTAATATTTTGGATAATCTGTTTTATTCAATTAATTTTTTATAAGTTTTAATGTATTCTATGAAATTTTTCAGTCCTAAAAAGCAAGCTTTCTTTTAATCTATAAAATTTTCAGTAGAATTTTCTCGAGTTTTGAACTTCAAAATTCTTTAAATATTTTTATTTAACCACCATCAAATCAGTTTTTTAAAATTCACTTTATTTTACGAGTTTTCTATTTTTTTTAATTTTCTTGTTTTTAAGATATGAAGTTTTCTATTCGATAAATTTTTTCGAAGGAAATTTTCAAGTTTAAGATTTTTAAAATTAAATACATTCATTAAAATTATATTAGATCAGTTTTTTTTTAAATTTAATTTATTTTATGAGATTTGTATTTTTTCAAAATAACAAATTTTTTCCATAAAGGTTTTCTCATAAAATTTTACGAGTTTTGGATTTTAATTTTTTTCTTCTTGCATATAAGACTTCTCAAAAATTTTTCTTGTATAATTCAATACTTGAAATCTTTATAATTTTTTTAATTATTAATTTTGTTAAAATTTTTAAATTTATTTTATTTTGACAAAATCTCTTTAATGGGCCTAAAATTTTCAACATTTGCAAATAAGCCCAATAAGCCCATTAATTTCTCAACAAGCCCAATGACTTTACCAAGCTCATTTTCTTGATTTTTCACCAAGCCCATTTCATTCTCTAAAAGCCTACCAAGCCCATTTTTATATCTAATTTTCCAACAAAGTTTACTAATATTTTTTTAAAAAATTTTTATTTATTTTTATATCAATTATTTTGATTCAATTTTTTAAGAAATTTTGATTGGAATTTCCATTTGATCAAATTCTTAATTGGATTTATTATGTGAAATTTTGTTGAGCACATAAATTTTAATTTATTATTATGTTTTCGTGAAATTTTTAATTAGTCTTTCTATGCATCTTATTGCATTTGTTTCTTTACTTCTAAGAATATGTTTATTTGTAAATTCATAATGTAATTTTGCTTTTACATAATTAATATTATAATTTGCTAATTTAGTTACATTAAACCTAGTTTGGTTGGAATTAAATTCCTTTCCAATTGATTTAGTTTCATTCCAACTAATTCCATCAAGCTAACCAAAATCATCATTTCACCTAAACTAGCATAATCATGACAATGGAGACGATGGCTTGTAAGAAAAGATGACAAAGGCATGGGCTTATGACGACATTTATTACTTGTCTAACCTAACAAGTAAACTAAAACATCAAATAAATAAATAAAGAAATAAAGAAATTTTGATGAAAAAAGCATGAAACTAAATAGGGGGATGTTATTTCATGAGTTTTTAGTTTTTGGAAGCAAAAAAAAAAACACTTAAAAAATATTCCAAGGCTTGTTAAAGTATAATCTCTACTTAAATCTTTGAAGTTTTGTTTGTTTCATACATTTTTCTTATCTTTGGTGAGCCAAAAATATGCTTAAGTTCATGGACTTTTTTTATCCATGTTGAAAGATTAAGCATAATGGCCATGAACTAATTTTCTTGATTTTATTTTATTTTTCTTTTTGTTAGTAAATTATTTTTCTTCATGAATCATGTTTATGTTGATATGATGTTGGTTTTGGTGTTGTGTTTGTCATATATATGTTCATATATTTTATATTTTTTAGTGTTTTCTTGTTATTATGGTGAAATCACATATTTATATACTTATTTTTGTAATTTTATCATATAATGGCGTTAATTTGTGTTAAATAAAATATGAATATGTGATTATTGCGTTAAAAAAAGGTGATTGATAGATTGCTTAGGTATTCGCCGAAATTCATGCTTGTATATGTGTTTTTATAGTCATTTTGTAAACATAAATAGATAGGGGCTAATATGTAAAAAAATAAAAAAATCTTTGTTTAGACCTATAAGCTTGGCCGAAGCACATTTGCACCCTTAGGAGTGTATTTTATGCATGTATCAAGTTAAAATACATTTTTTTTTAGTTTTTGGGTGTTTTGTAATTTTAAGAAGTTTAAGGATTTTTTTTGTAAATATTGAAAAATTTATTCTAGGGGAAAAAGTGTGACTGAATCTTACTCATGATTTTTTTACGGGACTTTTGTGATTATTTTGATTTATTTGAAGCTTAATTTTACATTTTAATCATGCAGGGGCCAATTTGCAATTTTGGAAAAGCTTAGGGACTAGTTTGCAAATAATAGAAACTTTTTGTTTTATGGTCAAAGGATTTGACTGAAAGCTTCATGGATAATGTGGAAACTAATTTTGGGTATTTCATACCATGCTTTAGGTATTTTTACACACTTTAGGGGGGTTTTTTGCAATTTCTCAAAGTTTAGGGGCTAGTTTGCAAATAATGGAAAATTTTGTTTTCTGGTCAAAAGTGTTTCACCGAACCTTCATATGGATGCTCTTCATGATTTACACATTGATTGTTACCTGATTAATTATATTTTGTGATATTTAGATTGTTTTTTTTACTTAGGTACCTAAGTGTAAAATTAAAAAAGTTTAGGTACCCTTAGGAAAATCTTGCATTTTTAGGACAAAATGGTTATCTTTATCATGAAATCATCCACTTAGATTATTTTAAATATTTTTAGCATTTCATTAGTCCTCTGATGACGTGCTAAAAATATTGAAAAAAACCTTTCGTATTCTTTTGGTTCTCCATTAGGGTACGAAATGTAATTTTTAAAAATTTAGGGACTTAATGGTATTTTTGCATGTTAGGTTATTTTAAAATTTAAGCTTCTAATTTAGGTTGTTTTTGGGTTAAAAAATAAATATATTTTTTTATCAATTTAAACCTATTTAGAACTAATATTTAATTTTGAAAAATTTAGGGATTCATTAGCAATTTTTGTACTTTAAGCCATATTTGCAATCTAAATTACTCAGAGTAAAAATCAATATTACTTGTCTTTTTGAGTTCTTTAGGGTTGCTGAGATACTTTTATGTCGAGGGTATACCCCAAGGGCATTTTCATAATTTTTCTCACTAGGATGCTTTTATATTAAAGGTGAATGTTTAGGATTCATTCAACCTTCTAAGGTTATTTTAGTGTCTATTAAGGTTGCTGAGATACTTTCATGTCGAGGGAATACCCTAGGGGCATTTTCATAATTTTTATCACCAGATGCTTTTATGCTAAAGGTAAATGTTTAGGATTTATTCAACCTTGTAAGGTCATTTTAGTGTCGATTAAGGGTACCGTGATACTTTCACATCGAGGGTATATCCCAGGGGCATTTTTGTAAATTTTATCATCGGGATGTTTTGACGCCAAAGCTGAATGTTTAGGATTCATTCAGCCTTTTAAGGTTATTTTTGTGTCCATTAGGGTTACTAAGATACTTTCATGTCGAGGGTATACCCTAGGAGCATTTTTGTAATCTTTCTCATCGAGATTTTTTATGCCGAAGGTGAATGTTTAGGATTCATTCAGTCTTCTAAAGTCATTTTAGTGTCTATTGAGGGTATCGGGATACTTTAATGTCAAGGGTATACCCCTGGGGCATTTTTGTAATTTTTCTCACTGGGATACTTTTATGCCAAAGGTGAATGTTTAGGATTTATTCAGCCTTCTAAGGTCATTTTAATGTCTATTAGGGGTACCATGATACTTTTATGTCGAAGGTATACCCTAAGGGTATTTTTATAATTTTTCTCATTGGGATACTTTTATGCCAAAGATGAATATTTAGGATTCATTCAGCCTTTTAAGGTCATTTTAGTGTATATTAGGGGTATCGTGATACTTTCACGATGAGGGTATACCCCATTGGCATCTTCGTAATTTTTTTTACCAGGATGCTTTCATACCAAAGGTGAATGTTTAGGATTCATTCAGCCTTCTAATGTCATTTTAGTGTCCATTAAGGGTACCAAGATACTTTCATGTCAAGGGTATACCCTAGGGGCATCTTTGTAATTTTTTTCATTGAGATGCTTTTACACCAAAGGTGAATGTTTAGGATTCATTCAGCCTTCTAAGGTCATTTTAGTGTCCATTAGGGGTGCCTGAATACTTTAATGTCGAGGGTATACCCCAAAGGCATTTTTGTAATTTTCTTCATCGATTTATTTTTCTGCCAAAGGTGAATGTTTAGGATTCATTCAGCCTTCTAAGGTTATTTTAGTGTTTATTAGGGGTATCGAAATACTTTCATGTTGAAGGTATACCCTAAGGGTATTTTCATAATTTTTCTCATCGGGATGCTTTTATGTCAAAGGTGAATGTTTAGGATTCATTTAGCCTTCTAAGGTTATTTTAGTGTCTATTAGGGGTACCGAGATACTTTCATGTCGAAAGTATACCCAAGGGCATTTTGGTAATTTTTCTTATCGGGATGATTTTATAATAAAGGTGAATGTTTAGGATTCATTCAGCCTTCTAAGGTTATTTTAGTGTCTATCAGGGGTACTGTGATACTTTCACGTCGAGCATATAAACCAAGGGCATTTTTGTAATTTTTTTCATCGGATACTTTAATACTAAAGGTGAATCTTTAGGATTCACTCATCCTTCTAAGGTCATTTTAGTGTCTATTAGGGGTATTGGGATACTTACATGTCAAAGGTAAACCCTAGGGGTATTTTTCGTCATTTTCTTTACCGGGATATTTTTATGCTAAAAGTGAATGTTGCGGATTCATTCAGCCTTCTATGGTCATTTTAGTGTTTACTAAGGGTACCGAGATACTTTCATGTCGAAGGTATACCCAAGGGCATTTTTCATAATTTTTTTCACCGAGATGTTTTTATGCCAAAAGTGAATGTTTAAGATTCATTCAGCTTTCTAAGGTTATTTTAGTGTCCATTAGGGCTACCGGGATACTTTCATATCCAAGATATATCGAGGGGCATTTTTGTAATTTTTTTCATCGGGGTGCTTTTATGCCAAAGGTGAATGTTTAGGATTCATTCGACCTTCCAAAGTCATTTTAGTGTCCATTAAGGGTATTGGGATACTTTTATTTCGGAGGTATACCTCATGAGTATTTTCATAATTTTCTCCACCAGGATACTTTTATGCCAAAGGTGAATGTTTAGGATTCATTAGCCTTCTAAGGTCATTTTAGTGTCTACTAGGGGTACCAAGATGCTTTCATGTCGAAGGTATATCTAAGGGCATTTTTGTAATTTTTCTCACTAGGATGCTTTTATGCCAAAGGTGAATATTTAAGATTCATTCAGCCTTCTAAGGTCATTTTAGTGTCTATTAAGGGTATCGAGATACTTTCATGTCGAAGGTATACAAGGGGCATTTTCACAATTTGCTTCACCGAGATGCTTTTATGCCAAAGGTGAATGTTTAGGATTCATTTGACCTTCCAAGGTCATTTTAGTGTTCGTTAGGTTATCAGGATACTTTCTAATCAAAGGTATACCCTAGAGGCATTTTGGTAATTTTGCTAGAACCAAGTCCTATGTGATTACAAGGATATTTAAATGTCTAAGGAACACATTAGGAATAGGTTCGTCATTTTATATTGTTATCGAGTTTTAAGAAGTTTTATAAATATTTTTGATAAAATATAAAAATTTCCTTTTAGAAAATTAAGGCATTGTCTCCAAGTTAAAATAATACGTAGAATTTCTTTCAAAATATGATAGAGTTTCTACGGATTATTTTAATATCGAGATATCCTTTTCAAAGTGAAAATCGAGATTTTATAAATTTTGAAAAAATAATAATAAAACCTTTTGCATTCCTCTAGCCCTCCGCTGAGGTGCAAAAGATATTTTTAATTTTAAAACCTTTTGTATTCCTCTGGTTTTCCGTTGGGATACAAAGGAGAATAATAAAAAGCTTTTGTGTTCCACTGGTCTTCTGGTGGAGTACATAAGAGATTTTAACTTCCAAACTTCTGAAAACCTGATCTTCCTAACACAAAATAATAAATTTATTTTAAAAATTATCATTTCTAGAATCTATAATTAAATGCCATATGTTGAAATTGAATAAAAATTAAGATTCAAGTTAACATGTAATTAATAAGGTAACAATTTTCGAGCATCACGAGAGGGTCGATCCTTACTTGTGATTGTTACTAACTCCCGGACCCTTTTATATGATCTTTGGTATGATCGTAGGCTTTAGAGTTTGTATTCTAGGTTTCGTAACCCTCAAAATAAAAACTTCGGTAGGTGACCAATCTCACATAGCCCAAATAGATTGGTGGCGACTCTAAATAAATAGTCATTTTGTAATGACTATTTAAGGTTAAGTCGACTGAGAAATTCATCTTGACCACCCGGTCCCTAAAATAAGAAAATGTCGATAATGATATGGCCTATAGAAATAAGAGAATATAAAACAGTGATAAATTTAACAAACATAGGAGTGAAGGCCATTTAAGTCGGGTTTGGCTAGGATTCATATCTGGGTCACGTTGTGACAATTGTATATTAATATTGTTACTTTTAATGTGTTAGTTAAGCATTTTATACATATATCCAACCTTGAATTGATGGAAATATGAATAGAAAGAGCAAATTTTGAAAGAAAAAAGATTTTAATTCATTGAATTTAATAAACTTTCTTTCATTGTCCTCTTTTTTTCAATTATTTTCTAGCAAATAGAGCTTTTAGTTTATTAATGAACATATTCATTAATGTGAATTAAGTTTCCAAAACATTCAATGCATATTAAGCAACCTTCACTAGCTAATGCATGATTTTCTTGTTTTCTTTTCTGGATTTTGATTGCCATACTAACAACATTGTTAGTTGATTTATGGATTTGCCAAAATCCAAAAGTAACAATAGCAGATTGACTCAGTTCATAGAGATTGCTCGTCTAATGGAATAGTCATCGGTTTTATATATTTATATATTTATATATATTAAGGAAGAAAAAAGAAAAAGAAAAAGGTAAAAAGAGATAATATTGTATGTTTGTGTTTGTATTAATTTTTTACATGTTGTAAATATTTATTTATATAACTTTTATGCACTAATATTTATATTTTGACATGTTCATATATTTGTATTGTGTTCATATTATTTTTCATTTCATTTTTTATTATTTTCCTGCTTATTTTCATATCATTTCTTAATTCATTTCATGTTTTATATAGTATGTTAATATTATCTGGTTGCAATTTTTTTTAGTGATTATCTATTCAAGCTTCTGCTTATTAGGGATTCTAGTGTTGGACAATCTTGTCTTCTTTTAAGATTTGTCATAAGTTTCTTGACTTAAAATGACATTTGAAAGTACATGTCTACTTTACCTTATCTGCTTATTAAAAATAGGATTTAAAACCAAATAGCTTATCTACAGAAATCTTTAAAAATTAATAAAAATTAATTGCTTCTAGGTTCCAAATAGTAGAAACTCGAAATTATTGTTTTTTGTTTATATGAATATAAAATGCTTTAAATGGATTCTTGTATTGGCTAATTTCTAGCTAATTTTTTAATTGTCATTTATTTTGTATTTGGCTATATTAAATTATAATTATATACTTATGTTATGTTGTTTTTGTATTTAGACCTTCTTAAGATGGAAATGGATAAAAGTTGGATGCATAAGCCGAGGTTAGGTCAAGAATACCTACATGGAGTACAAAATTTTTCTTAACTTTGTTTTTCATAGAGCAAGCGAAGATAATAGGATACTACGTCCTTGTGTGTAGTGTGCTAATAGTGATTGGCATATGTGTGAATTGTCTTCGAACATTTAATATGTTTTGGATTTCTCCTAGGGTACACACGATGTTATTTTCATATAGAGTCCATACCTTCTAGATCATCCTCTTGAGTTCCTTAAAAATTCCACTTGCAATAATCAACATCAGTCCAATAGACAAGATGACGTGAAAAACATGTAACGAGATGCATTTGACATGTATAACCATAGTTTCCAAATGTCTACAACAGAAGTTTTAGAGTTAAATAAGCATGTTGTTAGAATGAATAATTTTGCTAAAATGGGAAGAGAAGTAGGTGGTCAAGAGCCTAATGGAGAATATGCAAAGTTTTATAAGTTGCTTGATGAAATGAATGAAGAACTTTATGATGGATCTAAGCATTAAATTTTTTTTATTTATCTTTTTTAATTGAAATGCTTATGTGGGTGGACAAAAAATTCTTTGACACTATTAATAGAGTTTCTTAAAGAAATGTTTCCCTTTGCAAAAATCAATAAGTCTTCTAAGGATGCTAAGAAGACAATAAAAGATTTAGGCCTTGGATAAGAGAAGATTCATAATTGTCGGAATAACTCTTTGTTGTATTGGAGTGATAGAAAAAATCAACAATTTTGTCATGTTTATGGTAACTGTCAATGGTTGGATGAAAATACTGAAGATAAAGTGCCTGAACTTAAAGGTGAAGCAGATTTTAAAAAGAAGCCTGCAAAGATTTTCAGGTATTGTCCTTTAATACCAAGACTTCAATGACTTTTCATGTCTTCAAAAACATCTGATTCTATGAGATGGCATCATGATGAAAGGACTGATGATGGGTTACTAAGGCATCCTACAGATTCTTTAGCTTAGAAAACATTTGACAAAATGTTTTCATGCCTAACGATCCTTGAAATATGAGGCTTGGACTTGCATTTGATGGTTTTAATCCACTTAAAATGATAAGTACCTCTTATAGTACTTGGTTGGCTATCTTATTTCTTTACAAGTTACCTCCACGGATTTACATGAAAAAATCTTCCTTTATCTTGTCTATGATAATTGCTGGAGAAAAAGGTCCGGGAAATGATATTGTCATTTATATGCAACCTCTAATTGAAGAGTTAAAGTAGTTATGGGAAAGGGTTGACACATATGATGCATAAAAAAGAGAGAACTTTCATTTGCGTGCAGCATTATTATGGACTATAAACGATTTTCCTGCTTATGGAAATCTTTTTGGGTAGAGCACCAAAGGTCATTATGCATGTCCTTGTCGTGCTGCGCAAACATGTTCAAAGTGGTTATATAATAGAAAAAAAATTCTCTTATATAGGACATTGTCAATGGTTAGATGAAAACCATAGGTTTAGATTCCAGAAAGATATTTTTGATGGCACCAAAGAGTTTAGAGAATCACCTCAGCCTACTATTAAGCCCGATATCTTGATGATGTTGAAAGATATTAATTTCACTTATGGAAAGACCAATCAGTCAAGTACCACTCAATCAAGGAAAAGAACGAGGGAGGTGTATAAAGGTAATGATGTTGATAATCAGAGTGATGAGAAAGAAGATGATCCAAATGAGGCTGATTTGTGGAAAAAAAAGAAAGTATTTCTTTTGAGTTACCTTATTGGGAGAATAATTTATTATGTCATAACCTTGACGTGATGCATATAAAGAAGAATGTTTGTGAAAATATAATCAGGACAATTCTTAATGTGGATAAAAAAACAAAAGACAACTTAAAAAGTCAGCTTGACCTAGTTGACATGGGAATTTGCCATGATCTTCATCTAGAATTACTTCCCAAAGGCAAGTTAAAGTTGCCACCTGCTTGCTTTGGGATGTCCAAGAAGGAAAATGATGTGTTTTGTGAGGTGCTGAAAGATATAAAGGTCTTAAATGCATACGCTTTTAATATATCAAGATGTGTGAATTTCAAAGATCGAAAGCTTTCTTCCTTAAAGTTGCATGATTATCAGATCTTAATGTAAGACTTACTTCCACTTGCTTTATGTTGTTCTATGTCAAAGCAAGTGACTTTCAGTAGAATTAAACTTAGTAACATGGTGAAAGTAATTTGTGTTAAAGTTCTCAAGATCGAAGAGCTTGAAAAACTTTAAGATCGGGCTGCTCTAACTTTATGCCACTTAAAAAAGATTTTTCCTCCATCATTCTTCATCATAATGATGCATTTGGTTATCCATCTACCTTATAAAGCAAAAATTGGTGGACTGGTTTGTTATCGATGGATGTACCCTTTAGAGAGGTATTATGTTATTACCTTATTATAATGTTCTCTTAAACATAGAATTTAGGTGTAGATGCTAATTATGTTATATATTATGTTATAGATTTTTTGGGAAGTTAAAATCCTGTTGTTGGAACAAAATGCTATCTGGAAGGTTCAATTGTAGAAGGATATTTAGCGGAAGAGTGTATGACATTTTGTGCAAGATATTTGAAAGATGTTGAAACAAGATTTAATAGATCGATAAGAAATGTTGGGCTTCCACATAATAACTTAGCTGACACTTATTTATTTGAAAGTTTTGGACAACTAATCTGCAAAGTTGAAGTGGTAGAGCTAGATGATAAATCTTGGGCACAAGCGCATCGATATATACTATTCCACCGTGATTCAGTGGAATTGCTATGCAAGTAAGTTTTAGTATATTATTTTTTAAAGTGTCCTTAAAAACTATTTTTCTTAATTTAAAACACTTTTTGTTCGTAGTTAGTATAGAAACTACTTGGGAGCTCGTATACATTCTCAAAGATCACACCTCCACGAGCTTGATAAGTTATTTACAAAAAATTTTCATAAATGGTTAGGAGAAATTGTGAGTAACACAGCTATTTTTAAATTCATTATGTTGATTATGTTTCTCTCCTATTTGCATAAAATATTATGATTTTTTCTTAATTTGTAATAAGTTTGGAGCGGAAAGGATGTTAGTAAAGAAGTAAAGTGCCTTTCAAAAAAACTGAACAAAATAGTGAAAAGATGCAGTGCATTCATCATCAATGGATTTAGATTTTATACAAAATCTCGTGAAAGATTTAGGACAACTAAAAACAGTTGGAACAATTGTTACTTTTTCAACTACAAGCTATGCTAGTGCTAGGGATAATAATCTTGTGGAAGGAAATGTTGATTATTTTGGAATTATAAAAATAGTGAAAAAATAAGAAGCGTTGAACTATTATAGTTAACTCACACAAAGAAAGATGGCTCCTATTTGAATGTTGAGACACAGCAAATTATGGTATGTTAAAATAAATATACTATTTTTTTAATTTAGAAATATATTTTGCAACCATAATAATTTAATGGTTTTATAGGAAAAAGCAAAGGAAAAAATGGCTGAATTTCAAGCTACTGCACCATTAGACAACTTAGTGAATATGGTTGATGTGAAAAATAAGATATTCACTGACGTTGCTAGAAAGGAAAGACACTGATGGGTTTGAGACCTTGGAATAGGTCCAACACCATCCTCCTACTATGGTGCTAGTTCTCAATGATATAGTTGTTTGCAAACTCGCTCTACATATGAAGTTTAGATGTTGAGAAATGAGATGAGAAATATGCAAGAGCGTTTTGAACAAGCAGAAGCTGCGTGACAAGCACAAATAGCGAGTTTACAGGAAATACGAGAAGAAGAAAGAAGAAGATATGAGCAACTCCAATTGAAGTTTGACTCATTGATGAATTTAATGTAGCAAAAGTTCTTACAAGATCTGCCATCTTAGGTAATATATGTTAATCTCGTATATATTTTGTGTATTAGGGTTAAGCAAATGATAATGATCATGTTGTGGAAAAAAATTTTCTACTGACTCTATTTCAGCTTTGAGGCAATTTTAACCTTTATAGTGTTTTAAGTATTAAGCGCGTTTGTTTTCAAGTATATTAGGACAATTTGTAAAGATATTTTATAATATAAATTTATGTTTGTATATATTTTGACATTGTTTTCCTTTTAGTTTCTGTTATAAAATTATTTTGTAAGAATTAAATAAGAAATTAGAAAATATAATATTAATACAAAGGAAGCAAAATCTAAAAAACAAAATTCTGGCAATTTAGCAGTGTTTCAAGAAAAAATGTCACTATTAAAATGATGATTATACTATACATTTGCAGCATTTATACGATGAAAACGTCGCTAATTTCTTATATTTAGTAGCATTTTAGAATACGAACGCCACTAAGTTTAACTATTTAGTGGCATTTATGTCGAAAACGTTGCTAATAACTATTTCCTCTTCACACGTTTAATGTCGTTTATAAACGCCATTGTAGATATATAAAACGCCTCCAAATTAATGGCATTTCATGTTACAAACATTGTTAAAATTCTCGATGCAGTTTTTTGTGGCCTTTTTTGCGACAATTTCACTAAATGCCATCATGCATATTAGTAACTCTAAGTATGTTATTATGGTGTTTTGAGAGTAAAAATCATGTATTGTATCATGTATATGTTTATTGGTGAAATAAAATGTTTGTAAGTGCATTTGTGATGATTAGAAACTCTTAAGGGCCATTTTGCATTTTTTATAATGTTTTCATACATATTAAAGATTATCATGTCATTTCATGCATATAAATTCATTTTACGAATTTTCCATGATTTAGAAATTATTATGCAATTTCATGCATTTTTGTGCTATTTAAGGACATTTTCCATGATTTGAGGGCTTTTATGCAATTTTAAGTATGTCAAGGTTATTTAGGTCATTTTCCATGATCCAACGGTTATTGTGTTATTTCATGCATTTTAAGGCCATTCTAGTAATTTGTCATGATTTAAGACTATTTATGCAATATTATGTTTTTTAAGGTCATTTTAGTATTTTTTTTCCATTACTTAGGGATTATTATGTAATTTCATGCATTTTAGTGTCATTTTAGTAATTTTTCATGTTTTAGGACTATTTATACAATTTCATGCATTTTGGGGGTATTTTAGTAATTTTAATATTTTAGAGACTTTTATGTCATTCCATGCATTAAACATTTAGGTCATTTTCCATGATCTAAGGACTTGAGTGTAATTTTGTGAATTTTAATGCCATTTAAGTCATTTTTCATAACTTAAGAGTTATTATATACATTTCAAGCATTTAAATCATTTTCTATGATTTAGAAATTATTCCATAATATCCATGCAGGCTAGGTCCATTTAGATTAGTTCCCGTAATCAAAGGATCAATTTATAATTTCCTATATATACTTTGGATCATTTTCATCATGTCTTGTTTTTAATTTAATATGTTTATTTGTTAATTATAATATAATTTCTTTCAAAAATCTGAGGCAATACTCTTGAGTAACAATAATCCATAGGTGTGCTTCTAGTATATGGAAGTCACTTTATCGATTATTTAATACAAAGGAATACTCTCTTTAAACAAGTAAATCATAATTTTTAATATTCCCAAAAATAAAACTTTCGTAGTCCTATGGGTTTTTCGAGGGGTATGAAAAATATGTTGATTTTCAAAAAATATAAAAAATCTGATTTACTTAAGACAAGAAAAATAATATTAATTATAAATAATTTTAAGAATAAAAAATTATAATTAAATATCAAAAAATTAAAACCAATTATAATAGAGACTTGAGTTAATGTGTAATCAAGAAGTATCGATTTTTAGGCATCAAGAAAGGGATTGATCTTTACGCATAATGGTAACTAACTCTCGAACTCTTCCACGCGAACTCTGGTATAAATATAGATCTCGGATCTTATTTTCTAGGGTGTCGTAACCCTTAAAATACAAGCTCTGATAAATGACTAATCTCACCTAGTTAAAACTAGATTGGTGGCAACTCTGAGTTATTTGGTTATTTCATAATGACTATTTAGGGTTAAGTCAGGCACGCGTTTATCCAATAATTAAGTCCCATCGCAATACTAGAAAATAGAATTTATTTGTTTAAGTCTGACTTATCTGATTCATGTTCGGTAGTTATGATAATCACATGTAGGTTTAGTATTTCGTGTATTCGCATCATATTTGTATTATTTTTCATGCCATAATTATATTTAAGCTATTATACTTTATACAAATTTGATAACTTAATAATTCATATTATATAAATTTTCATACGTTCATGCATTCATGTCATGTCATGTCATGTAATTTTTCATATTATGTTTATATAGTTTTTTCTTGTAATGTTATATTTTGTTAATTATTCTCATATCATATAATTGTATCATTTCCAACATTGTTAACATATTGACTTTAGTGGATAAGTATTTTTAAAGTTTAACCCATTTATTTTAATCGTAAAATTATGAAAATACTTTATATATTTTTCTTTTGTTAGACGAGGTTCATGTTGGATTAGATATTGTATCAACATTTTACATGCCTACACAAGTCTGACTCGACCAACAATTCAAACTTAAAATTATGTCCAAGCAAATTAAGTACTCCAAAATGTTATAATTTAGACTTATTTATAGACCTAGCTATTTATCAAAATACAAAGGCTCACTTAACATTCGAAAAGGTTTAGATAAATATATTAAGCTCAAAAAATAAGTTTAGACAAAAATAAAACTTGTTGGAAAAATAGGTAAAGCTTTAGCTCTAACATTTAAGGCTCGAACTTGGCTTAATCCAACTCATTTTTTCAATTATACAAAATATTTTTTTAATATTTATACATTACATAATTCATTTTGTATAAAAATTAATACATTTATAATATTATATTGTAAAACATTAAAAATAATTTTAGCTATCCATATTTTAAAACTTAATAAAAAATTAAATTAATAAAGGTAAAATAAAAATAACATTTTTTTTAAATCCAGATGGGCCTAAGTTACTTATTTACAAATATGAATAGACCTGTGCAATTTAAGACTTATATTTTGATCGAACTTGACTTAAGCTTGTACATATAATGTTAATATCATATTTAAACCTAACCCATATATTATTATACTTATAAATAATTATTTTAATTAATTTTATTAGAAAAGTATATTTAAAAAATTAAAATTTAGTTAGTTTTATATTTTAAATAATAGTTTTGAAATATTAAATATTAATATACACATTTTTTTCTATATTTAAATGATACTATAGTTAAAAATTTTAATATTATTGTAAATATTTCACAAATGTTCAAGTACTAAATTTCATAAACTTGTTCAAGGCGGCCACTCATTTTAATTTTAAAAAATAATTTTTATTTAAATTTAATTATAAAATATATAATATTAATATAAAAATAATTTTTAAAATATTTTTATATTTTTAATAATAATTTAATCTTAGGAGATAAGTTAAATTTACACTAAATCAAAAAATTTTAAATTATGGTTGGACTATGAAAGCTTTCTCATTATTAATAATTGATCTCATTTCTTTTTAATAAAATCTCCTGCTAGGATTTATAATTGACAATTAAACTTATTAGTTGTTAACCCCTTTTTTCTATTGGCTTAAAATAAAAGGAACAATTAGATTCAAAACTTTTTATCTCAACCGTTGATTTAAAAAAAACCTTAGTTAACCTGTTAATCCAGTAAAGAAAAAAATTTAAAAAAATAAAATGTTATAATAATTATTAAAAAAATAAAAACAAAAAAATAATATAAAAAATAATTATTATTAAAATTATTAATAAAAATTATAATTATCATTTTATCTTCATTTTTCGTCTTATCTTTTTGTTGCTTTGTCCATGTCATCAATTAAGTGGGGGTCGGTTCCTTGGGTAAAGAACTGACCCCTGGCCAAAATATATAAATTATATATATTAAATTATAATATTTATTATATATATTAAAAATACTATTTAAAGATAATAAAAAAATTAAAAATATTTTATATTAAATTTTAAATTTATAAAATAAAAAATATATTAAATCCTAAATTATAAAATATAAAATATTTAGTTATGGTAAGTCTTCCATTTAATTGTGGTGAGTCGTATATTTAACTATGGTGAATTGTACATTTAGCTATAGTCATTCACACATCTAGTTATGGTGAGTCATATATTTAGCTATAATCATTTGTACATTTAATTATTATGAGTTGTACATTTAGTTATAGTCTTTTGTACATTCAATTATAATCATTTATACATTCAATTACTATTTTTATATAGTAATTGAGATTTAATATAAATTTTTTATTTTTTTTATTTTTGCATAATAATTCAAGATTTTATATAAAATATTTTTTATTATTTTTAAATAATATAAGGCAACCAAAAGATGAAATAAAAAATAGGAGCAAAATGATAATTATAGTTTTCTTATCAATAATTCTAATAATTATTATTTTTTTCTTTAGAATTAATTTTTCATGCTTTTATTTTTTAATAATTATTATTATCTTTTACCTTTTTGTAATTCTACCTAACATTTAACCTTACTATTTCTTTTTTTTTCTTTCATCTTTCTAGTTCGCCTTTTCAGCAGCTAACAGAGATGATGTTAACATTTAATATAAAATATTTTTATTTTTTGTTATTTTTAAATGATAATTTAAGATTTAATAAAAATATTTTTATTTTTAATTATATGATATATTAATATATCATAAATTACACATAAACATTATGTAAATTGTAATACTTATGTGTAATTTTTTTAATGTTTAATTGTAATTTTACTAACTAATAAAAATTATAAATATATCAAAAAATTAATTTTTTCTTCATATAATATAATTATTACTAATATACCCAAATAAATTATTTACTAAAAAATATGAAAACTTTTTTTACTTCAAAAATTACTACAAAAATTAATTTTTCACACATATAATATATTTAATAAATAATAAAAAATAATTTTTAGAAAATTATAGTCAATTTTCTTGAAGAAATATTTTACATACATATATTAAATATTTGGTAATATTTTTATGTTAATATGTAATGTTTGTATGTAAATTCGATAATATTTGTATGTAACAAATTACATACATATATTACCTTTAAAGATTCTTTACACAAATACAATATATATAAACACAAATTACACATAAACATTATGTAAATTGTAATATTTATGTGTAATTTTTGTAATGTTTAGTTGTAATTTTACCAACTAACAAAAATTATAAATTTATAGAAAAATTAATTTTTCTTAATATAATATAATTATTACTAATACACCCAAATAAATTATTAAACTAAAAAAATATGAAAACTTTTTTCAATTCAAAAATTACTACAAAAATTAGTTTTCCACACATATAATATATTTAATAAATAATAAAAAATAATTTCTAGAAAATTATAGTTAATTTTCTTAAAGAAATATTTTACATTTATATATTATAGATTTGATAATATTTTTATATAAATCTGTAATGTTTGTATGTAAATTCGATAATGTTTGTATGTAAATTCAATAATATTTGTATGTACAAATTACGTACATGCATTTCTTTCAAAGATTCTTTATACAAATACATTACATATAACATAAATTACATAAAAATATCTGATACGTATTTATATTACCTATGGTAATAAACATATGCTATAGATAATATAATTTATGTGATTATAATATTTTTTGTAATAGTACTTCTTATTACTTGTTGATAATATATTTATGCAACTTACAAAACTTTCATGTAAATGTAATAAATTTATGCATTACAACTTTTATTATCTTTTATCATAAGTTTTGTAAGTAAATAATACATGTTTAATTGTAAAAAAAGTGCAATATTTATTCATATTACCTATGATAATATACATATGTAATAGATAATATAATTTATGCATTTATAATATTTTATATAGTACTATTTTCTATTATCTAATTGTAATAAATTTTTGTAACTTACAAAATTTTTATATAAAAATAATAAATTTATATATTACAACTTTATTATCTTTTATCATAATTTATATATGTAAATAATGTATATGTGTAATTATAATAAAAATGTGCAATACTAAATTATATTACCAATCATAAAATTTATATAATAGATAATGTAATTTATGTAATTTTAATATTTATTGAAAATTTTAAATTTTTCTTTTTACTGTTAATGATTTATGTAACTTATAATATATTTATGTAATTATAATAATTTTGTATATTATTATGTAATAATATATGTAAAAAATAAAATAATTTAAATAAAAATTAGGGCAACCGGTACCAAAAGCTCTCTTAAGAAATGTATGCTAGAACCCCCTATTCCTAACGTAATCGCCATCGGTTTTTAATTAAAAGATCATGTTATAGAAAAAATAAAAAAAATATTTATAGAAAAAATAATATTGTCAGTTCCTTTCTTATATTTATAATTATATATTAATTAAATTACATACTTTTCCATTTTTAATAGAAAGTAATAATATTATAATTTATTATTTTTATACATATTAATTAGTAAATTACTTTATTTTTTAATTATTTTTGTTAAAAAGTTAATTATTACAGTTTATTATCTTTATATTTATTAATTATCAAATTACTTAATTTTTTATTTTAATAAAAACTAATATTATTGCAGTTTTATTATCTTAACATTTACTCCGTCAATCTCAATTAAATTATTACAAAATGATTTTTTTTACTTTTTTATATAAATAATACTAATTTTTTTATTCTCAAAATAAGTTGTTTTGAAATTAATTGTCAAAATTTATCAATTTCTAATACGTATTTCAATATAAATGAAGAAATTTGCTTTTTTAATAAGTGAATTTCCAAAATATATGAGTAAAGTAAGGTCCCAAATGCTCCCACTAATTTTTTTAGGGGGGAGGGAGATGCACCCCTCTCCCAAAATAATTTGGGGGGAGTGGTGGGGGGTCGTGTCAGTCCCCAAAATTAAGAGCTCCTCCTAAAATAATTTATGTTACTTCTTAATTTTTTATATTTTGTAATTATTTTTTATATTTAATTTTTATTTTGGATGGCAATATCATGGTTTAAATCTAGTTAGAGTAATTTGCATATATTATATATATTATTTGCATAATATGTATTTTTATCATTTATATCATTTTTATCATTTGTATTTTTTGGAAAAGAGGAAGATTAAGGGATGACACAATGGTGATTTTTTATTTAGATTTTTTATGTGGATTTTTCCAATAGAAGAGAAACCCTAAACCCTTTTCATATGAAAGAAAAAAAATGTGAAAGTAATGTATGGATTTTTTAAAACGCAAAAGATGTGACTAATGCATGGCTATCAGATTCCTTTTTATACAAAAGAAAATGTTGATTAATGCATAATAAATTTCTTGAAACCTAAAAGATGTGGCTAATGCATGGCTATCAGATTTCTTCTTAAATGAAAAAAAAAGGTTGACTAATGCATTGTTAATTTTATGGAACTCGAAAGATGTGACTAATGTATAAGGTATCAAATTTCTTCATATATGAAAGAAACCAAGGTGATAGCAATGCAAGGATTTTTTGGAGCCTGAAAGCTCTGACTAATGCATTACTATTAGAGTCTTTCTAATTTGAAAAAAAAAGTTGACTAATACATAGTAACATTTTCATATCTGAAAGATGTGACTAATGCATGCGTATCAAATTTCTCCTGATAAGAAAAAAAAACTTACTAATACGCAATAAATTTCTTAGAATCCGAAAGATATAACTAATGCATGTGATATAAAAAATGTTGAGTAATGCATAGTAAATTTTTTAGAACCCAAAAGATGTGACTAGTGATATGACAAACGCATAAATTTTTATACTCATTTATAGATATGGTAGTTTATGATTGTCATTTTCATTCTTATCTCTATTATTTATTTTTAGAGTTTAATGGTAGTGCTTCTTCATTCTAGTCTTTGTTGTTTTTAGGTGTTAGTGAATAGTGTTAGTTTATTGTTTAATAACAATTTGCATCTTCAAAGCCAATTATAGGTATTTATTTCTTCAAAAATTTATATTTAATATTTATATGTGACAATTTGGATAATATTTGATGGAAATAGTATTTATTTGTAGCTTAATTAAACAACATGAGCAATAAATTTAATACACTTATCTACTTTAATGGACAAATTTTAAACAGTGAAAAAAGATGTTATCTTTCAATGTGCCATCTGAAAAGTATTAGTGTTGAGGAATACATCATAATAGAGGATTTCAGGCTTAAATTAATACAAAAATCAAATCTAGAAACGAAAAAAAGATTATCAAAGATTAAGTATAAGCTTCTTATTTTTATGGGGGAAAGATGTATCCAATATAGGGTATCAACTTTTTTCTGATATGAAAGAAACAAGGTGATAGTAATGCATGGATATTTTGGAACCTGAAAGCTGTGACTAATGCATGACTATTAGAGTTTTTCTAATATGAAAAAAAAAGTTGACTAATACATAATAACTTTTTTATATCCGAAAGATGTGACTAATGCATGGGATATCAGATTCCCTCTGATAAGAAAAAAAATTGATTAATACACAATAAATTTTTTATCCAAAAGATGTAACTAATACACGGGATATAAAAAATGTTGACTAATACATAGTAAATTTTTTGGAACCCAAAAGATGTGATTGATGCATGGGGTATCAGATTTCTTTTAATATGAAAAAAAAAAGGTGACAATAATGATAGATTTTTTGGAACTTAAAAGTAATGATTAATGCATGGCTTTTAGATTCCTTCTGATATGAAAGAAAAAAAAATTGACTAATGCATAGTAAACTTTTGGAACCTGAAAGATGTAACTAATATATAAAGTATCAGATTCCTTCTGATATGAAAGAAAAAAGTTGACTAATACAAAGTAAATTTTTTTGGAACTCAAAAGTTTACTGATGCATATGATTTTTGAACTCAAAAGCTATGACTAATGCATGGCTATTAGATTTCTTCTGCAATGAAAGAAAAAAAGTTGGCTAATGCAAAGTAAATTTTTAAAACCTGAAAGATGTGACTAAAACATGGGATATCAGATTCCTTCTGATATGAAAGAAAAAAATTGACTAATGCATGGTAAATTTTTTTAACGCAAAAGATGTAACTAATGTATGGGGTATTAGATTCATTCTAATATGAAAGAAAAAAGTTGACTAATGCATAGTAAATTTTTTGGAACCCAAAAAATGTGCTAGTGATAGGACAAATGCAAAAATTTTTGTACTCTTTTATAAATATGGTAGTTTATCATTATCATTTTCATTCTTATCTCTCTTATTTGTTTTCAGAGTTTAATGGTAGTGCTTCTTAATTCTAGTCTTTGTTGTTTTTAGGTGTTAGTGAATAGTGTCAGTTTATTGTTTAATAACAATTTGCATCTTCAAAGCCAATTATAGGTATTCATTTCTTTAAAAATTTATATTTGATGTTTATATGTGATAATTTGGATAATGTTTGATGGAAATAGTATTTATTTGTAGCTTAATTCATGAGCAATATAATTATTGCACTTGTCTACTTTAATGGACAAATTTTAAATAGTGAAAAAATATGTTACCTTTCCAAATGACATTTGAAAAGCATTAGTATTGAGGAACACATCATAATAGAGAAACTGAAGGCTAAAATTAATACAAAAATTAAAACTAGGAACAGAAAAAAGAGTACCGGAGATCAAGTATAAGCTTCTTATTTTTATAAGGAAAGGATGTATCCAATATGGGGTATCAAATGTCTTCTGATATGAAAGAAAACAAGATGATAGTAATACATGGATTTTTTGGAACCTGAAAGCTGTGACTAATGTATGACTATCAGAGTCTTTCTAATATGAATTAAAAAGTTGAGTAATACATAATAACATTTTTTATATCTGAAAGATGTGACTAACACATAGGGTATAAGATTCCTTCTGATGAGAAAGAAAAAATTGACTAATACATAATAAATTTTTTAGAATCCGAAAGATGTAACTAATGCATAGGGTATAAAAAAGTTGACTAATACATAGTAAATTTTTTGAAACCCAAAAGATGTGACTGATGCATGGGGTATCAGATTTCTTTTAATATTAAAGAAAAAACGTGATAGAATGATAGACTTTTTGGAACTCAAAAGCTATGATTAACGCATTGCTGTTAGATTCCATCTGATATTAAAGAAAAAAAAAGTTGGCTTATGCATAATAAATTATTGAAACCTAAAAGATGTGACCAATACATATGATATCAGATTCCTTCTGATATGAAAGAAAAAAGTTGACTATTACATAGTGAATTTTTTTGGAACTTAAAAGTTTAGTAATGCATAGATTTTTTGGAACTCAAAAGCTATGACTATTGCATGGCTATTAGATTTCTTCTGCAATGAAAGAAAAAAAAGTTGGCTAATGCGTAGTAAATTTTTAAAACTTGAAAGATGTGACTAAAACATGATATATCAAATTCCTTCTAATATGAAAGAAAAAAGGTTGACTAATGCATAATAAATTTTTTGAAACTGAAAAGATGTAACTAATGCATAGGGTATTAGATTCCTTCTAATATGAAAGAAAAAAGTTAACTAATACATACTAAATTTTTTGGAACCCAAAAAATGTGACTAGTGATAGGACAAATGCAAAAATTTTTATACTCTTTTGTAAATACGGTAGTTCATCATTGTCATTTTCATTCTTATCTCTGTTATTTGTTTTAAGAGTTTAATGGTAGTGCTTCTTAATTCTAGTCTTTGTTGTTTTTAGGTGTTAGTGAATAGTGTCAGTTTATTGTTTAATAATAATTTGCATCTTTAAAGCCAATTATAGGTATTTATTTCTTCAAAAATTTTTATTTAATGTTTATATGTGATAATTTGGATAATGTTTGATGGAAATAGTATTTATTTGTAGCTTAATTAAATAACATGAGCAAAAAATATATTGCACTTGTCTACTTTAATTGACAAATTTTAAATAGAAAAAAATGTGTTACCTTTCAAAGTGACATCTGAAAAGCATTAGTGTTGAGGAATACATCATAATAGAGGAATTGAATGCCAAAATTAATACAAAAATCAAAGCTGGGAACAAAAAAAATAGTATCGGAGATCAAGTATAAGCTTCTTATTTTTATGGGGGAAAAATGTATCCAATATGGGGTATCAAATTTCTTCTGATATGAAAGAAAACAAGGTGATAGTAATGCACGAATTTTTTGAAACCTAAAAGCTGTGACGAATGCATGACTATTAGTATCGGAGATCAAGTATAAGCTTCTTATTTTTATGGGGGAAAAATGTATCCAATATGGGGTATCAAATTTCTTCTGATATGAAAGAAAACAAGGTGATAGTAATGCACGAATTTTTTGAAACCTAAAAGCTGTGACGAATGCATGACTATTAGAGTCATTCTAATAAGAAAAAAGACAGTTGACTAATACGTAGTAACTTTTTTATATCTTAAAGATGTGAGTAATGCATGGGGTATTGGATTCCTTCTGATAAGAAAGAAAAAATTGACTAATACATAATAAATTTTTTAGAATCCGAAATATGTAACTAATGTATAGGGTATAAAAAAAGTTGACTAATGCATAGTAAATTTTTTGAAACCCAAAAAATGTGACTAATGCATGGGGTATCAAAATTTCCTTTAATATGAAAGAAAAACGTGATAGTAATGATAGATTTTTGGAACTCAAAAGCAATGATTAATGCATGGGTATTAGATTCCTTTTGATATGAAAAGAAAAAAAAGTTGGCTAATGCATAATAATATTTTTGAACCTAAAAGATGTGACTAATATATATGGTATAGATTCCCTCTGATATGAAAAAAAAAGTTGACTAATGCATAGTAAATTTTTTTGAACTCAAAAGTTGACTAGTGTATAGATTTTTTTAAACTCAAAAGCTATGACTAATGCATGGCTATTAGATTTCTTTTAATATAAAAGAAAACCAGTTGATTGATGCATAGTAAATTTTTAAAACCTGAAACATGTGACTAAAACATGGGACATCAGATTCCTTCTTATATGAAAGAAAAAAGGTTGACTAATGCATAGTAAATTTTTTGAAACCTAAAAGATGTAACTAATTTATGAGGTATTAGATTCCTTCTAATATGAAAGAAAAAAGTTGACTAATGCATCATAAATATTTTAGAACCCAAAAAATCTGACTAGTGATAGGACAAATGCAAAAATTTTTATACTCTTTTGCAAATAAGGTAGTTCATCATCGTCATTTTCATTCTTATATATGTTATTTATTTTTAGAGTTTAATGGCAGTGCTTCTTCATTCTAGTTTTTGTTGTTTTTAGGTGTTAGTGAATAGTGTTAGTTTATTGTTTAATAACAATTTGCATCTTCAAAGCCAATTATAGGTATTTATTTCTTCAAAAATTTATATTTGATGTTTATATGTGATAATATGGATAATGTTTGATGGAAATAGTATTTATTATAGCTTAATAAACAAGCTTAATTAAACAACATAAGTAATAAATTTATTTCACTTGTTTACTTTAATGGACAAATTTTAAATAGTGAAAAAAGGTGTTACCTTTCCAAGTGACAACTGAAAAAATTAGTGTTGAGGAATACATCATAATAGAGAAAATGAAGGCCAAAATTAATACAAAAATCAAAGTTAGAAACGAAAAAAAGAGTGTCAGAGATCAAGTATAAGCTTTTTATTTTTATAGGGGAAAGGATGTATCCAATATGGGGTACCAAATTTCTTCTGATATGAAAGAAAACAAGATGATAATAATGCATGGATTTTTTGGAACCTGAAAGTTGTGACTAATGCATGGGGTATTAGATTCATGCATTACTATACATCTTTTGGATATAAAAAACAAAAAATTTATCTTGATAAGAAAGAAAAAAATTAACTAATACATAATAAATTTTTTTAGAATTCGAAAGATGTAACAAATGCATGGGGTATAAAAAAAGTTGACTAATGCATAGTAAATTTTTGAAAACCCAAAAGATGTGACTGATGCATGAGGTATCAGATTTCTTTTAATATGAAAGAAAAAACATGCCAATAATGATTGATTTTTTTGAACTCAAAAGCTATGATTAATGCATTGCTATTATATTCCTTTTGATATGAAAGGAAGAAAAGTTGGCTAATGCGTAATAAATTTTTGGAACCTGAAAGATGTGACTAATACATATGGTATTAGATTCCTTCTAATATGAAGGAAAAAAGTTGGCTAATGCATAGTAATTTTTTTTGGAACTTAAAAGTTGACTAATGCATAGATTTTTTGAAACTCAAAAGCTATGACTAACGTATGGCTATTAGATTTTTTCTGATATGAAAGAAGAAAAGTTGGTTAATGCATATTAAATTTTTAAAACCCAAAAAATGTGACTAAAACATGGGATATCGGATTTCTTCTGATATAAAAGAAAACAAGCTGACTAATGCATAGTAAATTTTTTGAGCCCAAAAGATGTAACTAATGCATGGTTTATTAGATTCCTTCTGATACGAAAAAAAAAAGTTAACTAATGCATAGTAAATTTTTTGAAACCCAAAAAATGTGACAAGTGATAGGACAAATGTAGAAATTTTTATACTTTTTTGCAAATATGGTAATTCATCATTGTCATTTTCATTCTTATCTCTGTTATTTGTTTTTAGAGTTTAATGGTAGTGCTGCTTCATTCTAGTCTTTTTTGTTTTTAGGTGTTGGTGAATAGTGTTAGTTTATTGTTTAATAACAATTTGCATCTTTAAAGCCAATTATAGGTATTTATTTCTTCAAAAATTTATATTTGATGTTTATATATGATAATTTGGATAATGTTTGATGGAAATACTATTTATTTGTAGCTTAATTAAACAACATGAGTAATAAATTTATTACACTTGTCTACTTTAATAGACAAATTTTAAATAGTGAAAAAATGTGTTACCTTTCCAAGTGACATCTGAAAAGCATTAGTGTTGAGGAATACATAATAATAGAGGAACTGAAGGCCAAAATTAATGCAAAAATCAAAGCTGGGAACGAAAAAAAGAGTGTCGAAGATCTAGTATAAGCATCTTATTTTTATGGGGAAAGAATGTATCTAATGTAGGGTTTCAAATTTCTTTTGATATGAAAAAAAACAAGGTGATAGTAATGAATGGATTTTTTGGAACCTGAAAGTTGTGACTAATGCATGGCTATTAGTGTCTTTCTAATATCAAAAAGAAAAGTTGACTAATACATAGTAACTTTTTTATTTCTTAAAGATGTGACTAATGCATGGGGTATCAGATTCATGCATTACTATACAACTTTCGGATATAAAAAACAAAAAATCTCTCCTGATAAGAAAGAAAAAATTGACTAATACATAATAATTTTTTTAGAATCTGAAAGATGTAACTAATGCATGGGATATAAAAAAAGTTGACTAATGCATAGTAAATTTTTTGAAACCCAAAAGATGTGACTGATGCATGTGGTATCAGATTTCTTTTAATATGAATGAAAAAACATGACAATAATGATAGATTTTTTTGGAACTCAAAAGCTATGATTAATGCATTGCTATTAGATTCCTTTTGATATGAAAGGAAAAAAAAGTTGGCTAATACGTAATAAATTTTTGGAACCTGAAAGATGTGACTAATACATATGGTATTAGATTCCTTCTAATATGAAGGAAAAAAGTTGACTAATGCATAGTAAATTTTTTCGGAACTCAAAAGTTGACTAATGCATAGATTTTTTGAAACTTAAAAGCTATGACTAACGCATGGCTATTAGATTTTTTCTAATATGAAAGAAGAAAAGTTGGTTAATGCATAGTAAATTTTTAAAACCCAAAAGATATGACTAAAACATGGGATATCAGATTCCTTCTGATATGAAAAAAAAAGTTAACTAATGCATAGTACAGCTTTTGGAGCCCAAAAGATGTAACTAATGCATGGGGTATTAGATTCCTTCAAATATGAAGAAAAAAAGTTGACTAATGCATAGTAAATTTTTTGGAACCCAAAAAATGTGACTAGTGATAGGACAAATGTAGAAATTTTTACACTCTTTTGTAAATATGGTAGTTCATCATTATCATTTTCATTCTTATCTCTGTTATTTGTTTTCAGAGTTTAATGGTAGTGCTTCTTCATTCTCGTCTTTGTTCTTTTTAGGTGTTGGTGAATAGTGTTAGTTTATTTTTTAATAATAATTTGCATCTTTAAAGCAAATTATAGATATTTATTTTTTCAAAAATTTATATTTGATGTTTATATGTGATAATTTGGATAATTTTTTATGGAAATAGTATTTATTTGTAGCTTAATTAAACAACATGAGCAATAAATTTATTACACTTGTCTACTTTAATAGACAAATTTTAAATAGTGAAAAAATGTGTTACCTTTCCAAGTGACATCTGAAAAGCATTAGTGTTGAGGAATACATCATAATAGAGGAACTGAAGGCCAAAATTAATACAAAAATCAAAGCTGGGAATGGAAAAAAGAGTGTCAAAGATCTAGTATAAGCATCTTATTTTTATGGGGGAAGAATGTATCTAATATTGGGTTTCAAATTTCTCTTGATATGAAAAAAAAAGACAAGGTGATGGTAATGCATGGATTTTTTAGAACCTGAAAGTTGTGACTAATGCATGGCTATTAGTGTCTTTCTAAAATGAAAAAGAAAAGTTGACTAATACATAGTAACTTTTTTATTTCTTAAAGATGTGACTAATGCATAGGGTATCAAATTCCTTATGATAAGAAAGAAAAAATTGACTAATACACAATAGTTTTTTAGAATCCGAAAGATGTAACTAATGCATGGATATAAAGAAAGTTGATTAATGCATGGGTATAAAGAAAGTTGACTAATGCATAATAAATTTTTTAGAATCCAAAAGATGTAACTGATGTATAGGGTATCAAATTTCTTTTAATATGAATGAAAAAACATGACAGTAATGATTGATTTTTTGGAACTCAAAAGCTATGATTAATGCATGGCTATTAGATTCCTTCCGATGTGAAAGAAAAAAAAGTTGACTAATGCATAATAAATTTTTGGAACCTAAAAGATGTGACTAATACATAAGGTATCAGATTCATTTTGATATGAAAGAAAAAAGTTCACTAATGTATGGTAAATTTTTTTGGAACTCAAAAGTTGACTAATGCTTAGATTTTTTGGAACTCAAAACCTATGACTTATGCATGGCTATTAGATTTCTTCTGATATAAAAGAAAAAAAATTGGCTAATGTGTAGTGAATTTTTAGAACTTGAAAAATATGACTAAAACATGGGATACTAGATTCTTTTTTATATAAAACAAAAAAGGTTGACTAATGCATAGTAAATTTTTAGAACCCAAAAGATGTGACTAATGCATGGGATATTAGATTCCTTCTAATATGAAAGGAAAAAGTTGACTAATGTATAGTAAATTTTTTGGAACCCCAAAAATGTGACTAGTGATAGGACAAATGCAAAAATTTTAATACTCCTTTATAAATATAGTAGTTTATCATTGTCATTTTCATTCTTATCTCTTTTATTTATTTTTGGAGTTTAATGGTAGTGCTTCTTCATTCTAGTCTTTGTTGTTTTTAGGTTTTAGTGAATTGTGCCAGTTTATTGTTTAATAACAATTTGCATCTTCAAAGCCAATTATAGGTATTTATTTCTTCAAAAATTTATATTTGACGTTTATATGTGATAGTTTGGATAATATTTAATGAAAATAGTATTTATTTGTAGCTTAATTAAACAACATGATTAATAAATTTATAGCAATTTTCTACTTTAATGGACAAATTTTAAACAGTGAAAAAAGGTGCTACCATTCAAAGTGACATCTGAAACGCATTAGTGTTGAGGAATACATCATAATAGAGGAACTGAAGGCCAAAATTAATATAAAAATCAAAGTTGGGAACGAAAAACAAGAGTATCGAAAATCTAGTATAGGTTTCTTATTTTTATAGGGGAAGGATGTATCTAATATAGGAGTTTTCCAGTTGAAGATAATAATGATGTGAGATATATGTTTGATGTTCATCAATAATTTTTGAATGTCGGTATAATTAAGTTATATTATAAGCTAGAAGATGTTAATAATGATGATGAGCTTTCAAATATCTATACTGCATGCAACGTACTCATAGAAATATCATGGTCATTTGACAATCCTGAATGTCAACCTCCTTCAAATGCACAGCTATTGGTGAATGATTTCTATGAATCCTTTCATTATTCATTTATGCCACCAATAGAGCTGATGATGATAGACCACACACTTCCATGATGACGATGTACACATAAATTTCGTGTCGAAAATATAACAAAGAAAATTAGAGATAAATAAATCAGTTTTATTTATCAGACTTAGGTTACAATCTTTGTATTGTCAACCTTTTCTTAATGCATAGTTATTGATAAATAATTTTGTTGAATTCTTTTATTATTCATATGTGCCACCAATAGTTTTTACCACCAAAGGTGATGCACCACATACCTCCATGATGATAGCCTTTAATTAGAGGTGTTGAAATAAAAAGTGGACTAAGATCATTCAATGTTGATCTCGATCCTTATTAGTCATCTGGACCCTATTGTGAATATGTTGGAGATTTTAATGAGCAGAAGAATATGTTGAATTTGATAACAGTGATGACAACAATGATTATGACCCAGAGGTCGCAGGTAATATCAACGTTCATCATTTGTCATCTACTGGTGGAGGTAGTGGTCCTTGTCGTTAGTTTGAACCTGTAATGAACTTGCATCCCATATGCATACTCTTGATTTGGACGCAATGCACATTGTAGAATTTCCAAAATACGCTCATACATTAGGTCTGCCATTAACTTGGAATCCATCTACTGCTGATCTTTGTGTTGGGATCCAGTTTGCTACGAAAGAGGTGGTGCTTTTAGCTATCAAGCACTACAATATCAAAAACTCTGTAGATTACAGAATTGTTGAATCTACACCAACCAAGTATCATGGTAAGTGTACAATTTACGGCCTAAGGTGCAACTACACTATAAAGGCAACATTACTAAAAAAGAAACAAGTTTGGGAGATTAGAAAATACAATAGCCCTCATACTTATACATCTGGACGAATGTCACAAGATCACGTGAAATTAAATTATAACATGATTTGCTCATGCATTTATCTTTGGTCCAAGCAAATCTGACCATTTTTATTTCAATTTTGGTTGTGGAGATATGAAATAGGTATGGATACATGACCTTCTATAAGAAAGCATGGATAGTAAAGCAAAAGGTAATTATTCAACTGTTTGGCGATTGGGATAAATCCTATAATGATTCACCAAAATAGTTAGGTGCAATGCAGCATTTTATTCCTCGCATAATAGTAGAATACAAATCGTCCTATATACAACGATCAACTAATGGTGCAAGGTAGGCGTATTTTCCATTAACTTTTTTGGACTTTCAAGTCTTGGATTGAAGGCATTCTCTTTTTGTAAGCCTATTGTACAAATAAATGGTCATTCTTTTATGGAAAATACCAAGGAACATTGTTGTTAGCTATTGCATAAGATGGCAATCGAAACATTGTATCAATTGCCTTTGCAATTGTGGAGAGTGAGACAAAGAAGGCATGGCTATTTTTTCTTCACAATTTACGTAGATATGTTATTACACAACCTGGTATTTGCTTGATTTTTTATCGACATGAATCCATTAAATCTGTCATCAGAGGCTCAGGTAGTGCATAGAAACCTCCACATGCATATTCTATATATTGCATTCAATATATTACAGCTAATTTTATGATGAGGTTTAATAATAAGGACTTGCATTGATAGGTTATTAACATGGGTATGTATTCGCAATTATGGTTATTTAATCTCTTACAACCCTCTCAGTTTTCATTTTTATTAACAAATTGTTCACAAGTCCATAAATTAATAAATGATTTTAATAGCGTACGAGTTGAGGCGACCTCATTTTCAATGGTACTATAAAAAGTTTCGTGCAAAAAATATAGAAGCGACCGATTAGATTGATAAGATTCTGAGAGAGAAGTGGGCTTAATCATATAATGAAGGAAGACACTATGGATATATGACAATGAACTTAGCTGAATGTATAAAGGGAACTCATTATCTTTCCATAACTGCTTTAGTCCAAGCAACGTATTTTAGGTTGGCTAAACTATTTGTTAATATGGGGAATAAGTAGATAGCAATGATGGAGGCAAGCCACACATACTGCTAAACAGTCACTGATGCCATTCAAGAAAATTGAAGGAAAGCTAATTCCCACCTTGTTTGTGGGTTTATGTAAGCAAATCAATCTTTCCTAGTTGAAGAGTTAGAAAACCCAAAGGAAGGAGTTGTGGCTTCGAACTACAAAGTCAATCTTAATGAGAGGTGGTCTAATTGTAGAAAGTTTCAAGCATAAAGGTATCCCTGTTCACATGTCATTGCTGCTTGTGCTCATGTGCATATAGACTGCATGCTATATATGGACAATGTTTATAGAGAGGAGACTATATCCAATGTCTATCAACATGAGTTTCAACCCATCGGGCATGAAGATTATTGGCCAGAATATAATGGTTCACAACTATATCCTAATCCAGAAATACAGAGAGATCCAAAAGGTTAGCCAAAATCAACTCGTATTCATAATGAAATAGACCTTAGCGAAAGACGTCAACCAAAGCATTGCGGATTATGCAGCAATGAAGGCCATAGCTGTAACAAATGTCTTTACAAATCTGGCACATGAAATAAGAGTTCGCATCAATGATAATGCTAGGAGATGATTTGTTAATGTCAAATTTATTAATTATATGTAAATTGAAGTCCTCTCAATTTTTATATTCAATTTACAAATATTGGTATATTCAAATATCTGTATTGAATTCAATATATTCACACAACATACCCTAAAATTGCAATAAGCTAAACTATCAACATAAGTCATTACCATCATATCAAAAGTTAAAATTCTATAATATTTATTCAAATACAAACTTAAAATTACATTACATTTAACTATAATTAACAAAAATCAACAAAACAACATAATAAAGCAAAGCAAAAAAATATATGTTAGGAACTGGCCAAGGTAGGTGGCGAATTCCTAACTAGCCATAAACAAAGAAGGGAACTCAGCCCCTAGTTCCCTTCTTTATGTTGGGAACTTGCCCCATCAGTGGGCGAGTTCCCACTTGTCAAATTTTTCGCCCACTGTAAAGGTGAGTTCTGAGCGGTAAATTTTATTTTAGCATATTTTGGGAATAAATCTGAAACCGACCTGAAATAAAAAATTAAAAAATTTAAGATTATTTATATAAAATTATTGAAAGACAAAGCTTTGGGTCAAAAAAATAAATCTTTATTTCTTTTATATCTTGATATCTAGGAGTAAATAGTGATTGTATCTCAGCATTTGATTTATCAGTTGGTGCATGCTTTCTTTGAATGAATAAAATTCGAATATTTTTTCTCAAGTCTTAAATTTAACAAAGAAAAAGAAAAATAGTGATTAATTCAGTTTGGAAGACGAAGGAGAAGAATAACTTAAAACAAAGCAAAGTGATTCCTCTAAGTTTAGATTTGAACCTTCCTTTAAAGTTGTGGATGCTTGGCAGCTAGAACATAGAAATAGATAATTTAGGTCTGGATAAAACAAGATCGCTTGAATTTTAATGTAAATTTATTATTATTATTATTATTATTATTATTATTATTATTATTATTATTTGTTGTTATCAATTTATTTACTTGTACCATAATGTATTTTGGTGACCTTTATGTTCATGAAAAGAGAACAAGGCTATTATTCTCGGAAGTTGGAATTCATATTTCCTTTTGCCATGACTTTTTAATTTTCTTGTTGTTGTAATAGTATTTTCTAAGTTATTTTTATTTTGTTGTTTTCTTGGCCATAATTGTAATCCCACTCGACATTGTTTATTTTGTTATTTTAGTAACTGCTTTCTTTAAGGAATGATTATTTGCAGAGATTGATAAGGATATTTGTTTTCTTTTTGAGTGACATATGTTACTTTTGTATATCATAAATTTATCATTATCATTAATACAATTATGAGTTTTGAATATAAGCTTTACAAAATATTAAGTGAGATTACATTAGATATCATTCGATTTGATATCAACAAAGAAGATTCATCCAAATTTTTTGCCTCTAATAATGTTAGAGTTGATGGATCTTGAATGTATTGCTAGTATTGCGAAAGTTAAATTTATTCAATTTTTTAACTATTAAATTTTATTTGCTTTTGATAAATATATTTTAATTTTATAAATAGGTGGTTATGGAGAAGGCATGCATGAAACAAGTTTGTTTAGATTTCTGCTAGTTAAGATTTAAGAATATTTGGAGTTTGGACTTCTATTTTGTTTGTTGATACATGTGTATTGTGCTAGAATTGGATAATGTTTGTATTTTATATATATATATTTTTTGACAAACATGAATTTTCATTCAAGAATTTAAAGGCTTTTCAGCATTTATAATGTCCAAGATCTCTACTGGATAGCATTCTCTCCAAGGTTCTTCCTGTACACATCCAAGTCCTACTTTTGCTATTTTATGCATTGCCATATTCTGAGATTTTAGAATAAAAACAACTGAATAGAGTTGAAAAAGAGAAAGAAAGAGTCCTCCTTTATCAATAGTCATTCCTATTGGTGAAAAATCCTACTCTAATAATTTAGCCTCTTTGTTAGGGAACGCGCATCACCCTCCAGAATAACTTTCGTTAAGCCCAAGTCCTTGCAAACTTTAAAATCAAACACGCTGCGTTTGCCTTGATAAGGGATGGACTATGTATATGAGGAACCGCCTTTGTCAGAGCACCTAAAACCTTGCCTGCACTGTCCCGGCTTAGAATCCTTATACCTTTTTTCCTGTTTCTACCGTGTAAAGCTCCATCAAAGTTCACTTTAAAGACATCTTCGGAATGGGGACTCCATCGTTGACCTTTAAGAGGCATCTGCTCTTCGAACTTCAAAGCCTGTTCTCCTTGTGCAGTTATAAAATTTGCTTTATACGTACTTATAAAGTGGCTTAGTGCTCGACAGTTTTTCCTTTGCTACCGATAGAGCTATGCCTTTCAGTCATTCTATATAGCCCAAAGAGTCAGCATGAAGATTTCGACTTTCTCATAATCCGCTTCCATGCCTATCTGTTGTAAGCACTCCTTTAAGGTTTAGGACCCTATAAAGTTCTAGCAATTCCTTACATCAACTTGCTCCATACCTCTTTTGCAGCTGGGCATTCTTTCAATGAATGGATTACAGTTTCAGTTTCTCCTCTACACTGCTGACATTCCTCGTTGACAGGTATACCTCTCTTTTCAAGGTTCTCTATTACTAGAAGGAAGCTATTAAATGCTTTCCAACAAGAAATTTTAATTTTGGTGAGAACACTTGTGGTCCAGATCACCTGTAAGAATTTCATCTCGCCTTCCTCAAGAGAGTTGATCGCAACAAAATCGCGTACCTTGGTTTCATCACATATCAATCTATAGCCGCTTTTAACCGTGTAGGTTCTTTTATTATTCAGGTGCCACACCAAAGTGTTCTTTTGTCCCAGTTGATTGATTTGCTACCCGTAAATCGCTTCCGCTTCGTCCTTGTGTAAAATACTTCCTATGAGTTCCTCTTTCCATTGTTTTGTTTCAGAGTCAATCAATTCTGCTACTGGCGTTTCTTTTCATAGCCGACCTTGATCACGGTATGTAAGCTTTCCCGAATTGGCAGCACCCATTTGTCCTTCAATATGCGAATAGATTTTTCATCACCCAGCGTGCATGTTATCCTTTTTTGATGACTTTTCGAGCGGACCATATACTCTTTCAAGTTAACGATGGTTTATTCCATAGCTCAGCCTCTAAAAAAGTGCACTTCGGGAAATATTTTGGTTTTAAAACTTTGAAAGCTAAACTGTTCATCCGCATTAGAAGTCTCCATCCTTACTTTGCTAGCAAGGCTTTATTAAAAGCTTCCATGTCCTGAAATCCTAGCCCCCCTTTTGACTTCGTTATGCACATCTTTTTTTATGCATACCAATGGATACCTCTTCCATCCCTCTTGTGCCTTGACTAGTACTTGCATAACACGGTATTTATTTCTTTGCAGAAAGTTTTTGGAAGTAGAAAACAATTTATCGAAAAAGTTGGGATTGCTTGCAAGGTTGATTTTATGAAAACTTTTTTAACCCCCTATGTGAGTCTTCTGTTGTGCCACCCCTTTATCCGGGAAGAAATTTTGTCCTTTAGCTTTCTGAAAGATCTCTTCCTTTTCTTGCCTGCCATTGACGGTAAGCCCAAATATTTCCCCATATTAGATGATGATTGTATCCTAAACACCTATTTGATCTCCTCTTTCCTAGAAGCCTCAGTGTTATGACCAAAGAGCAGTCCTGATTTATCAAAATTGATTTTCTATCTAGATCTCGCCTCATATAATTGGAGCAAAGATTGAGTGTCGTACTCTCCGCTTGGTTTGCTTTAGCGAATAGAATGCTGTCATCTGTGAAGAAAAGACGAGTGATCATGGGTCCATGCCTACTAGCTTTTGCCTCAGTTAGCAAACCGTCGGCCTGTGTCTTCATCAACAAAGCTGATAAGCCTTTGTTGCAAATCAAAAACAGATACGGAGAAAGCAGGTCACCTTGATGGAGCCCTCTACCTAGAATGATCTCATTAGTCATACTGCCATTGATAATGATCGAGTAAGAAACAGTTGACACACATTTCACTATAACTGATATCCAGCGATCATGAAAGCCCAGCTTCCTTATCATGGCCTCAAGAAAGTTCCATTCGACCCTATCATAGGCTTTACTCATATTGAGTTTTAGGGTAAAGAAACCCTCTTTCCCTTTTCTTCTGGCTTTTAGTGTGTGTAATAGTTCATACGCAACTAGGATATTGACCAGTCTACCACGGACAAAGGCGCTCTGACTTTCACTAATGCAAGAAGGTAGGGTTCATTTGAGTTTATTAGCTAGAATCTTAGCGATGTTTTATAATTATATTACAAAGACTGATGGGTCTGTATCTAAGTAATCTTTGTGGGATTCTAGTTTTTGGGATTAATACAGGATGGGTACGATTAACACTTGAGATGTCAGCACCATTATTAAGCACATCAAGATAGTATTAAGTGATATCATGCCCGATAATGTATTTTTGAAAAAAGATAGAGGACATATCGTCTTGTCTTGGGGCTTTTGTATGATGCATCTATTTGATTGCAACTTGGTTTTCCTCAACTTTGAATTCCGAGAGAAAAAAAGTGTTCATCTCCCATGATACCCGAGTTTCCACGACCCCCATGATATCTCTGAATTGGTTTGTACCCTAAGTTTCAGAAAATTTTCTAAAGTAATTAGTGACGATTAACACCAATCCCTCGGCATCATCCCTCCACATTCCGTTTCCATCCTCCAAACCCTTAATCAAATTCGTCCTCCTCTTTTGGTTTGCCTTTGCATGGAAAAAACTTATATTTTTATCTCCTTCCCGCAGCTAATTGGTCCGCGCCTGTGGCAGCTAAAATACTTCTTCCCGTTCCAAAATACGGTTAAGCTCAGCTTTTCTATGTTGTTTATGCTCTAAGAAAGAATCGGCAGGAGTGTGAGTACTAATTATGTGAATTATGATTTGTGAAGAGATATGCTTTGGTGAAAAAGTGAAACGGCAGCAAAATCAAGGAACAAGGAAGTTGGTTAGTGGCTTGTTGATAGTATTCATGTAATTCATGTCTCAATCGTGTTTTTGCATTATTCATGTCCTAATCATGTTTTCATGTTATTCATGCTTTAATCATGTTTTTGTGTTATTTGTGTTATAGTCATGTTATATCATGTCATCTTTAACGTAAATGATCAATTTTGATTGTGTGATGTCATATTTAACATAAACAGATTAGTTTTAAATATGTTAATCATGTTGTCTAATGTGCAACACGAATATAAATTTTATCGTATTCATGTTTCAAGGTTTGATACGATTAGTTAACCGTGTTGTGCTCATATTTCAAGTAATCATGTGATGTAAAAAATGAAACATGACACGATGACATGAATTTTTAAGTCTATATCCCATTATAACGATTAAATTAAAATCAATGAAAGAATATATAGTTGAATAATAACATAAATGTAGGAGTGGGGTGAGGAAAAAAATTGGCCATCAAAGACATAAATTATTTATGTTTTATTGAAATGATTATTTTATAATAATTATTTTTTAAAAAATAACATTATAATTACCCATCTTAAATTGAAAATATGAATAATTATACAAATAATTTGTTCAAAATAACAATTACATCATTAAAATCATTATAAATTTATTTAAAAATTTTAAATATAAAAAATAAAAATTACAAGTAGACTTATTCATTGATCGAGTTACTTATACAAACTTAAAACTCAATTGATATTTAAAAAGATTTAAACAAAAATATAAAATTTTAAAAAAAACTCATGTAAAATAAAAAATTTAATTAACTAAATAAATTAAATTTTAAATAAAAAATTTTAAGCTTAAACTTCATCCGATCTAAATGGTTGCTTTATACAATTGCTTACGTTTTTGTTTTTCCCCTATTTGAGAAAACAAAATAAATATAACTTAATCAAAACAAAGATTTCAATTGCTGATGAATCACTTACGAAATTGGCAGAGTAGTCGGACAATATTTCCACCAAAATATTACAACGGGATCTTAGACTTGCATGATAAATGAGGTTCATTGCCAGTGGTCGCAGAACTATGTGTACGACTCTTTCAAGTTTTAAGTAATGATTTTGTTGACAAGTCATAACACGATAATTTAAATGGAAATCATAACACGATCAAGCCTGCCATCCCTCTGGCTGACGGTGATCCCTCCATGTTTCCCTGTTTTCGAACCACTCCTATAGCCGAAGATGCCATTGTTGATGCTGTCGGATCAGGCCAGTTCAACTGCTATTCTCCCACGGTTGGAATTCTTCCAGCGAGTAAGATATCAAATAACTTTTATCTATATGACTTTGGGTGCATCACCTCTTGCTCTTGGATACTCACTTTTATTTTTCTTTTCTTGAAAAACAGTAAAACTTTTAAAAATTGTTCCTAAACAAAAGTTTTGAAGCAATCGTCTCCAGTTATTAAGGACAACATTCGTCCGAAGATGTTTCTTTTGATAGTCCTTTTATTACATTCTTAAAAGTTTCTTATTTTGTTTTGTTTGTGTAATAGATTGACTCATTGTAGGATATGCTTGTTTGATACTGACATCAGGGTTATTCTCCAAAGAGATGAGGCCTGAGGGAGTTACCAGTTTTCCTGTGAATTTTTCCTTGCATAAAGTTTTTACTAACTAGGGATGAAATGTTAGATATTTGTCATAGCTATGAGCCAATTTTTCTTCGGTTTCATTGCCAGAAATTAACTAGGGTAATTCAGGTGTAAGAAAAAAAAAATATATATATATATATATATATATGTCGCTTCCAGGCTTTCATCAAGGTGTAAGGGAAGACTAAGAAATTGCTGTTCAGTGAGGCTTTTATGCCATGTAAAATAAACAAAAATCCTGGCAATGATAGTTAACAACAGTTGTTTCAATGCTCCTTCCTAAGGAAAGGTAAATAATTGGCAAGAGAATTGCAATACGTCAATCAGAATTCAGAAGTCAATATCATCATAAAATCAACCTTTCAAAGAATTAATTATAAATGCAATTATTTTGAGTCGCCTTTGTCTTTGATTGGCAGAAGAATCCTGGCCAAAAGATAATGATACTTTAATAGACAAAAAAAGACAAATAAATACCTGCTCCTTTTATTTGGTATATTCTAATCCAATAGCAAACAAATTTTTAACAAACATATTCTTACATTTATAAACGGCTTAAACTTTGATGACGTAAGTGCCTTTTTTTTATTAATTCTTTTAATAGTTAAAGATGGAATTTTGGACTGCCTTGTGCATTGGTCACCTGCACCATTGTTTAATATTCCTACTTCTCTGCATTATCTTTCAATGCAAGAGGTTCAATTATCATTTATAGTTGTTTTTGGAATTTGTTAAATCTTACGCAAGACTTATGTTTAACTGGATATGTGGGAAGTGCTGGAAAATAAACAGAACCTTGACCGAGAAAGTTTAAGTAGCAGTTTACATAAAATAAACAGAACCTGTATGCATTGCTTGTTTCATATTTTATATGTTCCTTTATTTCAAGAGTTTATTTGGTCATTTTTTGAGATATATATAACATTTTTTTGGTTTAATGACTGTATCATTGTGTTGCATTTAACTGTTGTTTAGCGTTGACTGAAAATGTGCATCAAATTACTATGGTTCTAAATAAATAATATTAGTCCATTCCTTACCATATAAAAAAAAATGAAAAAAAACAAGAAGAGAAAAAGAGAGAGAAGGGACAATACTACAACAGAAGGAAACGAATTTACATGTTCTTTCCTCCCCTAAATTGAAAGAAAACATTGGCAAATGAATGAGTTCAACTGTAATCACACTTCCACTTTGTCATGACAGGGCTATAGCTGAATATCTGTCTCAAGATCTTCCATACCAATTATCTCCGGATGATGTTTATCTCACAGTTGGTTGCAATAACTCAATCGAGGTCAAAAATTTCTGTCCTTGCTAGTCCTAGTGCAAATATTCTTCTTCCCAGGCCAGGCTACCCAATGTATGAATCTCGTGCTGCTTTTAGCAACCTTGAAGTACGACATTTTGATCTAATACCAGAGAAAGGGTGGGAGGTTGATCTTGATTCTGTTTAAGCTCTTGCAGATGAGAACACGGTGGCCATGGTTATTATTAACCCTGGCAATCCTTGTGGAAGTGTCTATACGTATCAACACTTGAAAAAGGTAGCCAAATATAAACAAATATATTTTCGAAATCAATTAGGCCACAATCTGAACATTTATTTGCAAGCATTGCTTTTCTAATTACAATTCTATTTTACCAAAAGAGTCCTGATATGCTCAAAATCCAGATTTAAAAGTGATATAATACTATAAGTTGGAACAGACGATATTTTGGAATCTGGAATTGTGGATATTTTCTATGCATTAGAGTTTTAATTTATTTGCTTTGTGGTGCTAAGGTTGCTGAAACAGCAGGAAAGCTTGGAATACTTGTCATTGCTGATGAGGTTTATGACCATCTAACTTTTGGGAGAAATCCATTTGTGCCTACGGGGAATTTTGGATCTATTGTGCCTATTCTTACACTCGGGTCTATATCGAAGAGATGGATTGTTCCCGGTTGGCGTCTTGGTTGGATAGTCACGTGATCCAAATGGCATTCTTAAGAAATCTTTTGGGGTACATATTTAATCTTTCTCATTCGTTTATTGCTTTTTTACAGTATTACTAATTCATATAAATATTCTTGCCTCGGTAAGGTAACACTAATTCACATTACGGCTCAGCGTTTCATATCGCTTTTGTTTCATTTCTCAAATGCCGTCTTATTCATCGAAGTCAAATAAAAAGGAAATGGAAAGAGATTTCATTCATGCCTTATTAACATGCATGAGCATCTAGGAGGGGTTTGGGATTTGCAAGAACCATTAGGTCTGAACATTCTGAACAGCGGATGCTGATTGAAGATCAACTTGATTTTGATGCATCCTAGACCTAGTGACCTGTTAACTTCTGGATCTATACTTGATTTTGATGCATCCTAGACTTAATGACCTGTTAACTTCTGGGTCAATCTTCCTTTCCCTCTTAGCAAAGGGAAAGGCTGAATCTGTTTTATTGTTTAAAATTTACTTTAGTTTTCAGTACTAATTTTTTGCTGAAATTCTTGCTTAAGTGGTAAATTTTTATGAAATGGTGCTGAGGCCTGAATTTCTAGCTAGTGTCTGTGCCAATTTACTAACTGAAAATTAAAAATCGAATAAGAAGATAATAGCTGATTGTGATTCTCCAAGTTAGCCTTTTCCCTGTGCAGGAATGCTTTTCATTCTTGCAGTTACATTTCCTTGTGAGGTGTCTCGCGCACTTTTGCTTTGTTGATAATCTCCTGAAAAATGAATTGCACATTTGATGTCTTTTAATGTCAGATTGCAGAAAGCATTAGGAGATATCTCAACATCTCTGCTGACCCAACGACATTCATCCAGGTACGTAACTGAGATATTTTGCAAAATCAAAACAATAAAATAGCTTTTCTTCAAGCCTTCCATTCTATGCTGTTCAAAAGATGTGTGCTTTTAATGTGCTTTCCTGTGGGATTCCGTCTATGCAGACTAATGAGCAGTTCTTCAATGGCTGCCTGCAGGTCTAATTTGCACAAAGAGTTTTGAAGTAAATTATCTATCATGCTATAATGCATAAATGTTTTTTGGTTTTACTTGTCTCAATCCGCAAAGTAGTGTTATTCCTTGTTATATATTTCCTTTCATGATGATTCTATGTTGCAATAACATGGTGCATCTTTTCAGGGGTCAATTCCACAAATACTTGAGAAGACAAAGAACGAATTCTTTGCAAAAATCATTAACATCTGTAGCAAAGCTGCAAACATATGTTATGATAGACTTAAGGAGATTCCCTCCATAACCTGTCCACACAAACCAGAGGGATCAATGTTTGTGATGGTAAGGACATGCAACTGACAATATACGAGATCTATTTTTATTTTGCTTTAAGAATCCAACATGGATATATGATCATATCAATTTAACATTACAGGTAAAATTAAATGTGTCGCTACTTGAAGACATTGATGATGATATGGATTTCTGTCTAAAGTTGGCTAGAGAGGAATCTGTGGTTGTTCTACCAGGTAAAAGGCCATAATATGTATCTATCTAACTATGTTACTCAGACTTGAGCGTGTGAGTGTTGGATATAAGTATATGTCCAACCGAAGTATATTTAATTTTTTCTAAATTTTTTATATGTTTGGAAAGTTATATTCTCATAATCATGTCAAAAATGTGTCAGACGTGTCAGACACAAGAATGAGCAACAAAGCCATCTAGTACCGGTAAAGGGGGAAAAGTATATAGTGGACTGCTGGTTAACCTCCGATGGTTTGCTGAGCTTGTCATTTTTGTTGGAAACAACTATTGCAGGGGTTGCAGTTGGGCTGAAAAATTGGCTGCGCATTACATTTGCTATTGAACCATCAACTCTTGAAGAAGGTCTTGGAAGGACTAAAAACTTCTACAAGAGGCACATGAAAAAGCAATAAATTTGCTTATCATAAAGACCATAATAATAACTGATGGTGATCTACAACTAGGCGTTGGATCTCACACTCCATAAATATATATATATATATATATATATA
>JBBYHM010000015.1:3976250-4003467 GCA_038381775.1 Adansonia rubrostipa
ATATATAATAAAATATTAAAAATATTTTATATTAAAAAATAATTACTAAATGTATGACTTCCTATAACTAATTGTACTACTCACTATAACTAGATGTAAGATACACTATAACTAAATGTAAAGCACATATATAAAATAGTCGTGTTCATGTATGATCGACATCACCTTGAGCATGGATTTATATATGCTAAAGCTGATTATTCTTGTACAGTGGGATGATGACATTCCAATAGAAACAAATGAGTAAACTTGTAAGCAAAAAATAAAAAATATAGTTAATTATTCTTGTATAGTGAGATAATCATAACTCACTATCTTTGAAGATCTTTGTTGGGGTAAAAATTTTTAATTCCTAAGATTATAAATAAAAAAATAAATAATAAATAATGTATATTATAATTTAACATATATAATTTATAACTTTCACTAAATTATCGTTAGAGAGAAAAGTAGCCAAAAGATAAAATGAAAAATAAGAGCAAAATTGTAATTATAGTTCCTTATTAATAATTCTAATAATTATTAATTTTTTTTTAGAATTATTTTTTCCTACTTTTATTTTCTTAATACTTATTATTACCTTTTACTTTTTTGTAATTCATTATCTAGCGTAAAATATTTTTTCATTTTTATTATATATAATATATTATTATATATAATATATTATTATATTATATTTATAATATTATATATTATATATGTATTATATAATATATATTATTATAATAAGTATAATTTATATATAAGATATATTGTATATATAATATAAAAATAGGGAGTCGGTTCTTTTACAAGGAAAGGGAATCGACTCCCACATAATATATATATATGTGTGTGTCGGGTTGAGATCGGTATATATATATATATATATAATATTTATGATGAACTCTTGATAAAAGCTCAATCACTGTTTTAAATTCCAGCCTACATAGATAGTTGTCGAACTCGTTTTTATGTAAACCTTTATATATAATATATTTAATAAAAAATAATTTTGAGAAAATTAAAGTTAATTTTCTCAAAAGAATGTTTAAAATAATACATTATAAATTTGATTATATTTTTATGTAAACCTTTTAATATTTATATGTAATCCGGTAATGTTTATATGTAACAAATTACATACAAATATTATCTTCAAAGATTCCTTACATAAATACATTACATATAACACAAATTACTTATAAAAATTATGTAAATTGTAATATTTATATGTAAGTTTCATAATATTTAGTTGTCATTTGACCAACTAATAAAAAATATGAATTTTATCTTAAAAATATTTTTTTAATATAATATGATTATTACAATATACCGAAATAAACTATTAAAATAAAAAAAATGAAAAATTTTCACTTCAAAAATTACTACAAAAATTAATTTCTCACACATATAATATATATATAATAAAGAATAAAAAATAATTTCTAGATAATCATAGTTAATTTTCTTAAAGAAATATTTTACATACATATATTACAAATTTGGTAATGTTCTTATGTAAATATATAATGCTTGTATGTAAATTCGATAATATTTGTATGTAACAAATTATATACATATATTATCTTCAAAGATTATTTACACAAATACATTACATATAACACAAATTACACATAAATATTATGTAAATCATAATTTTATGTGTAATTTTTATAATATTTAGTTGTAATTTTACCAACTAATAAAAATGATAAATTTATCAAAAAATTAATTTTTTTCTTAATATAATATAATTATTACTAATTCACTCAAATAAATTATTAAACTAAAAATATATAAAAACTTTTTTCACTTCAAAAATTACTACAAAAATTAATTTTTCACACACATAATATATTTAATAAATAATAAAAAATAATTTTTAGAAAATTATAGGTACTTTTTTTAAAGAAATATTTTACATACATATATTACCGATTTAGTAATATTTTTATGAAAATATGTAATATTTGTATGTAAATTCGTTAATATTTGTATGTAACAAACTATATACATACATTACTTCAAAAATTCTTTACACAAATACATACATATAACACAAATTATATAAAAATATTTAGTACATATTTATATTACCTATGGTAATAAACATATACTATAGATAATATTATTTATGTAACTATAATATTTTTTGTAATAGTATTTTTTATTATCAGTTGATAATATATTTATGTAACTTACGAAATTTTTATGTAAATGTAATAAATTTATGTATTGTAACTTTTATTATCTTTTATCATAATTTTTGTAAGTAATAATGTATATGTGTAATTATAATGTTTATGTAATACTTATTCACATTACCTATGATAATATATATGTGTAATAGATAATATAATTTATGTAATTATAATATTTTATGTAATATTATTTTTTATTACCTAATTATAATAAATTTTTATAACTTATAAAATTTTTATATATTACAATTTTTATTAACTTTTATTATAATTTGTGTACGTTAATTTTAAAATTTTTTTAATTATAATAATTTATATAACTTATAATATATTTATATAATTATAATAATTTTATATATTATTATATAATAATAAAAATTATGATAATCGATTAAAAATTTGTAATATAAGAAATGTATCCTAGAAGCTCCCCACATGCATTAATTTTGCCCTTTTGCTTTTCGTAGGGGTTCCGTTTGATGTGTCCTAAACACGTGGCTTTATGAGCCTCTGGCTCTTTCACATTTCGACACGTCGCCATTACACTGCGGCTTCCATGCGCCGTAGTCTCCTCTCCTACACATGCCGCGCATTGTCCGTTCTACCTTCTCCAAAACTTTCCCATTCCCACGCCCCAGTGTATCATACGAAAACCTCACCCTCACCATCTAAACACAACAAAATATCCACTTCAACCAATTTTTTTTTTTTTAATAATTAACTGAATGCATTTTAACGGCGAGCGCGTATAATTATGCATCGTACGTTATTAGATATAGAAACGTAAGCGCGAAATCCTCTCCGCAGATTCTGCCGACGAAAAGCGGGACCCACGGGTGAGGAAAGGAACGGCGTCTTCAAATCAAAAAGAGGCCTGCTCTTTCGTTTGCCGCGTGGGACCCTTTTCACACGGCTAGCGCAAGGACCAAAGCTATTACTTTCAACGGCTTACAAACAAGTTTTTACACCTTAAAAAACTGTTTTAAGTTTTAATAAAAATCCAAATATCGACGTTTAATTTTATGGAAAGAAAAAAAAAGCCTTCAATTGTTAAGTACACAATGAAAATCATTCCCACTCACTAAAATTTCTATTATCAGTCAATATTGTTGATATCTGGAAACTAAAACTCTTGAGGCTTTGGAAGTCAGATTGTAACACCATTCTAGGGCTCAGGATTTTGCTTCAATGTCTTACCTGAAAAATGGAATAGAAATGATAAATAAAAATCACAGAAATTAAAAAAAAAATCTTTGGCTATGTATTTTGCTTCGTTTGTTTTCTTGATAAAATTAAAAACTAAAACTAAAGGAAAAAACTTGAAAGAGAAAATTAACATTAAAAAAAAAAGACTAGTTGAATTCAGTAAATGGAGATTACCTCAATGCAAATTGAAGCAGATAAATTTATAAATGTTGAGAAAGCCTTAAGCAATTTAGCATACCAAGATAGTTTATTTTTATTAGTTTGGCTTTTCTTCTTTGTGTAATGTAAATTTTGGAGTAAATTATACAAACAAATTAATATGTTTTTCGGTTAATAAAATACCAATTAAAAGTATAAAAAATATTAACAAAAAAGATTTGAATTCTAATTTTCTTTTTTGTATTAGTCATATTGATGTGGTTTAGTACAATCATAAATTATATTGAATGCATACATAATGTAGAAATGAAAATAATTAAATGTCATTAATTTCGGTCTTCTAATATGAAAATCAAATTTTTTATTGTAATTTAATTGTAAAAAGAAATATTCTTAAATATTTAAAAAGAAATTAATTAAATAATCTACTCCAAATATTAAAAAAGTCCTTGAACTCTACTAATTTATTTAGTTAAGCCTTTATACTTTTATTATATCCAAATAAGCTCTTATCCTTTGATTTATATCTAAATAAATCCTTATTTCAAATGAAAGATTGATTTATATTTATAGCTGTCCATGGGCCAAGCTCTTCCTTTGGGCTAGGCCTTGACATAGCATTTCCTAATTTGAATCACCCTCGCTCGACTCAAATTACTATTTAATAATAATAGAATACTTTTATTTAAATTTTATTAAACAAATATATAAATATTAATATAAAAAAATATTTTTAATATTTTGTTAATTAATGAATAATAATTCAAGCTTTTTTCTGACTTGAGCAAGAAATCTAAAAATTTTTTTAATTGCCACCTAGCCTAGCCTATGGATGCGCCTATTTATGATAGATAGTGTATTTGGGTTTAAATTAAAAGTTAGGGGTTTCTTACGTAAAATTTAAAGGTTAAGAACTTATTTAAGAATAAATTAAAGATTGAAGGCTTATTTGGATATAATAAAATTATAAGGGTTTATCTAAATAAAGTAGTAAAGTTCAAGAGATTTTTTAATATTTTAACATTTTTTGTAATTAGAAATATGCCTAATCATATTCAACATATTCTATGCTATAAAATTCGACTGCCTATATACGGTAAATACAATTTTTTTCAAAGATTTGACCCTTTCATATATATATATATATATATATATATATTAATATTTAAGATATAAGAATATGAAAATACTTGTAACTTAAATGACTAACTTATTAAAATGAAACTAAAAACCAAAATCAATGGTAATAGTATTTTAAGTTAAGAGTAATTTATGCTTCACACATAAAATAGTTAAGCATTTGTGTTATAATGGTAATAAATATATTTGATCTACATATCAAACTTGAATTGATTTCAAAATGTATCAATTATTTTAAATCAATATATTAAATATATCAATCATTTTTAATTCTATATATATATATATATATAATGCATAGCTTAAAATGTAGAGTAAATAAGCCAACTATAAACTAAATATTAGAAAGTGAATGTATTTTTATGTAAATGTAGTTTAAGAGTTGAATACTTTGAAAAAATGATATAAAATTATTCTATATATTAGTGATGACAATTAAAGTTTTATTGCATATAATATAAATTTAATTGAGAGGTATTTAAAGTAACTAATAACAAAAATAAATGTAATCAATTTAGTTTTTTGTATTAATTTTTAAATTAAAAATGCACCACATAAAATAGAATGAATTTATTAGTGGACACATGATGATTTTTTAAAACAGCCGCATATTGATATTATAGGATTTGCACAAGATATGTTTATAGGAAAAAGCATTATGACCCTCTAGATTTGAAAATAATTTCACTTATCTCCTAAAGTTGGATAATATTCTTTTTTCCCCTCAAGGATGGATACAAAATACACTTACCCTAAATATTATTTATAAGATAATTTTAAATGAAAAAAATAAATATATCTTTTATTAATTATCAATTAGTTTTTTTTTTATTTTTGTTTTTCCTTTTCTACTCAAAATATTTTTTTAATCATGAAATTATCTTTAATTACTATATAGTTAAATTGTAATTAAATTATATTTTCATTCAAGTAGATATGTTAAATATTTTTCAGGGTATTGAGTCTCACAAGCAATTTCACTTAGCAAGGGATTTGTATGTCTTGACCTTGGAATTAAGTAACTCTCCCTTATCGAAACTTTTTGTACAAAAAAATATTTTAAATTTATCTTTAATTTAGTTATATATATTAACTTTGATATTAATTTTTTTTATTTTTATTTTAAAAAATAAAGTAATTGCCATTATTTTAAAAAGTTTAAAGATAAAATTGATTACAACAAAACAAAAAAAATAATTATATTTTTAACCTTTAAAGTAAGATTTGAATAAATGTTATTTTGATTGATAGAATGCTGCATAATTACTTCTTCAAGAAATAAAATTTATTTTTTATATATTTTTTCTTCTTCTTCTGTTCCTTTTTTTCTTTTTTTCTTTAACCAATTTCATTATCATCAAATCTTTAAATAATAGTAATTAATTAATTTTAATAAAATATTTTAATAAATTCATTTCATAGTTAATATATAATTGAATTAAAAGTAAGTTTAAAATATTAAACATGCACTTAAATTAGAATATAAATTAATAATAATAATAATAATTTAACTTAATAGTAATTAAAGATAATTTTAAAATTAACTAAATTTTTATTCTTTTTAATTTAAAATATTTTGAATAAAAAGTAATAATTAATTATTATCAAAAGGTATATTTATCCTGTCATTTAAAATTAACCTAAAAATAATAGCTAAGGTATAAGCATTTTCTGTCAAACCTTAAAAAGGTAAATAGATATTTTTAAAATATTAAAAGGATAAATATATTTTTCATAAAAATTTAAGAAAAGTGTCTTTCACTCTTTTTTATATCAAAAGCTTTACATTTTATTTAAATTATGTAAGATATATAATATAAAATGTTATTAAAAATATTTATATAATTTATTTTTAAAAAATTTATTTCACATGTAATATTAATATATCAATAAAGAATCATAATTTCTTTATTTTATTTAAAAAAATTATTTCCGTCAAATAACTTTTTTATTTTTTTTTTTGTAAAAAACTACAATCTATTATATTATTAAATTATTTATTTAAAATATTTTTTAAATTTACGCCGATGGACGATGGATGTACAGTATGAAGTAAATCGTTCCAAGGATGAATTGGAAGGCAAAAAGATACAGTATACCTGCCGGCTACATAATCCACAGCATGTACCCCGTCGACACGGTATTCTTCTCTTCTTTAGGGGGCCCACTTCCATTCTCGTTATTTTAGCAATAATAATAATAATAAATTATATTAAATAAAATTAATAATAGTGATCATTTATTTTACTTTTGCCGTCGGTGCCGTATTATTCGCCAAATCGTTGCTATATTGAGCGTTAAACAGGACGCTTGAGAAGAGTGAGATTTACATTTTATTTTTGGTGGGCAAAAAGTAGATGAGAACCAAAAAAAAAAAAAAAAAAAGGAAATGCTGAAACTGTTCCGATCAATCAGTTTAGTATGAGATATTCGAAGTTGGGAAACCTTTGACGTAGTTAAAGGCCATGATTTAAGCTCTGATTTAGTGATTACTGATTTGGTTATACATCCATAGAAAAAGCATCTGCTATTATCTGGAAAGAAAGTACGTTGGAAGGAAGATAAACCAAAGAAAGTAAATAGCAGACCGTCTTAGAATTAGAATTAAGCATTAGAGGTTTGATATTTCATTTCATTGAAATTAAAAGATTAAAGGATGAGAGGCTAAAGTTATAAGAAAACAACCAGGAGACAGTATCGTTTTTTCAACCCTCTCAGTAGCAAAAAAAGAAAAAAAAAGGAAAAAAAAAAAACAGGGATCTCTATCCTACGTTATTAATTACATCAGATTAAGGATAAACCATAACTAAAAGGGTTTATCAGCTCCTTTTTCCTTTTTCCTTTTCTTCAAAAGTCCCTACCTCTCACACGCTTAAATTTAAGATGAAAAAAAATGTGAAATGAACATATTTGCCCTAAGAAAAGCTATAAATTATTAAAACATCAAGCGTCCACTGGAGGAGGAAGATTAAGGTCGAAGGCAGGGCCAGAAATCCTTCGCTTACAATCAATGACCGGCAAAGAGTCCGATACACTTTGGATCCCACCAAATCCCATACTCAACTGAACTCCAACCGGCTCAAACCGAACCGGATAAATCTGACCTACAACCTCAGCTCTCCCCAACGCATCAAAAAACAGAACTGGCTGGGAGTGCGCCGTCCCACCCACCCTATCACCAGCACCCAGAGTCAGCTGCTTTTGGCACGCGAAAGGAAATCTCCTTACAACCCCAGGCGTACTTCTGCCTCCATGCTTGAGCGCATGCTCAACCGTTGGGCTGGTGGATTCCTCCACGGTGCTGCTTTGGCTAGGACTTTGCTGGTTCTGGCCCTTGTTACTCATGTAACTGTTCGCTTCATCTGGTAAAGGGAAGTTGGTCTTGGCCTTAGGTCCACGAAACTCACGCGCCGCCGCGTCGTAGGCTCTGGCAGCTTCCTCAGCCGTATCAAAAGTACCGAGCCAAACGCGGCTCTTCTTCCCGGGATCTCTTATTTCAGCTGCGTATCTACCCCATGGCCTCTTCCTTACTCCCCTATAATGTACCTCTTTGCTCTTGATATTTCCATTAACATTTCCTTTTAAGATTTGGCTAGCATTTTTGTCTTTCGGAGCCATTATAATTTTTTTTCTTCTCTTTGAGAGACCAATAAATGTGATTGGTCTTATATAGAATTAGGGGGATACGCAGTCAACAAGGTGTTAGACTGAGGCGCCGCCCAAGTGCGGAGACAATATGATAAAGTAGTTTGGAGGTACGTGTCACTGGGGATTTTCGAGACAAGAGGCAAGGTTGATGTTTTGCCGGCTTTTGCCTTAACCTCTTTGCATGACCTTCACGCTTTATTTCGAATGGATTCCACTCTCCACTAATTTAACAAATATATTAGTCTAGACTAGAGCATGCTAATTTAAATATTTTAGGATTATGTTTGGTAATCACAGGAAAAAAAATTGATTGATAATGTTAAGAATTTAATTTAGTTTTAAATCACAGACCAAAATTCTAAGATCAATGCACTGATAGACTAATTTGGTGGCGTGTTGAGCACGATTATTTTGCAAGAGTGAGGAAAGAAGCCATCATCTTCAGTGCTTTCAAGTTACAACCAATTCCAACAACTGACAGTATAATTCGTAATATCGTTCTCTCCAATAAGCTTTCTCCTGTCAGAATAGCTCTTTTTACACCGACAGTTAAGAGAGAAGATAGTAGTACCACAGCCATGGAGAAATCGACGCCTGTCATAGGTAGCGGCCTTTTCATAAACAGATAGAAGACGTGTCGTGGTGGACCATTAGTTTTGCTTCGGCGCAGTGCGATCACCAAGCAACATCTGTGTACGTTCTGTCTTTTTTTAAAAAGGAAAATTTTTTCGCTTACAAAGAATACCTCTCACGTCCATCCCGAGCCGGTAAACAATCTAAAGAATGTTTAGTGGGAGTTGTTGTGATCCGGCCAATCGAAGCGCGTGATCCGGGTGAAGCAGTAGCCAAATGATTGATTAAGATGTAATTAAGCAGAAAAAATGGTGATATAATCACCATACTCTGTTGGCCCGAAACTAATACATGATTCTTATCTTAAAAAAAATAAATAAATAAAGCAAACCGCTGTGGAGTGACATGTGCAGTTTAGGATGCTTTAGTTGATGCGTTGTGGGATCCACAGGCGGCACTGCAGCGGCAGGCGGACAGGGTGATTTTGCGTTAATAATGCTTGAATTCTTGCAAATTTTTTATTTTATTTTATACTAAATATGCTTGTGATCTAACGAGCATTAAAGATTGTTCCCTCGATATTCCTCAACCAACTTGTTCGTGGCAACTGAAAAGGCATCGAGATCCATTATATATATAACGATAGAGGCACTTCCAATTCAATGTGTCAAAATATTGGACCTCAAATATTGAAGGGAGCAACAGCATGGGTAGGATGCGAGATCCCCTGGATACGCTGAACTCTAGCTTAAGTGCAAACTAGAATTCATGTGCACAATTTTTTAATTTTAATATATAAATTAAGTGATAAATATATTTTATAAATAATTATGTACTTGAAATAATTTATTGATATTGGTTTAATTTGATTTTTAATGGTTAATTTTTTATATACATTTAAAAATTAAAGTTGAGTATTTGGTCATTTAAAAAAAATCATATGGCGATCTATTTATTTATGGGGGTGGAAGAGTTTTCATCTTTGATAATTCTAGTAAGATGTTGCAACGTGCTCAGTACTCGAATCTTGATCAAGTCAAATTTAAAAGGCCCTTGTTCCTATATTTATTAATAAATTACTATTTTATATTTTTTTCCTAGGTGTCATATCATTATTAATATATTCTTGTCTCAGGGGATTAAGTTATGGAGGTAAGTCACTTACTCGATTTAACTTAAAATAGTCATTACAAAATAACTATTTATCTGAAGTCACTATCAATCTATTTTGGCTAGGTAAGATTGGTCACTTGTCAGAATTAGTATTTCAAGGGTTACGAAATCCAAAAATAAATTTCAAGATCTGCGATAATATCAGAGGTTGTATGAAAAGGTCCGGAAGTCGGTTACAATCACGAGTAAGGATCTATCCCTCTTGTGATGCTCAATAATCGGTACCTTATTAATTATATGTTAATTTAAATTTTAATCTTTATTCGATTTCAAAATTCGCTATTTAAATATAATTTCCATGAATTAAGATAATATTCCAAATTTATTACTCCGTATGAGAAAATTGAGTTTTTAATACTTTTGAAAATAAAAATCTCTTTCGTATCCCACTAGAAGACAAAAAGAACATGAAAGATTCTATCATTCACTTTCATACCCCATTGGAGAATCGGAGGAATGCAAAAAGTTTTAAAATATCAAAATATCTTTTGTACTTACTGGAGAATTGGAAGAATACAAAAGGTTTTACTTTACAAAATTTAAACAATCCTGATTTTCTCTTTGAAAATGATATCTCTCATTAAAATAATCTATAAAACCCCTCTCATATTTTGGGAGAAATTTTAAATATATTTTAACTTCAAGACATTGCCTTAATTTTTTAAAAATTTCAATTTTATTAAGAATATTAATAAAAAACTATCCTAAGACTCGGTTTAGATGAAAAGTTTTAAAACCCGATTCTTAGAACTCAAATTTGGTTGATAAGACCAAAATATCTTTTAAAGTACCTTTGACTTTAAAGTATCTTAGTAAATCTAAAAGACTTTTTAATGCCAAATTACCAAAATGCCCTTGGAATATTTCTTCGACGTGAAAGTATCTTGGTAACTCTAAAGGAATAGAAAATAGTCTAAAATAACGAACCTATTCCTAATGTGCACCTTAAACATGAAAGTATCTCAGTAATCACATAGGACTTGATTTTAATACAAAATTACCAAAATGCCCCATGGGATATACCTTCGACATGAAAATATCTCGGTTAACTCTAAAAGACTTGAAAGCAGTCTAAAATAATAAACCTATTCCTAATATGTACCTTTAGCATTAAAGTATCCCGATAATCACATAAGACTCAGTTCTAAGATAAATTACTAAAATACTTTTAAAGTATACCTTTAATATAAAAGTATCCTGGTAATTCTACAAGACTCAATAATGATATGAAATGACAATTTTACCCTAAATAGGTAACTTAGATGACAAATATGACATAAAGTGCAAAAATTGCTAATAAGTCTTTCAATTCCTCAAAATCACTATTAGCCTCAAAATGGCTAAAAATGCTAAAAATATTTTTGAAATATCCAAAATACCCTAAATGGATAATTTTTATATAAATGACCTAAATAGCCCTAATTTGCAATATATAAGGTCCTTAAATTTTTTAAATTTACAAAATAATCCCTAAGAGGTTAAAAAGCACCTAAGAAAATTTAAAATGCAAGAAAAATTCACAAAATTGCTTAAAACCATTTCACCAAGCTCAGATCTTCATGAAACAAATTTTAAAAAATTTCATTTTAGTTCCTAAAGTTAGATTTAATTGCAAAATGGCCCAAAAAATTCAAAATTTGCTAAAATGTGCCAATACCATTCGACCAAGTCAAAAATATTCTTATATAGGTTTAAAAAAATGGGAAAAAATAGAATGATCCCTAGGGATTTGATCAAGCCAAGAAATATCCCTAAATGGCCTTAAAAAATATAAACATTGAATTTTAATTCCAGAGGTTTTTGGCTAAGCTAAGGAATACCCCAAAATGTTAAAAATTTTAGAAAAATTATGGAACAGCTCTTAGAGGTGCTGCCATGATCCAAAGCAGCCCCTGAGTGGCCTAAAAGTTAAAAGAAAAATTGCATTTTGACCTTCCAAAGTTTTTGCTATTTCAAAGAAGTTACAATTTTTTTTCATAAATCCAAGCATGGATGCATGCAAAAATTATCCCAAGTTACTGTCAAACTCAAATCATAAGATGGATGAGCAACTTTAAAGAAAATATGGAAAATCATGCTAGCATAAATTCTATTACATGACGTAAAATGAAATTAAACATGTACATGAAAATAAAATTCAAGAACATCCAAAATCAATATCAACTCATTTAAAATCTTTGATTTAAAAAAACCTTCAATAATAAGCAACTCAAATCACTACAAGGATAATCAACTTTAAAGAAAACATGGAAAATCATGCTAGCATAAATTCTATCACATAACATGAAATGAAATTAAACATATACATGAACATAAAAATTCAAGAACATCCAAAATCAATTATCAATTCATTTAAAATCTTTGATTTTAAAAAAAAAACCTTTAATATTAAATGAGCAAAATGGTGCAATCACCAAAGCTTTGTTCATTACTTTCACCTAATTAAATTAATTTTATGAAGCTCACTAGAGGGAGGAAAAAAATACGTTGGAAATCAAAGAAAAATGAAGATGGATAATATAAAATGGAAGATTTTTAAAGGAAAACTTTTAAAAATATACATTTCTTGAATCAAAACAACTTAATTCCAATATTAAAGCTTTGAAAACTATCTTTTCGCTTTCTTTTCTGTCTAAATTTTTTCTCTCTTTTTTTCCTTCCCATGGATGGTGATGAAAATGGAAAAATGAAAAGTCTAGTTCTCCCTCATGTAGCCCATTTGGCCAAGGCATTTTTCCATGCCTAATATCTTTTTTTTAAACTTTTTTTGGTAGATATTTAATTATGGTAAGAGTGAATAAATTTTTTTATCATCTTGTGTGAGTAATTATGGATGACTCATCATATAAATGATAATCAAGGTAATGTAATGACATGGTTAGGATCAAGCTAAACTAGTTAGAGGAAGTATTGAATTCCACCCAAATTAGTTTGCATGAAACTAACTTATCAAATTCTAAAATTAAAATTAAAAATTAAATTAAAATTAATAAAAAGTTTTAGAAATGAAAAATTAAGATCATAATAATGAGAAAATCTTAATTGGAAATCCCAAACTCTTAAAATTTTACGAGAAAAATCCTTATAGAGGAAAATTGATACATATATATAATTCAAAACTCATAGAATAGATTAGAGTTCAAAAACTGATTTAACCTGTATTTAATAAAAATATTTGATGAATTTTAAAAATTTTAAACTTAAAAAAATCCCACTGAAAAATTTTATGGAGTAAAAAACCCTTAATATTGAAAACGAGAAAAATTCCATAAGTAATTCTAATTTTGAGGAGAATGAGTTGAATTTAATACCTTACTCAAAATATTAATTTATAAAAATAATAAAGATAAAAACTTGAATTTTGGAACAAAATTTCACTAAAAAATTTTGCAAGTAAGAGTTTACGGTATAGTGAAAAATTCAAAATTAATTGGTAAATTTGACAACTTGATAACTTATGGTATAAAATGGCAACATGGATTTTTTTGAATATTTTTTATTTTTAGAGTGCATATCGGCATAAATACTATTTGAGTATCAATAAAAATATACAACGGTTGTCACCATGTGTCCTGTTTTCTTTTTCCCTCTGGACGATCCGAAGTGGGTGTGCACGACTTAAAAAATATATGGTGATGTGGTTGAGCCTTTAAGTTATCTCTTATTCGAGATTAGGATTCGGCATGATAATGTGAAAGGGGAGTGACTGTCGGATGAATCACTCATCCAACTAGTCTTGGAAAGTTACCGTGAAGTAACTATAAAATCGGAGTCGCCACTAACCATTTCAGGCTAGGCATGATCGGCTGCCTATTGAAAATAATATCAGGAGTTACAAAACTCAAGGTGTTGATTTCAAGGTCTACAAGGTCCAGAGATTTGTTGGTTGGGTTCAGGAGTTGGTTACGTGTGAGGAAGGATTAACACCCTCACGATGCCTGAAATCGATACCTACTAACTATATCTCGCTTGGGCTTCGGATTAATCAGTTCTATTTGGTCATTATTTAGATATAATCCCCTTTTTATGCATGAAGTGTTGGTGAAAAATGTAAGTCCACATTTTGAAAGCAGATTTATATCATCTATGCACTACTTAGGTAAGAGGAGCATAGGGAATTTTATAAAAATAGTCTTCAAAATAAATTTTAAAAATTTAAATATTCCATATTAGGCACTAGAGAGATACCAATACAGAACAATGCCTAGTAAAATTTTTTTTAAAAAAAGTTTTAAATATGAGTGCATGACAGTCATTATAAGAAAAAAAACATGTTAGTAAGTCGAAAAAGAATATAATAATATTGCAAATAAAAATTACAAACAAAACATGTAAAAACGAGGGATGATCAAATGTATTGCATAATTGTCTTTGATTATTGAAGAATAACCGGTATGACAATTTAAAGACAGGTTTGGATTTGGTGGTAATTTAAGATATGAAAAAGATTTTAATCAAAATAATTTAGCGTATTCGGAAGAGAGAAAATTTTTAAATTTTTTGAGGTAAAAGCAGGTTTGGAGTATTCCCTTAGAGAGGTGGGGTTGGAGTATCCCCGAAGATAAAGTTATGAAAATAATGAGGAATCTTAAATATATCTGAGAGAGAAAAATCAAGTTTTCGATTAAAAACGAGGTTGAAGTATCCCCTCAGAGTGGTGGGGTTGGAGTATCCCTAAGAATAAAAATCTTTGATGATTTAAGGAAATAATTAGGAATTTCAAATAAATTTGAGAGAGAAAATTTAAGTTTTTTAGTGAAAAAACAGGGTTGGAGTATCCTCTTAGAGTGGTGGCCCCAAAGATGAAAATTTTTTATGATTTTCAAAATTAGTTAGCTTAAAAAAAGATAGTTTGAAACTATGAAATCAAAGATTTGAATAAAATACGTTTTGTCATAAGCCTTGATTTGAGCCTATAAGGTTTATATAGGAGGAATCGAATACACTTCGAGATGTTCGAACATCTTTCTGATGGCGATGCGAGAGACTTGGTTAATTTTACTTCTAAAGAAATAGGGGTAGCATCGCACTGTCTTTTTTCTCGAATTTATTTTAACTTCATTCGAAGGCTTTAGAGGGTAATTGAACTACTGTTGGAAACTTAATTCGACATGTATTAATATAAAAATATTTTAAAAATCCTAGAAAATCACCTTCTAGGTGGAATTAATTTTTGGAGTTAGGCCTGTTTTGACACTAGCAGCATGTACAAGGAAAAGGGCGTGATAGACTTTGAAAAATTGTTCTGGGCTCATTCAGATTGTTAAATCATAAAGAATACCTGTCCAGAAAGGGAATTTTGCAAACTTTTTATGAAAAATATTTAAATTATATGGAAAAATCATCTGACGGGCTGAAATAGGCCAAATAGAATATAGCGCACTGGTTCTAGGGGTTTTGGATAGTAAAGGTTCAAAAAATCATAAGCCCATTATCTGAGATGATGTGAAGGCAAGCAAGACATTTTTAGAAAGGTATTTTGATTCCCTTTAAGGAATAAATATAAAAAAAATTTTAGATAAATCATTTGTGGCTCAAAAATAATTTTTCAAATTCAAACTACGTGCTTCCAGAGCAAAACAAGGGTTATTTGATTTTTCAGGTTTCTTAGGGGTCAAAATAAAGCTATAAACATTCAAACATCCATAACACAAGGGAAAGAAAGACACGAACATCATGAGTTCATTCCACAATCCCGAAGTAGTTTGGGACAATGAAACCCGTTAATCATGCCATTACAAAGGTGTTAAACTCAAGATCAACATTTAATATATTTTCAACCAAAAAGGGTCATTTTTTATTGAAAAATTGCATCTTTAATCTTATTCTACCATGAATCCAAGTCTGAAATGTTTAATTTGTCCCCAAGATTGGAAGACCAATTTATGAAAACATTAAATCCATTGTATTCTCCATTTATTGGAGGTTGCATGAACTTAACTTTGCTTTTTTTTTTAAAAATTAAATTTTTAGAAAATAAGCAAGCATCTTGATAGAGATAACACATACAAACAGACAAAAGTGACATTTTGACACCGAAAAGATGACAAGAAATGTAAGGAATGATAAATAAGATGCATGGAAATGATAAGTCTAAAAAATCATGTTATGGAAGATGACATTAATATATTTAAGTGAAGAAAAGCATGCTGGAATTTTCAAGACAGTATTTTTATGCTATGAGATTCCCTAAAATTTAAGAAAGTGCATAAGAATACTCAAGATATAATAGGAAAAACATCTAAGCTTGTGTTAAGCATGTGAAAATAGATGAAACATAACAAAAAATGCATGAATAAGGGACTGTTTTGATGACAAAATGAAAGAGAAGAAGTTTAGCCTACCAAGCAATATCAACCAAGGCAAAACTAATGCATGAGGGACTTAGGGTGGCTATGACATCATGAAAGGCTCACTAAAATGATGTAAATGATAAAAATAGAAAATGCATGGAAAAAAGTAGAGAAAACATACCTAAAAACTTGAACTTTCCCCTTTACCTGAAGAAATAACTTTGAGCTCAGTTTCTTCCCTTTCTTGGCTATTATTTAGCAAGAAAAGGATGAAAAGATAAGCTTTCTAGTATTACTATTGATGATGAAGTGTTTTAAGGCTGAAGGTGTGTGAAAGGCTAAGTTTTTGGAGGTTTTCTGGTAATGGTTTGGAGGAACTAGAATAAAAAAGATTAAGGGTGGAAGGCAATAAAACAATATTTTTGGAGTGTTTTTAGGGCTGAAGGGTAGAGGTCTTTTTTTTTAGATTACTAGCGAGTTTTTTTGAGATCGCTGGAAAAAGTCCCTCTACTAAGACAACTTTGGTCCCTCTTTAAATTCAATGCTCAGCTAATGCTTTTAGGGGACAAAGTAAAGGCATCTTTGGTATTTCTTGCATGTCCTAGGTGACAATTCCAGGTACTATGCTCAGCTAGTCTCATTTTCATTGGTTCTACCATGCAAAGTGATGGTGTAGAAAAGCTAAAATAGCCTGCAACTAGAGAAAAGTCAGGCATGCCATTTGACAAACCATATATTTCATAGAATGTCCCATGTCATTAGTTATTTGGGTTTTAAAATTTTGTTTAGATCCAATCATGAGCCCATAACTGAGGCCTAGTATGAATAATGATGATTTTTGTTGCAAAAATCATGTTTGAATTGGATCTTCGAAGGCTAAAAAGTGGCTCAAACTAGGCAAAAATGCCATGGTGTATCAATACAAAACATTCTGTATTAATACATAAGGTAACTTTTACACATGAGTATTGATACAATGAGGTGTGTATCGATACTAAGAGCAAAAAATTATTTCCAGTCTTGAGACTTAGAGGCCTATATAGATACTCCATGGATTTGTATAGATACGCATGGTTGTGTATCGATATATTTTGCCAAAAATCAAAACTTTAGCTAGTGCCAAGAACTATATCGACACAAACACGCTAGGTATCGATACTAAACTCTCTTGTATCGATACTACATGTGAAAATTTAAATTTTTGGTGACATAAAGGCCTCGAATCAATACTTATGCACCAATATTACTTGTATGTACCTTAGGCTCTTTAAATACTTCACCTTGGTCATAAATAGTGAAAAATTAACCTGTGTACTCATTTTAATGACTTTGTTGACACCTTGAATAGTAACTTTTTAAACCTTATTTCTATATTTTTCTTTAATACGAGCCATTGGCATTTCTAACTTTCTTTAAAAAAAATTTTTGCTTGGCACCTTATCGCCTAATAATGCCTAGTGACATAGCACCTAGCAGTTATCCCTAGTTTATTTTTTTTATTTTTGATTTTATCATCTTTCAATTAAGTTTTGAGATGTCAAAAGTTAACCCGGACAAAATAAGGTGTCTACAGCTGCCTTTCTTTGGTCGTTGCTGAGTATTAGGGATAGGGCAAAGATAAATAGACACCGTTTTATTGGGGTAGGATGATGATTCCATGTGCTTACACAAAAATAGAGATTTAGTCAATGTTATGTTGAGATAAGCTAAGTGTGCCTGTAATGATTCTAATAGAAAGGAAAATTTTATGAGTTTTGTAGGGTTTGACCTTTATACTAGGTTATTGGGTTTGATCCTTCAAATAATGCTATCAGCTTGTGTAGGCTTTTAACTCGATAGGTATCCAGCTGTTTATGGATTGAGGTAGGTTGTATCTTAAGTTTGACTTCCTAGACAAGTGCCACCAACTTGTATAAGCTTTGACTTGATAGGCATCTAGTTTTATGTGGATTGAGGTAGGCTATTTTTTGGGTTTGAGCCCTAAACAAGTGCCACTATCTTGTATGGGCTTTGACTTAATAGGCGTCCAGCTCTTTGTAGTTTGAGGTAGGTTGTTTCTTAGGTTTGACCCTCCAGATAGGCACCACTAGCTTGTGTAGGCTTTGACTAGGTAGCATCCAGCTCTTTGTGACTGAGGTAGGTTTTTTCTTGGGTTTGACCCTTCAAACAGGTGCCACCAGCTTGTGTAGGCTTTAATTCAATAAGTGTCTAGCTCTTTATGGACTGAGGTAGGTTGTTTCTTGGGTTTGACCCCCCAAACAGGCACCACCAGCTTGTATGGGCTTTAACTCGATAAGTGTCTAGCTTTTTATGGACTAAGGTAGGTTAGCATCTTGCTTTTTGAGGACTGAGGTGGGTAAGCACCTTGTTCTTTAAGGATTGAGGTAGGTAAGCGTCTTGCTCTTTGAGGATTAAGGTAGGTAAGCCCCCTACTCTTTGGGGATTAAGGTACGTAAGCCCCCTGTTCTTTGAGGATTGAGGTAGGGAAACGCCTTGTTCTTTGAGGACTAAAGTAGTTAAACGCCCTACTTTTAGAGGATTAAGGGACGTAAGTGCCTTGCTCTTTGAGGACTAGAAGGGAAAGAAAAGCATTCTGCTCTTTGAGGACTAAAAAAAATCGCCCTGCTTTTGAAGGACTGAAAAGGAAAGGAAATGAGTCCTACTCTTCAAAGACTAAAAAGGAAAAAAAAAGGCATCTTATCTTTGAGGACTAAAAAGAAAAAGAAGGTGTCTTGCTCTTCGAAGGCTAAAAGGAAAAAGAATGCATCCTACTCTTTGAAGACTAAAAAGAGAAAAAACGTAGTAGTCTTTAGGACTAAAAGGAAAAAAAGACATCCTGCTCTTTGAGGACTAAAATAGAAAGAAAGGCATCCTACTCTTTGAGGAATAAAAAGGAAAAAAACATCTTGCTCTTTGAGGATTAAAAGGAAAAATGTGTCCCGTTTTTTGAGGACTAAAAAAGGAAAACGAGTTTGGGTAGCTTTCTTGAATGGCTTTTTTAATTTGCACACCAATGAGATGGAGAATTCTTACCTAGAACTTTTCAAGCCTTTTTGAGAACATGATTTTGTCCTGAAGTTTTGTTTAAGTTTGGCTTTTGAAAGTAAGAATTCATACTTGAATAATGTTAGTTGTAGCATGAATGATGCATGAGGATTTAAATGCATGCTTAGGTAATACAAAAGTGATGATTTTAACATCTAATCTAGCAATAAGTTTTTTTTTGCCTTTTCAGTTGTTTACTCTTTCATGAGTTTAATAAAGTGGCCTTTTGTCTCGATGTTTGTCAATCTCGCTCTAGATTTTCAGAGGTTTTGAATGTTAAGGTGAAAGTATCCTTAAAAAAGGCTTTGAAAGCTTTTAATAAGACATCTTCAAGATAGGCTTTAGAAAACATATCTCCAGAGAGGCTTCAACAGCTCTGGTATAATATCTTTGAGAGAGGCTTTGAAGATTTTTAAAGTAATTTCCTCGAGAGAGGCTTTGAAATTTTTTGATGAAATGTCCTTAAGAGAGGCATTTGAAAAAAATTAGAAATATCCTCAAGAGAGGCTTTAAAAGCTTTATTAAAACATCCTCAAGAGAGGCTTTGAAGGTTTTTAAAGTAATGTCCTTGGGAAAGGCTTTGGAAAACATTAGAAATATCCTCAAAAGAGGCTTCAAAAAGTTTTACTAAAATGTCCTTAAGAGATGCTCTGAAGTTTTTTAAAGTAACATCCTCAAGAGAGGCTTTGAAAGTTTTTAAAGTAATGTCTTAAGAGAGGCTTTAAAAACCTCATCCTTAAAATAGGCTTTGAAAGTTTTTAATGAAATGTCCTTAAGAGAGGCTTTGGAAAACATTGGAAATATCCTTAAGAAAGGCGTTGAAAGTTTTGCTAAAATATCCTTAAGAGAGGCTTTGAAGGTTTTTGAAGTAACGTCCTCAAGAGAGGCTTTGAAAGCCTTTGGTTAACACCCTCAATAAATAAGATGTGATGTATGCCATGAATGCCGTTTCTAGGCATGAATGCCATGTTATGTGAGTAAGTTGATAGTAATGCTTGGTATCAAGATGCCCATGCACATGGAGTGATGCACATGCATGCAAGGCGACATGGTAAACTTTTAGGAATACAAATGTGCTAGAATGCAAATGAATGTGAAAACAAATGCCTATGACATGGGTGCCCTTGAATGCTCCTAGACGCGAGCAAAAATGCACATGAATGTGAATGCTTGAATCTATAAGCAAGGATGTACATGAGTGAAATGAAAATGCACTTGAGTGTAAATGCTCGCAAACCAAGGTGAGCGTGAGTGTGAAGATAGATAAAATTTCATATGAGTATGAATGTAGGCCAGTGAAGATGCATGCGTAAGCATAGGTATTTGAGTAAGAATGCTTAGTATGAAGAAGAATGCATATGTGTGCCAATACATGAATATGGATGCACGTAAGTGTGAATGCTTGTAAATATGGATGCAACTGAGTGCAAAATTCTTTTGAATGAGGGTGCGCACAAGTGCAATTATAGGTGGGTGAGAATGCATGAGAGTATTAGTTTTCGTGTATTCTCACGAGTGCTGATGCTTGGAGTGCCAACTCCAAAACTATGTAATTGGTACTAAGCTTGAAGTGAGGTGTATATTGATTAGTGATGCTCAAATGCCTACCCGAACAATGCATAATTTTATAAAGGATGACATGTATGTTTACTAAGGGTCTAGAGGTTTTAGACTTCAGTTGGCTCTTTTTGAATATAGCTTAACCTTTCTTGATGGTTCCTCTGTTTAAGTAAAAAGCATTATAATCCTAGTTTTGCCCCACAATTGGAAAAGTTATTATCCTTTTTGCTTAAAATGTTCATTTGATGAAAATTCACCAGTTAGCATGATATTTAAGTCTCTTGAAGTTTGTTGATCTATGGTTAGAAGATTTTTCAAATGGCAACTGGGCCTTTTAAAGAAACTTTAAGGATAGTTCAAATGAATTCCTTGTTTCTCTAGGCTCATCAATGGAGTAGTCTTTATGAATTCCTTGAAAACCAAACAAATTTGAGATTCTTTTAAGCCTCTCACTATTGATAATTTGATCGGCACTAGGATTGGCCATAATGGGTTTAGGATTATGAGCTGATCTGGAAAGGTGAGAAATGTAATTCTAAGAGTTGATCCCTCTAAAGATGACACTTTGTAGATGTTAATGGATCTCTTTGGAATGATAGTTTTTGGCAACCCCATGATTGGCGTTGAAAATTCACTATTTTACTCTATACTGCCTATTTGGGTTTTCACCTTAAAGCCTCAATCTTTCTGTTTTTGATTTTTTTGTTTGATTACATCATCGTGATTATAAAAAAGGCTTAAAATTTATTAAAAGAACAATTTTATGAAGAATAGGTCTATCAATTCACATGTTCATGTTTGATCAAAATAAACTTTTTAAGGACTGTAATATAAAGGTGATTGGATCAATATCATTTTTTTGTAAGGGCATCCATGTCCTTGTTTCTTGATCTTCTGTTTCCTTTTCTTGTTTTGCTTTTTTTTTTTGTTTTTCTTTTTTTTTCCTTATTTTTTTTTCTTTTTTTCTCATTAGAGGGACTATTAGCTTTGAAAATTTTGTACTTTTCCTCTTTGCCCTTTGATGTTGAGTATTTTCAAAATTATAGAGTGGGATATCTATTCCCTATACTCTTTAAAAAACTTTTCTTTGCTCCCCAATGTGAGAGGTGATCCTTGACTAGGGTTTTAAAAGAATGAATTCATTAGGCTCAATTTGAGAGATGATGATGAAATATGGCCATTTTTCATCTCAAACACAACTATGTGAACTAGAAAAACCATTTCTTAGGGAAAGTTTCTTTAAAGACATTTTAGACCTTTTAATCACATGATGTTGTATTCAATTTTCAATTTTCTTATTTTTTTAAAAACATGTCTTAGTTCTTTTTTTTACTCTTTTTTTATTTCACATGCATGGGCTTGCCCTATTTTGGTTTGCCAATGATGGAAAATCACATGATGCTAAGGTTCAAGCTGTAAAGAACATTTGTATTGACAAAAGATTCGAGTTCCATGATATTAAGATGATAGGGTCAAATTAGGGACAGGGTCATGGAGGGTTCCAAAAAGTGCCTTGAGAAAAGTCTTTGGGAAATAGTTTGAAAAGGGAAAATCAGGGACCAAAAGGTCATGGTAGAGACATAAGAAACATTTCGAAAAAGGCTTTTGGAGGTATTGAAATGAAAGAAGAGAACAAAGGACTAAGAAGTTATGGTGGAGACATAGGTTTTGTTTAGTGGCGTTACCCTAAGATTGTGATTTAAAAAGCTTTCAGGGTATCACTTGGTAGCTTAGGTTTTAGTCTGTCTAAAAGAAAGTGGATTTATTTTTGACTCAATCCTGATAGTGTCAAATTATTGTCTATAGGACTCTAAGAAAACATCACATTTGCTTGGTTCCCAACTGGGTTTATAAATTCTAAAAGACTGGTTCTTATCATTCCTAGCCTAAGTTAAGCTTTTTGTTCATTTGATGGTTCTAATGTGGTCATGTGGCATGGTTTAAAACTAATTCCCTAAAGTTTTTGGTCTTACAATTAGTCAGTTTTATACATGGAAACCTGAAAGAAAGATGGAGAATGCAAGCGATCACCGAAATTTTTGAGACTTTGAATATCATGCTTTCATTAATTACATGATTTAAAGTCCAAAACATGAAAAATGACGTTTTAATGACAAAAGCTTTTCACATGAAGCATGATAAATTGGAATGCCCCCCATTATCTTAGGTTTATAAATCCTGTTTCATAATTGATCAAGATCTAGCTGCCCCGTTTCAATCAATCTTTGCACTTTTCTCTTCAAAGCCCTATATTCTTTTATGAAATGACTTGTGCACCCTCTATGATATCGGCAAGCAATGATGCCATGACCTTTCGAATAGGGTGGCTCTAGAGATTCAAAGTAGGTTGGCCTAATTAATTGATCTTGTATAAGTTGAGGAAATAATTCAGTATATAATATTAGGATTGGTTTTATTAGGGTTCTGGCTTAACTACCCCTTTGTCTTTATTGAGCACTTTTAGTTGATGGGCTGGTCCAATTATGGTTATAAATAATGAGTTGTGTGTTAGAAGTGATGTCAATGGGTAAAAACTTAAGTGAATTTTATGCAAGATAACCCATGGACAAGTGAACCATTTGGCTTATGGCATACAAATGGTGAAAGGTAAAATCCTTTATCAACTACTTGTCAAAGGTTAAGGCTTGGAATTTTTCTCTTCCATATGCAGGTATTTTCCTTTTTTTAGTGTGAACTAGCTCTTCTTCCAAAGTTTTCCACTTTTGATTGCATTTTTGATCATTTTCTCAAACATAATCAAGTCAACAAAGTTCCTTGTGGCATTCCTTATAAGCTTGTCATAAAAAGAGGCATGTAGTGTCTCCAGTATATGGTCATCTCTTTCTTGTTTAATGGTGGATGTACTTGTGCCACATTTTTCTTTCATCTTTGGGCATATTCTTTAAAGTCTCAGTAGGCTTTTTCTCCATGTTTCTCAAAGATAACCTATCAGGTACCTAATCAGAAATATGCTTGTACTGGTGCAAGAAGGCTCCAGCAAGATCAACCTATTTTTGGATTTTAGTTTTTTCTAGCTCATTGGACCATCGAGTTGCTACCCAGTTAGATTGTCTTAGAAGCAGTGATTTAAAAGCTTCTCGTTCCCTTCATACCCGACCATTTTTTGACAATACATTCGGATACAGGCAGTCAAATCTATGGTCCCATTGTACTTCTTGATCTTAGGTACCTTAAACTTGGGTGGAATGATAAGGTTGGAAACCAGGCCTGAAGATTTTGCATCAATGATTCCCAATTTGTTGTTCTCCTCGATTGCATTGAGTTTTTTTCTAGCTATTAGTATTTCTTGAGGTCTTTTGTAGTTTCTAAAGTTAGACACCTTTGGGTTCTTTTTGCTCCATAGGGTTATTTAGATCAAGCAATGATGAGCCGAGGAAGATTTAGTACTAGCCCTATAAATCTGGGATGTATAGGTGCTACAGCCGAATTCATGTGGATAATCAGGTGCATTGGTGGAATTGGTGTTATATGAAGTTGTTGCTCCTGGACTATTTCCTCTTGGATGAGTGTAACTCTGGTGCCAGCCATTAGGTGATCTTTGAAATTTGTTGATGCTTTTATGATATCAGTTACACTAGCTTACCCTTTTTCTTTTATGGAGGCTGATACTATCTTCATCAACACGACTATCTGGCTTGCAGTTCCTTGTTTTGACAAAGTCTGCACTCTTGATCTTCTTTATGCATGAGCTCCAATCTCTCATTTCTAGTTGAGTACTTCTCTCCCATGATTAAAAGTGTTAGTCTTCCTTTAACACCTCTTAAGGAAGAATGAAGCTTCTTTTAGAAAAGTTCTAGCACTCTTGCAAGCCACCAATCTACACCCTCAGGTTCATGAATTGGGCATGGAAATATGAATGCATGTATGCAAATGAGTGCAATGAGGACATTAATGTAAGGTATGAAAAGATGTCATGAGCATGAAAATGTTATCATGGAAATCTTCCATTAGGATTGCAAACATGATTATTAATGTAGATGGAATGTATCAGATTCACCATGTTGCATCCTTATAGTCGGCCATGGTAGAAGGAATCCATACAGTGGATAAATTATGCTCCGAAACTTATCAAGGAAATGTGACACTGATGGGGCAAAGATCCTCTGGGCATTACAGTGTTCGTTCACCATTACACTGATAGGGCAAAGATCCACATGTTTAATGTAAGAAATGATGTGTGTGACATAAACATGAAATAATAAGATAGTATAGGGTTAAAGAATATTGGCAAGAAGAAAAAAAGCAACAAAACTAAATCACAAAAATTGCCCTAATAATAGGCGATATGATGCTTAGGAGCGAATACGACAATTACCCTAAACAGACAACTTAACTGCGTGTCCAGGTTACAATTACCTTTAGCAAGGTGACACGATACCTCGCAAGGACGTGACTGACCAATTAAGTGGTGACCTTTATTCATCAAAATCTATGGTGAGTACATGTTAAGCCATCATTCGAAGGACATGATGGTTTATTTTGGTCAGATATAACTTTTTTTTGGGGTATTGTAGGTGATGACATTCATTCACTATCACCTCCTTATTGAAGGGGGTTAGCCGTAAAACATACCAGTATACCCTAAAAATGATCATGAAATAATATGACAAATACGGGTGATTGTGTTTATCCATCATCGCTTACGTAATCATGGTATATAAGAGTAAAGGTAAGAAATGTTTTCTCGAGTGACCCTATTACTCAGGTTATTCTAGCAGCCATTTGGTATGGTTTGACATTGTTTGGCTCATAAGGTTCACTATATGGGTTTAAGTTGACACCTAAATCGATAACTGAATCACTCTTCCATCTGATTAGAATAGCTGAGGCACCCAATCTTAAGCCTATCGTAGGTTTGGTTGAACGAGTTTAGTTTGGTGGATGTATTTCCCTATGCAAATGCAGAGCAATAGTCATAAGAGACATAGGTAATTTACACCTAGAAAGGTCTTGCCATGCTTATACGAAGGGTTACTCATGATGACAGATAGCTCATTTCCTCCTCATAATTGGGGTGCTAACCATAACATGGTGTTTGGTGGGAATCTAGTGCAAATGTAGGTGCATTGTGTGTGTTGAGGATACTATCAAACTTTTTTTTTTACTCCCATATTACCATACTTATTCAAGTTGATATTTATTTGGGAACGAAGTAGTCCCTAACAATCACAAAACAAAGCCATAAAAAAGTAAATGGATAGAAAAAATAAAAAGGAATTATATCTAAATAATAAATGGAAGCCAAAAAACCAAAGGCCACATAAGACATAGCTAGTCAGAGGCGTAACTCTCTTAAATATTCCTCAGTGGAGTCACCAAGCTGTTGCCACGTAACTGTTTTCTTTTTTTCTTCGAAAGACCTAAAGTAGGTGCATGTAACCTAAAAGATATATGGTGATGTGGTTGAGCCTCTGAGTTATCCCTTGGTCGGGATTTGAATTAGGCATAATAATGTGAAAGGGGAAGAGAGTATCGGATGAATCGCTTATCCAACTAGTCTTGGAAAATTACCATGAATTAACTATAAAATCAAAGTCGCTACCGACCATTTTAGGCTAGGCAGGAATGGATGCCTATTGAAAACAATATCCTGAGTTATAAGACCCAAGGCATTGATTTCAAGGTTTACAAGTTTCAAAGATTCATTAGTTGGGTTTGGGAGTTGGTTGCGCATGTGGAAGGATTAGCACCCCTACGACACTTGAAATCGGTACCTACTAACTATATCTCACATTGGCTTCAGCTTTATCAGTTCCATTTGATCATTATTTAGATATAATCCCCTTTTTAAACATTAAGTTTTGTTGGAATATGTAAATTCAGGTTTTGAAAATGATTTAATTACCTATATGCAGCGAAGGTTTGGGGAGCATAGGGAATTTTATAAAAATAGTTTTCAGATTAAATTTTAAAATTTTGGATATTCCATGTTAGGCATTGGGGAGATGCCAACACAGAACATTACCTTTGTAAATTTTTTTGAAAACAAGTTCTAAATATGAGTGCACGACAATCACTACAAAAAGGAAACATGTTAGTAAGTCGAAAAAGAATATAATAATACCACAAACAAACAACCACAAAAAGAATGTAAAAAAGAGCGATAATCAAAATTTATCTCATAATTGTCTTCAATTATTAAAGAATAACCGAGATGACAATTTAGAGATGGGTTGGATTCGATGGTAATTTAAGGGATGAAAAAAATTTTAATTA
>JBBYHM010000015.1:4003567-4038293 GCA_038381775.1 Adansonia rubrostipa
TAAAGAATAACCGAGATGACAATTTAGAGATGGGTTGGATTCGATGGTAATTTAAGGGATGAAAAAAATTTTAATTAAAACAATCCAGGGCATTCAAAAAAGAGAAAATTTTTGGATTTTTTGAGGTAAAAACGGGTTGGAGTATCCATCAGAGAGTTAAGGCTAGAGTATCCCCAAAGATAAAATTATGAAAATAATTAGGAATCTTGAATACATCTGAGAAAGAATAGTCAAGTTTTTGATGGAAAACGAGATTAGAGTATCCCCAAAAATGGAAATCATTAATGATTTAAGGAAATAATTAGGAATTTCGAATAAATCTGAGAGAAAAAAATTCATTTTTTAGTGGAGAAAATTGGAGTATTCCCTTAGAGTGGTGGGAATGGAATATCCCCAAAGATGAAAATTTTTGTAATTTTAGAAAATAATTAGCCTAAAATATATGTATTTTGCAAATAGGAAATCAAAGATTTGAATAAAATATGTTTTGTCTTAAGCCTTGATCCAGGTTTAAAGGATTTATATAGTAGGAATTGGATGCACTTCAAGGTGTTCGAATGTCTTTATGATGGCGATTTGGGAGATAGGGTTAATTTTAATTCTAGAAAAAACAAGGGCAGCATTATGCTATCTCACTTCCCAAATTTATTTTAGGTTCATCGGAAGACTTTAGGGGTAACTGAGGTACTATTGAAACATAATTCGATAAAGATTAATATAAAAATATTTTAAAAATCCTAGAAAATCACTTTTTAGGTGGAATTAATTTTTGGAGATAGGTGTGTTTCGACACTAGTAACATGTACAAGGGAAAAGGCATGATGAATTTTGAAAAATTGTTTCAGGCTTGTCTGGAATTGTTAATTAGTACACAATACATTTTTGGAGAGGGAATTTTACGTACTTTCTGGGAAAATTATTTGAATAAAATGGAAAAATCATTTGATGGGCCGAAATGGCCCAAACCAAACATAGCATGCCAGTTATAAGGGTTTCGGACAATTAAGCTTCAGAAAATCATAACTCCCTCATTTGGGATGATTTGAAGGCAAACAAGAAACCTTTGGAAAGGTATTTCAATGCCCTATAAGGGAAAAATATCAAAAAAATTCTAAAAAAATCATTTATGCTCGAAAATAATTTTTCAAATTTGAACTATAGTGCTGCCCGAGCAAAACAAGGGGCTATTCAATTTTTTGAGTTTCTTGAGGGGTTAAAATTGAGCTATGGACATTCGAACATCCACAACATAGGGGAAAGAATGACACGGGCATCACGAGTTCATTCAACAATCTGAAGTAGTTTGGGACAATGAAACAATCCGTTCACCATGCCACCACGAAGGTGTTAAACTCAAGATTAAGGCTTGATATATTTTTAAGTAAAAAAGGTTCATTTTTTATTGAGAAAAAACATCTTAAAACTTATTTTACCATGAATCCAGGTCTAAAACGTTTAATTTGTTGCAAGATTAGAAAACCAACTTATGAAAAGATTAAATCCATGCTATTTTCCATCTATCAGAGGTAACATGGACTTAACTTGGGGATTTTTTTTTTGAAAACCCGTTTTTTAGCAAAAACAAGCATCTTGATAGAGATAACACATACAAACACACAAAGATGACATTTTGACATAGAAAAGATGACAAAAAATGTAAGACAGTGACAAATAAGATGCATGGAAATGATAACTCTAAGAATGGCATCAAAGATCATGTTATGAAAGAGGACATGAACATATTTAAGCAAAAAAAAACATGTTAGAATTTTCAAGGCAACATTTTTATGCTATGAGATTCTTTCAAATGCAAGAAGGTGCGTGAGAATACTCAAGATATTTTAGGGAGAACATCCAAGCTTGCGTTAAGCATGTGAAAATAGATGAAACATAATAGAAAATGCATGAATAAGGGACTGTTTTGATGACAGAATGAAAGAGAAGAATTTTGGCCTACCAAGGAATATTAAGGTGTCAAAAGAACATCTAGATCCTAAGACTACCACAACCAAGGCAACAATAATACATGAGGGACCTAGGTGGTTGTGGCATTATGAAGGGCTCACTAAAATGATGTAGATGATAAAAACAGAAAATGCATGGAACAAGGTAGGGAAAATATAACAAAAAACTTGAACTTTCTCCTCTTCTTGAAGAAATAACTTTAAGCTTAGTTTCTTCCCTCTTTTTGCAATTATTTAGCAAGAAAAGGATGAAAATAAGCTTTCTAAGATTACTGTTGATGGTGAGGCATTTTAAGGCTAAAGGTGTGTGAAAAACTGAGTTTTGGAGGTTTTCTAGTAATGGTTTAGAGGAACTACAGGAATGGAAGAAAGTTGAGTGTGAAAGGCAATGGAACAGTGTTTTGGAAGTGTTTTAAGGGTGAAGGTTGCTGGAGGTCTTTTTTTCTTGAAATTGCTGGCGTGTTTTTTTAAGATTGCTAGAGGGAGTCACCCTGTTGAGCCATCTTTGGTCCTTATTTAAATTCAATGCTCAGCCAATGCTTTTAGTAGATAAAGCAAGGATATATTTGATTTTTCATACACGTATTAGGGGATAACTCTTGGTACTATGCTTAATTAGTCTCGTTTTCATTGGTTCTGCCATACGGAGTGGTGGTGCAGAAACACTAAAATAGCCTACAATTGGAGAAAAGTCAGGCATGCCTGACAAACCATATATTTCATGAGAATGTCTCATGTCATTGGTTGTTTGGGCTTTGGCTTTAAAAATTTGCTTAAATCTAATCACAAGCCCATAACTGAGGCCTTGTATTATGATGATTTTTTATGCAAAATTATGTTTGAATCGAATCTTCGAAGGCTAAAAAATGGCTTGAATTAGGCAAATATACCTTTGTGTATTGATACAAAACATTCTGCATTGATACCTAAGGTAACTTTTATGCATGAGTATTGAGACAATGAGTGTGTATCGATACTAAGAGCATAAAATTGTTTCCCATCTCGAGACTTAGAGGCCTGTATCAATACTCGATGGATTTGTGTCAATACTCATGCTTGTGTATCAAAACATTTTGCTAAAAATCATAACTTTAGCTACTACCAAGGTCTATATCAATACCAACGCATTAGGTATCAATACCAAACCCTCTTATATTGATACTATATGTGAAATTCAAATTTTTGGTGACGTAAAAGTCTCATATCAATACTTATGCACCAACATAACTTGCATTTACCTTAGGCTCTTTGAATATCTTACCTTGGTCACAAACAATGGAAAACTGACCTGTGTACTCATCTGAATAACTTTAGTGACGCCTTAAATAGTGACCTTTGATGCCTTATTTCTACATTTTTGGCCTTCCTCAAAAAATATTTTTGCCTAGTGCGGTGTCGCCTAATAATGCTTGGTTACATGGTATTTGGCAGTTGTCGCTAGTTTATTCTTTTATTTTTTGATTCTATCATCTTTCAATGAAGTCATAGGATACTAAAAGTTAGCCCGGACAAAATGAGGTATCTATAATAGTCAACTTCTCAAATTTTATAGAAAAATCTCAAAAAAATCTTAATAAATAAAAATTTTAACTGTGATATTATTTGCAAAAATGAATTTCAAAATTCAAGAGAATGAAGTTAAAAACTAATTTTTTAGAGCTAATACTACATAGGTATCCATAAAGATATACGATGGTGAATTTTCAAAAATCATGAGAAATTCCTGATAATGCAAATTTTGATCATGATATCATCTACAGAGATAAATTTCAAACTTTGATAAAAAATATTTAATAAATAATTTTTCTTGAATATTAGTCTTTTTTATCTGAGGTTTACTCTTTTAGACCCTTAAAACTGCACTTTTCCTATCACATGCATGCGTGGCCATTTAAGTATGACCAAATAGGTTTTGAAAATGCCCAGCTTGCTTGGAGGGCATCAACCTCTACTAGGGCGGCCATTAAGTTCTCAGTCTTTGATATTTAAAACTATTAGAAAAAAGAGCTCGGACAAATTTTAATGTCTATAGTTGCCTCTATCTGGCCATTGCTGAGAATTAAGAACAGAAAAAAGACCAAATAGAAATAATTTTGTACAAGTTGTAAAGTCTTGAAAATAAAATAAAAGCATGTACATTAACATAAAAAAATTAGAAGAGGAATCTTAGGTTTAGAGTGAGATTTAGGTCAAATGAGCTGACTTGAGCAAAAGCTAAGTCTAAGAGGTTGACCAAGGTAGAACCATAATAGTCAATGAAGGGTGACTAGAGCAAAGCCTAATTCCAATGACTTAACCAGGGTGAAACCATAATAGTTAACTAAGCATGACTAAGGCGGAACCTAAGTTGGATGGGTTAACTAGGGTGAAACCATAATAGCCAACTAAAAGTGACTAGGATGAAGCATAAGTCTAATGAGTTGACCAGGGCAAAACCTTAATAGTTAACTAAGGGAAACAAGGATGAAACCGAAGTCTTAGGTGTTGACTAGGGTGAAACCATATAGTCAACTAAGGGTGACCAGGGCAAAACCATAATAGTTGATTAAAGTTGATCAGGATAAAACATAAGTATGATGGGTTGACCAGAGTGAACCATAATAGTCAACAAAAGGTGACCGAGGTGGAAACTAAGTTAGATAGTTTGATCAGGGCAAAACGATAATAGTTAACTGTGACTAGGGCAGAACCTAAGTCTGATGGGTTGACCAGGCCAAAACTATAATAGTCAAGTAAGGGTGTCTGATAGGTTAACTACGGCGGAGCCATAATAGTTAACTTAGGGTGACCAGGGCAAAACCTAAGTCAGATAGGTTGACCAAGGCAAAACCATAATAGTCAACTAAGGGTGACTAGTGCAGAACCTTAGTTAGATGGGTTGACCAAGGCGAAACCATATAGTCAACTATAGGTGACCAAGGTGAAACCTAAGTCTGATGGGTTGACTAGGGTGAAACTATAATAATCAACTTAGGGTATAGATAAGGTTTGATATTTGATATGTTTGAAGGGATTCGAGATTATCTTTCAATTTTGAGGAAATTAGCATACTAAATGATTGTTAGTTTTCTCCATTGTCATGCTCGGTCTTTAATTAACATTTGGAGCTGAAGGCATTTTTAGAAAATGTAATAGATATTTCTTTTTGTTTGGGTGAAGTGAAGTTATGCTTTTACTTGGTGTTGAAGGCATCTTCAAAAAATGTTGTGGATATTTTTTTTTTCTTTGTCAAAGGGAAGTCTAGTCTTGTACTTAGAGTTGAAGGTTTAAATTGTTAAAGGTGAACTCATGTTTGCTCCACGAAATCCTTTTTCTAATCTTGACTTCAAGAATCTAAAAATTATTTGATATTTCCTGAAATGTTACCAAATAATGAATTAGTGTTTATCAACTTTATGCGATTGGATAATAGTCAACATTTCGTTGCTTGAAGCAATTTTAGATACCCCTATTAAAATCATGATCACCTTTTTGTCTTATCCTAGAGAAGGATCTATTTGATCAAGAGCTATAAAAGTCTTAGAATGATTTCAATTATAAAATTTTCTAATGTCAAGGATAATAGACATGCCATCTTCATCTTTTGATGTTAAGACTTTTTCGTGATAAATGATTACCATTTCAAATATTTGGATAGAATGAGGAAATGAATTTAAAGGCATAAATAGGGTGACACTACTAAAATTTAATTAGAAAAAAGTGGTACCATAAGGTCGAGGTTTATCAAGACCTAATTCAAGCAGATATACTTTTTATGGAAATTCCTTAAAAGGTAAATAATCGAGTTATAACATCCTTTTAATCTTCAAATACGATAGCTTGACAGGTGTAAAACTAAGCTAGTAAACACTAAGTCTCAAAGAGTTAATTTAGAAGGCCTTTGAGTACACATTAATTTCTAAGATAGGATACAAAGGCTCTGAAAGGTTATGTTGAAAGAAAATATTTAGGCTTTTGACTCAACTCTTTGCTGATGTCTTAAAATTTTCAGAAGTTTAGGTGCTTTCGAAATTAGCATGGAAGACTTCTTTTCCATTGGTGGCTACCTTTGTCAGTTTGAGAGCAATTCCAAAATTTTGTTCTAGATTGCCCTTTTTGTGTTTTTACCTTAGAACTTCATCTGTTCTCCCATTTTTCCTTCTTTTCTTCTGCCTGTTTTCTTGCTTTCTTTCTTTAATATTTTTTTCTAGTTGATTGCCTCATCATATTCTTGAGAAGTCAAAAGACATCCAAAAAGATGAATTTTTGACAAGTTTCCTAAGAATGGCCTGATAACTCAAAGAGCCATGTTTGATCGAAATGGACTTTGTAGGTACATAACATAGGCCATGGTCCAGGGCTTAGAAAGAAATGACAGATAGGCCCAAATCACGTATTTAAGGGTTATCAAATCGAGGATTATTTTTTTAAAAAGATTCTCATCCAACCTATTTCTCTTTGTTAAGTTTTAAGTTTTTTTTTTTAACTTTTTATTTTTTCCCTTATCTTATTCTCTTTGCTTTTTGTTTTTCATTTTCATTTTCTTTTCTTTTTTTCTTTTTCTTTAAAAGAAACTTGAACTTTAATTGATCTCCATTCTTGCACCATTACAATAGGCATTTTCTTTATGGGATTTCCCCTTCTAATTTTGAGCCTTTATTTTACTTACCCCTTAGTGGAGAAGATGGCCCTTAATTAGGGTTTAACGAAAGAATAAATCATCAAGCTTAAAGTGGACTATAAAGGGAATAATTTTCAATATCTATGGAAGGATAAAGAAAGGTGACCATTTTTCATTTCAAACAAAGCCATTTGAATTGACAATCATTTCACTAGGAGAATGAATGGTTTTCTTTTTTTTTAAATCATTTTAATTACCTTAATAACATGATGTTGCACTTAATTTTTCAACATTTTTCCTCTTTCTTCTTTCAATTTTTTAATATTTTGGCTTAATATATACCTTTAACATTGTCAGCTTTGTAGCCACTAATGAATCTTGGTTCTGGTTGAGATTTTAAGAAAAAAATGATATTGATATGAGAAAACACCTCAGATTTCACATCTTACACATCATGCATTGAATTGAAAAGATTTTATCCCATACGAAAAGGTGTTTTTGGCTCATTTATACTCTTATCCTTCCTAAATCAAGTATTTGGAAAAGTGTCATGGAAGTTGTGGCAAAAGGTTATCCAAATGAATTTGGGAGATCTTGGGCTACCATTATTAATTTAACATAAGTCAAACTATTGGGATCTAAATTTTTAAGAGCATAACTTGTTTGTTCGACCTTCAAGGAATCTTTGAAGGAATATTTGGATGTAAAAAAGTCTATAGGTAGATGTCTAGTACAATCATATTAATGGAGGTTAAGGACCTTTCCAAGAGAGTTCAATCTAACGGTGACCACCAATCCGATCAAAATCTTTTTTTTTTTTAAGTTATTACCTTAGATTATGGAAATTATTAACAAAATTCATGGAATATAATAGAATGCACAATGTTAATAAATTAAACTTTATTCATTTCAAGCCAAAATTCAAAGTTTCTAAAGGATAAGTATAGAGTTTTCAAGTTAAGATAGAAATTGCCCTAATTGGCATATTACCATAAGGCTAATGACCTCAGGCCAATTGTTATTGATAGGCATCCACTAACTCATTGAATTTTACTAGATTAACATCCTTGAAGGCCTGTCTTTAATTTTTCCTCCCAGGGAATATTCTAATGGTATTTACCTTTTTTTCTCATTAGGGATGTGTTTTGACCTACGAAAAGGCTTGGAAAGTTCAATAACCACCACTAATATATTTAATTATGACACTAAAGTGTTTGAAAATTATTCTAGTTACCCTTACTAGAAGCTTTGAATATGCAAGCAAAGATTTGAAAACTTTTTAAAATGCTCTAGATTTCACCATTGAAGACTTGTTTTGAAACAAATTCTTTTAAAATGCTTTGAATATTGCCATCGAAGACTTATTTTGAAACAAATTCTTTTAAAATGCTTTGGATATCACCATCGAAGACTTATTTTAAAACAAAAAACTTTTTAAAATACTTCAGATATTACCACTACAGACTTGTTTTGAAACAAAAATTTTTAAATGCTTCGAATTTTACCACTGAAGACTTGTTTGATTGATCAATGTTTGATGCAATTGCAATTACTTTAGTCAGTATGACAATGCAATGATCCAAAAATGAAGACATTGCTTGAAGAATATCACTATAAACATCGGTGCAAATGCTTGTGCAATATTGCTAATGCAAATATCAGTAATGAAGTGAATAAACATGAAATGATGTAAAAGCTAGTGTTATCTATGGTATGAATCAATGCAAATGCGATTATATCTAATGGTGTAGATGCACGTGAGATAATGCAAATGCGAGTATAAGTATAGAGGTAAATGCACATGAAGCAATACAAATGCATATGATAATAAATGAAGCATATGTTTTAAGCTATGCAAAAATCAAAACTCTGTTTGGCTATCTTTTGAGTCTAATTCGACCACCCTATCGGTTCCAAAATTAGGACACATTTTGATCTTCCTATACCCCAGGAAAAACAACTTCTTTCTTAGTTTTTTGTCATCATCTTTCTTTAATGAGTTTTGAATTCTTAAATTTTTATTTCACCTTTTCTTTCCCATGGGTCAGGTTTTATTCCAATTTGGTACACTTCAATTCAAGAAACCTTTATTTCTTTTTATAACACTTTTTCAAGTTTTTCAAAATAATTATCTCATTGAAAAATGTATTTTGTTTAAAACGTATAGGCTAAAAGCATATGATGTTTAAGTTTTTTGAATACTAATGATCTTTTGTTGAAAAATTTCCTGAATGATAATCTCATTTGCTCAAAATGAATTGAAAAGCTTAAAAAAAACTTGGTTGGCACCAAATTTCAGAGTGGATAGGATACATGCCCATTTTCTAGGCACGAATGGATCATGTCATATGGAGTATAAATCTCTTTGAAAATCAAGCAACTTTGATGTTCCCTTAAATCTCCTGACTATTAGCACTTCGATAATACCTAAACTGATTAGGAAGAGTTTAGGAATGGAAGGTCAAGTTAGAAAAGAGATGGATTTAATTTTCAAAGCCAATCTCTATAACAAAGGGTTGACAACCTGGGGTTGACAACTTAAGGTACTTAGGGATTTCTAGGTGTCCCTATATTTTTTTCAAAGTGTTTTTTTCTCTTGCAAAATTTTGGTAATTCCCACAGGTCATAATGGTAGTTTTTCTTGTTTTGCTCTTTGCCTAGTGAATCACGATTTGGGAACTTTTAAAGTTACTTCCCTCAAATATTAGGTCTTTAAAATGATTATGGTATTATTTATAGGAAAATGAATGCAAGGATAAAAGTTCACTTTTAGGATCAATCATTAGTATTCTCGAGACTTTTCATCATGATGTTTTTGAAAATATTTGCTTTTTAGGAAACATTCTTATCTTATCAAAACACCTAGTATGCATGCTTCACAAAATACTATCAATTAAAAGATAAGGGCTTTTCAAAATAAGGGTTGCCTTCCTGTCCTAGATAAGCCAATAGCAATATTAGGGTAATTCCTTAAATTTCTTGAATTTACATTTTTAAACTCTTTTCCTCTAGTGGTCATTCCTTCCATCGATGGTTGCCTTTTTACCCTGGATGAGCTAAAAATAATATTAGGGTTACTCCCTTGATTTCCTAAATTTACATTTTCAAACTCTTTTCCTCTAGCCATTATTATTCCTATTACTTAAAGATTTTGTTTGCATCTACTCATGTTGTTTCATCAATATTTCTTGTGTTTCACGTCAAGTTGCCTCCATCCTTTCTAGGTGTGCTAAAAATTCATCTCTAATGGACAAGAATGTTTGATTGTCCCAACACATCTAATTTCAAAGAAAATTCTTTTAGAGAACTCTTAAATCTGAGAAAACCTTTATTCTGCCCTACAAAGATGGAATCAATGTAATGTCAAGGAAAAATTTGTAATAAAGTGATACAAACAAATAGATAAAAAAAGGCTATTGTCAAGCCCTAAAATGTAAATGAAGGCTTTATAACACCTCAAAGAAAAGGGATTAATCTTATTATGGATGGCACAATGTTCTTTCATCACTGTCCTATGTATAGAGGGAAAAAAGGTAAGCATGGGAAATTCTTATGTGAGAAAAAATTTGCCCCAAGAAGGCCTTTTAGGGCATTACGATGCCTATTAGGTTTAATAAAAAGGTCTTGTCACTAATGATTTACGAAGATCATGTCTAACTTGCGAGTCTAGACTGCATAATTAAGGCCACATAATGGCTTGCAAGGTAAAAAGAAATAATCGTATTACAAGTGATGATATTCGCTCATCATCACTTAATATCTAAATTAAAACAATGATGGGACCTTTTGAGGTACAACGAAGATCTTATCACAAACGATGATGTTTGATTATCATAGCTTGATTTACATGCCCTGAACATAAAATAAAAAGGAAAGTGTAAGAAGTATTCCCTCATGTGTAGTTAGTTCAGTAACCTTTAAAATCAGGTATGGCTCTAACTAGATGAGGCCTTTGCAGTTCATTACATGAAGTTCATGTTAGACATCTAAATAGGTTCTTGAATTGTTCCTTAAATCTAAAAAGAATTGACAAGGTACCTACTCTTTACCCCTTGCAAGTTTATGTCAGAAAGGGTTTAATCTGAGCGGAGTATCTTTCATGCCCATAACGAGGCTAAAACCTCAAGTAGGCATAGGAATTTACACTCGGCATATTTTTTACTGGCCTAACAGAAGCTAGCACCTCAAAAGGTAGAGCTACTTTACCCTTTCCTAAAATATTCGGTAACCTATGCCCCCTCTATTTGCTTTGAGAAGACTAATGGTATGCATGTGTAGAGTGTGTGGGGAAACAAACAAAAAACTTTTTATGACTTGACTCTCTTAAAAATAATAAAACCCCCTTATCCTAAATTCCCTTAGAAATAGTACTACAAAAGAAGCAAGAGGGCTAGTGAAAAATATGAAAAATATACATTAGAATTTCCATCAAAATCAAAATAAAAAATGAAACAATTTTTGTTTTAAAAATATTGAGAATTATAATTAAGTACTAGTTGAGACCGAATTAATCAAAATTTAGTTAACACGTGATTAATTTTAGGCCCGACTCTCTAACCAGTCCCAGTGGAGTCGCCCTATTGCAGCATGATCAGGACTTGAATCCTGGCCAACCTAGAGTTAAGAGGCCCTCATTCCTATATTTATAGATATATAAATATTTTTGTTTTTTTATTCCTAAAGGCCATATCATCATTAATATTTCCTTGTATTTAGGGATTAGGTTGTCTAGGTGAGTCATTCACTCGACTTAACCCTAAATAGTCATTATGAAATGACTAGTTATCTGGAGCTGCCACCAATCTATTTTGGCCAAGATTGGTCACCTATCAAAATTAGTATCTCAAGGGTTACAAAACCCAAAAATAAATACCAAGATTTGCAATAATATCGGAGATTGTATGAAAGGGTCCGGGAGTCAGTTACAATCATGAGTAAGGTTCGATCACTCTCATGATGCTTGATAATCAATATCTTATTAAGTATGTATTAACTTAAATTTTAATCTTTATTCAGTTTCAAAATTTGGAATCTAAATATAATTCCATGTATTAAAATAATATTCTAAATTTATTATTCCAGATGTGAAAATTAGGTTTTTAATATTTTTTAAAAATTAAAATCTCTTTCGTATCCCACTAGAGGATCGAAAGAACATGAAAGATTGTATCATTCACTTTCATAGCCAACCAGTGAACTGGAGGAATACAAACAGTTTTAATCTTATTAATTATGTATTAACATAATTTTAATCTTTATTCAGTTTCAAAATTCGGAATCTAAATATAATTCCATGTATTAAAATAATATTCTAAATTTATTATTCCATATGTGAAAAATCAGGTTTTTAATCTTTTTTAAAAATAACATCTCTTTCGTATCCCACTAGAGGATTGAAAGAACATGAAAGGTTGTATCATTCACTTTCATAGCCAACTGGTGAACTAGAAGAATACAAACAGTTTTAAAATGTAAAAATATCTTTTGCACCCTACCGGAGAATCGAAAGAATACGAAAGGTTTTACTTTAGAAAATTTAAAAAATCCTAATTTTATGTTTGAAAAGAATATCTTTTGTTTAAAATAATCCATAAAATCCCTCTTATATTCTGGGAAAAATGTTATGTAAAATTTTAACTTAGAGATATTGCCTTAATCTTCTAAAAATTCCAATTTTATTAAGAATATTAATAGAAAAACTATCTTAAGAACCGATTTAGATGAAAAGTTCTAAAATTCAATTCTTAGAACTTAAATTTGGTTGATAAGACCAAAATATCCTCTAAAGTACCATTGACCTGAAAGTATCTTAGTAATTCTAAAGGACTTAGTTTTTTGCCAAATTATGAAAATACCATTAGTATATACTTTCGACATGAAAGTATCTTAGGAAATAGTCTAAAATAACAAACCTATCCCTAATGTGTACCTTTAACATGAAAGTTTTCTAGTAATTACATAGGACTTGGTTCTAATGCAAAATGACAAGAATGCCCTTGGGGTATACCTTTGACATGAAAGTATCTCGATAACCTTAAAGGACTCAAAAATAGTTTAAAATAATAAACCTATCCTTAATATGTAGGTTTAACATGAATGTATCTCTGTATTCACATAGGATTTAGTTCTAAGATAAATTACTAAAATACCCAAAAGGTATACCTTTTACGTAAAAGTATCTTAATAAACTTAAAGAACTTAATAATAATACGAAATGATAATTTTACTTTAAATGGGTAACTTAGATGACAAATATGACCTAAAGTGCAAAAGTTATTAATAGATCCTTAAATTTCTTAAAATTACATATTAGCCCTAAATGACTAAAACGGCTAGAAATGTTTTTGAAATGCCCAAAATAGCTTAAATGTGTAATTTTTGATAAAAATGACCTAACTAGCCCTGATTTGCAATGTTTTACTATAGGTCCTTAAATTTTCAAAATTTGCAAATAACCCCTAAAAAGTTAAAATGCAGTTAAAAAAATTTAAAATGCATGAAAAATTAACCAAAATTGTTTAGAACCACTCGACCAAGCTCGGATATTCATGAAACAAATTTTCAAAAATTTCATTTCAATCCCTAAAGCTAGATTTAATTGCAAAATAGCCTAAAAATTCAAATTTTGCTAAAGTGTGCCAATACGATTTGGCCAAGTCAAAAATATTCTTATATAGGTTTGAAAAAATGGGAAAATTGTAGAATGATCCCTAAGGATTTGATCAAGCCAAGAAATGTCCTTAAATGTCCTTAAAAAATATGAAAATTAAATATGGATTCCACAAATTTTTGCCAAGCTATGGAATATGCTAAAATGAGTTTGAAAATTTTAGAAAAATTATGAAAAAGGCCCTGAATGGCTTAAACATTAAAGGAAAAATTGCATTTCAACCCCTAAAGTTTCAATAGTTTCAAAGAAGTTCAAAAAAATTTCTTTTTTCATAAGTCCAAGCATGGATGCATGTAAAAATTATCCCCAATTATCACTAAATCAAACATAACATGGATAAGCAACTTTAAAGAAAAAATGGAAAATCATGCTAGCATAAATTCTATCACATAACATAAAATGAAATTAAACATATATGTGAACATAAAGATTAAAGAACATCCAAAATCAATATCAACTCATTTAAAATCTTTGATTTTTTTTTAAAAAAAACCTTTAATAGTAAGCAACTCAAATCATAACAATGATAATCAACTTTAAAGAAAACATAGAAATCATGCTAGCATAAATTCTATCACATAACATGAAATGAAATTAAACATATACAGGAACATAAAAATTCAAGAACATCCAAAATCAATGTCAATTCATTTAAAATCTTTGATTTAAAAAAACTTTTAATAATAAGTGAGCAAAATGGAGAAATCACCAAAGCTTTGTTCATTACTTGCACTTAAATAAAGTAGGTTCATGAAGCTCACTAAAGGAAGGGAAAGAAACACCTTGGAGATCAAAGAAAAATGGACAGATAATATAAATGAAAGATTTTTAAAGGAAAACTTAAAAAAGAAAATATCTTTCCTGAATCAAAAGAACTTAATTTCAATATTAAAAATTTGGAAATTAGCTTTTAGCTTTTTTTTTCTATCTAAATTTTCTCTCCAAATTTTGCTGTCTTTTTTTCTTCCCATGGACGGTGATGAAGATGGAAAAATGAAAAATCGGGTTGCCCCCATCATGTACGCTATTCGACCAGGGCATTTTTTCATGCCTAATTTCCCTTTTTTTTCAAAATTTTTGGTAGATATTTTATTATGATAAGAATGAATTAATTTTTTTGTCATGTTGTTTGAGTCCTTATGGATGACTCATCATATATATGATAATCAAAATAAGATCTGTAATTAATTGGTTAGGATCAAACTAAATTAGTTAGGGAAAAATTGAATTCCAACCAAATTACTTTGCATGCAACTAACTTATCAAATTCTAGAATTAAAGTTAAAAATTAAATTAAAATTAATAAAATAAACAAAATTTGAGAAATGAAAAAATAAGATCACAATAATGAGAAAATCTTGAGTGGAAATTCAAAACTAGTAAAATTTATGAGAAAATTCATACGGAGGAAAATTGATAAATATAAAAAAATTCAGAATTTATAGAATAAACTAGAGTTTCAAAAACTAATTTAATATGAATTTAATTAAGATTTTTGATGAATTTTAGAAATTTTAAACTTAAAAAAATCCAATCAAAAAATTTTTAGAGTAAAAAACCTCATATATTGAAAACGAGAAAATTTCAAAAATAATTCTAACTTTGAAGAGAATGAGCTGAATTTAATACCTCACTCAAAATATTAATTTATAAAAATAATAAAGATTAAAGCTTGAATTTGGTGAATTTGGGAACAAATTTCACTGAAAAATTTCGCCAATAGAAGGTTGCGGTAGAGTGAAGAATTCAAAATTAATTAATTGATAAATTTGACAAGTTGATACCTCTTGGTATAAAATGCCAATATGATTTTTTTTCAAATATTTTTTATTCTTTAGAGTGCATATCGGCATAAACACTATACAGATATCGATAAAAATATATGATTGTCAACTTCTTAAATTTTATAAAAAAATCTTGAAAAATTCTTAAAAATGAAAAATTTAACCAAGATAATGTCTACGAAAATGAATTTTAAAATTTCAAAAGAATGAAGTTAAAAACGAATTTTTAATGCTAATACTACATTAATATCGGTAAAGATATACGACGGTGAATTTTTAAAATTTTTTATGAAATCCCTGAGAATGAAAAATTTGACTATGATATCATCTGTAAAGATAAATTTCAAACTTTGATAAGAAAATATTTAAAAATAATTTTTTTCTTGAATATTCATTATTTTTATTAGAGATTTACTCTTTTTAACCCTCGAAATTGCACTTTTTCTATCTCATGCATGCATATCCATTAAAATGTGATTAAATAGGTCTTTAAAATGCCCAACTCGTTTGGAGGAAGTCAACCTCAACTAAGCAGTCACTAAATTTTTAGTCTCGAGTATTAAAAAAAAAATCAAGATGAAATTTAGTGTCTATAGAAGAGAGTGAGAATAGGCCAACTAGCACAGTGGATATTATTATCGTAACCTGAGTGTATTTATGCTCTTAACTCTAGAAATATATACTACTGACATTTGGCAAAACTTTTCATGCATGAGACATTGTTTAAATGGAAAAGCCAGAGAAGTAGTTAAATATTTTATTATGGCTCTAACTTGCTTGTTGACATATATGCCTCCAAATCGTAATGGTTGGTGTAGATCATCTAGGCCATGTGGATCCTGACATGGTCTATAATATTCTCGATGGGTTGTGCCTGAAGATGTGGAATTTGATGAATTATGATCAGTTATCCGATAAGAATCGAAAAGTGTTAAAATTGTTTTCATGTGTATTGTGGGTGGCAAGCAGGGGGAATGAATTTGTTTTCATGTGTGCTAAGTGTGGCGAGCAGGGGGAATTAAATTTTAGCACGTATCGATTGCACGAACTAAATATTTCTAAGTGATTCTTGGCTATAAAGGTGTCAATTTTCGTACTAAAACTTGGTAATTTTTCGAACTTTTTTTTTTGTTTATATTGTTTACTATAGCTTTATAGAATATAGATCATATACGCATTTTTTCGAATTTATTCTTTTGATTTCTGGACAGCTTTATCCTCTTTTCTAGCACGTTCATTATTATAGTTGACTATGAATAAGGTTGATTTTAAATCTTGACTGTGTAAAAGCTTCTTGTTGATTTTTTGGAAAACGATTCAGTGACAGATATCTTCTGTTTTTAGGCACGGTCATCTCAACAGGGTTAAGTTTTGTTGGTTATCGATGATCTTCTAAGGGTGTATAAATATGAAATATATATTTATACGAAATTTATCTTATAGTATATATATATTGTTGTACATAAATATATAATATATGATTATAATATACGATCGATATCCATGTTGAATAAAAAATTGATCTCTTTTTATCACTTGAACAAGAAAAAATTGGTTGGTGGTAATCTGAGTGGTCTGCAGTCTCACGTTAATAACGTAGTGCCATATTATGTGCTTTATATAAGTATGGTTTCAATGTAAGGTTTTAGTAGAGGGGCATCTAAACTTTTGTGTAAAAGTTGAGGACTACACGAGTGCGTGCAGTGAGCCGGGCTAGGCTTGGGTTTGGATTAAAAGAAAAGTAAGGTTTATCTTTTTTGGAGCCCAGCTTGAGACCAACCATTTTATCGGATTAAGACATTTCTTATCTTTTTCAATTTTCGTTCAAATTTTCTTCTATATGATTTAAGACAAAAAGTGGTTTTCTTGTCCGAACAGCTATGACTGTTCACTTTTGAATAGTTGTTCTAAAAAATTTTAAAACATAAGTGTTTTGGTATTTCAAAAGTCCAGTTAAAAAAAAATCGCTTTTATTTCCTTTCCTACTTTGGTTCTGCTTCATGCTTTTTGAGAGAGAATTTTCTGCATTCTTGGTTCTCTATGTCATAACTTTCGATCCATGACATGATTAAAAAGACATAAGAGACGTGCTACAAAATTTATCAAGCACCCAAATAGGCAGGAAATAAACATAAGGTTAAAAGTTTCTAACCTTAAATTATTCATTTAAGTTGGTAAAGTTGGTAAATTGTACTTTGTTACAGTAACTGTATTCTATATATTTCACGTTTTATTCAAATTGCTTCATAATTTTGCAGTATTAGTATCTGTTGTATATTTTTGTTTAATTTTGTGCATAAAGTGCAACAGGTTTGTCTCTGTATAATAATAACTAGATGGCTTCTTCGACTGATTCAGCTAGCCTATTCATTCGCAATGACATTTGACCGTAGAGTTGCATCTATTTGATGTGGAGATTGATAGATTCCTAAAAGTTCAGGGTTTAAGGCCGGTAGCTTCTTGTTTAAAAGTAGCTAAATGGAAATAAAACATGCTCCATTAGCATCCAAGATTGGTTCGAGGATCGATTCATTTAGTGCCATAGGTCAATGCTTGTTTTAGTGGTATTTCACTACAAGAGGAGGCTTATTTCAAACAAAAACGAAAATCCATTGGAAAAAAAAATCCATAGTTGTAAATGAAATTGCGAATAATATTTCTATCAAAAATGTTTTTTTCGGTGAAATATTTTTCACAGATAATTCATCGAAAATAATCTTTTCCGATGGAATATTTTTGCCACCGAAAATTTTTAGGGACTAAAACAAACTATCAAAAATAGTTTTCAAAATGAAAACTATCCTTTCCAAAAATCATTTCTAGCGACAGAATATTTTATAACAGGATACTATTTTTGATTGATTTTTGGTTTTAAAATTTGTTGTTAGTAGTCTTCAATGACGAAAATTTTCATCTCTAAAAATGCTTATAAATATTTTATTTTTATTAAATTTATTATACTATTTTTATTTGATGTTTAAATGTTTTTAGGTTACATAATTAATTTTGAAATAAATATAATTGCATTTATCATAATAAAAATATAAAATGTAAATATATAAAAAATAAATAAAGTACAATTAAATAAGTTGAGAATATATTAAATATAAATAAAATTATATTTACTAAGTTGTATAAAAATATTAAAAAAAAATTGCTTTGGACACGGAGGAGGAGGGAATGGTGGAAAGCTGCTGCTATTAGAACCAAGTGTTTGTCCACTAAGGAGCCACTGAAGCGCTTGCTGGTTCTTCTAGATTTGTGCGATCATGAAATTTGTATGCTCCAGCTACCCTTATGTCGATTGCATCTGCTATTAGAGTGGGAGAATTTGTTGTTCCTGATTCGTTTAGCACTGTAATATTGTGAATAGAACCTATTGAATCTAACCAACAATGTTAGTCAAATTGTCCATCTTCTCATGCTAACCAAGATTTGTCACAAGTGTCGCGGTGTGCCTTCGCGTGACATGTTACGACTTAAAAACAAAAGAGAGAATGGGCTTGCCTTTGGATCATCCCTTGATCAAGATTTGGTATAGGTGTGTTAGAGTGAAAGTTGAGGGGAGGACTGTCGGATGAATTACTCATCCAACTAATGGATGGCCATTACAAAATGACCATGACTTGGAGTCGCCATCATCATTTTGGGCTAGGTATGACCAGATGCCTATTAAAACTAGTGATTTCGAGTTACGAAACTCAAAACCTAATTTTACATATTATGTATATCATAGTTCATTTTAAATGGGTTCGGAGTCAGATACACTTGGAGAAGGATTAGCAACCCCACGTTGCCCAAAATAGGTACCATCTAGCCATAAATTATCAAAGTTTCAATTTTCCTTGGTTTTTTATGCGATCATTATTTATTTGTAATCCCCTTCTTATAAATGCAAAGTTTTAGATATTAAATCTAGGTTATCATGATAAAAGTTTAAACTAATATCTCTCCATGCAACCTAGGAGGGAATAAGAAACATAAAAGATTTAGTAAAATGAGAACCGAATTGATTTAGAAGAGGATACTTTACGTTGAGCGCAGGAGGGATACTGACGTAGAATATTACCTTAGGTTTAATGAAATTCGATTTCTTGAAGGTATGAATACAAATTGTCAACAAGAAGAGGAACAGTTAGTAAGATATAAAGAAATATAATAAAGTTGCATTAAAGATGAATACACAAAATCATGAAAAAGAAGGACAATTGAGATGTATTTCGTAATTGACCTCGGTTATTGAGGAATAATCGAATTAACAATTTTGAGATGTGTTTGGATTTGATGGTCATCTTAGGCATGAAATTTTTGATAAAAGGTCTAAGGAAGCCCGAAAGAGAGAAAACCTATATTTTATATGTATTTTTGAAAAGCAGGGTTAGAGTATCCCTTCGAAAAAAAAGAGGGTTAGAGAATCTCTTCAAAAAAGTGGAGTTAGAGTATTCTCTCAAAAAATAGGGTTGGGTATCCCTCGAATAAAGAGATTTTAAGTGATTTTTGAAAAATGGAATCTTTAATATATTTTTTGAAGAAACAAGATTTTAGAATGGAAAATCAATTTTTTTAAATAAGAAAGGGAAATTAATTTTGAAAACGTTATTGAGTATTGATCCAAGCCTAATGGGATTTACAACATAACTCATGACACCACAAGGAAACCATTGAATATATTTTGAGTTATTTGAATGGCTAAAAAGATGGTTTGAGAAAATCCAAATAAATTTCTCATGTTTAACAAAAACAAGGGACAACATTGCACTGTCCATTTTCTCAAATTTATTTTGGTTTGGTTCAATAGTTTCCAGTGGCAAACAAGGTATCCTTAGAAAAATAACTCAATAAGCATTAATATAAAGATATTCCAAAAATCCTATAAAATCGATTCCTAGATGGAATTAATTTTTGAAATGGGTTTGAGTTAGTGTTGATAGCAAATGTAAGGGAAAAGGGCTGTGAACTTTGAAAAATTATCGTAGACTCAATCGAGATCGTTAAATCTCCAATGGCACTTTTTAAAAAGAGAATTTTATGAACTTTTCAAGAAAAATATTCAAAAAGTCAAAAAATCATCTGACAAGTCAAAATCGCCCAAACAGAATATGAATCATTGATTCTAGGGGTTTTAGACAGCAAGGTTCGAAAAATCATAACTTTCGTAAACGGAATGATTTGAGGGCAAACAAGGTGTCCTTGTAAAGATAATTCAAAACCCTTTTAAGTAAAAATGCTACAAAATTCCAAAAAAATCATGTAGAGTTTGAAAAATAATTTTTCAAATAGGGATCATTATGCTGTCGATATTAAAACAACAGTTTCTTCTGGTTAAGGCTTTTATGGTCACATGTCAAGGCATTGGATATGCCAATGTCCAATCACTAAGGTCCATGGCAATGAAGTAATAGACCAATCCAACTCCCATAGAGTAGGCTAACGAACCATCCGCTATCCATGCTAACAGTCATGATAGGCTCGACAACGCTTAAAATAAATACTTAAATTTTTTTTGGATTAAAAATAGAATTTATTTGGCCTAATGAGGCCTTGATTCCAAACATTTGTATTTGATATATCCCTAAGATTGGAGAACCAATATATTGAAAACATTAAATCCAGCTAATCCACATTGATTGAGGTTAGTATAGACTTAACTTGGGATTTTCTTTGAAAACAGATTTTTACAATATCATAGAGACACTTTGACAAACATATGATGAACTAAACTAAGTAAAGATATCAAACATGAGCAACCACTCAAAACCGTAAACTATCCATGCACTTCAACATGGAAATCATGGTGAAAATGCTTCCCAAGGTATGGTTAAGTTCAAAATATGCTAGGTTGAGCATTCACACATGAAATGAGTATGTTGAGATGAAAACAAACATGGCAAGAATGCATGAGCATGGGCGGTTTTAATGTCAACAAGAAATATGGCATTTTAGTTCATCAAAACATCATTGAAGCACTTGGAAAGTCATCAAAATCTTAAGGTTACCACAAACAAAACCATAATAATGCATGAAAGCCTTAATAAGGTCATGGAAACATGGAAGTTTAATGAGACAATGATGATGAAGAAAAACAAAAAAAATGAAAGGAAGAGAAGATAGAAAATATACCCTAATAGAGGCTTGAATTCCTTGCTATATCCTTAAATAGCAATCCAACAACTTCTAGCTCACCTTCTTTCTTTCCTCTGCTATGGATTAGCCAAAAAGGAATGAAAAGAAAGAGCCTTTGGTTATGATGGCTATAGAGGATAGTTTTCAGGTAGAGATGAGATAAATGAAAGGTTTTAGAAGGGTGGAAAGAGAGCTATTGGAATGTAGTTTTTGGGAGAGCTTGAGGGTTTTCTTATGACTAATGTAAATCTCCTTTGCTCCTAGCTACTATCCACATTTTCTTTAATCAAGACTCAAAATTGATTTTTTTAAATGGTTCATTTAAATTTTAGATTTCTAATTGTTTGGATCATAAGTTTGGACTTAAGTCTAATTGGCTAAGCTTATGTAATATTGGTTATTTATATTTTATTTTATTTTATTTTTTATTTTCTAAAAAATAATATTTTTATTTTTATTTTTTTCGATTTTATTATTTTCTTTAAAAAAATAAAAAATTAAAATTATTTTGAAAAACTAAATCTATGTAGAAAAAATCAAGGACTTCAGATTTAAAAAAAAAAAGTCAAATGTTTTTGGAAATACTTGAAGTAGAACGAATCCTAGAAAATCATAAGAAAATCAAAAAAATAAGAAAAGACAAGATCGGATCCACTTTGCCAAATATAATTCTTGCATTCCTAAGTCTTAGGTCTTTATAAAAGCATCAACAATGACAACAAAAAGCGAAAATCACATAAGGGCTTTTGGGTTTTTGGTCTTCCTAAGAAAAAAACAAGGTAAAAATTTGTGTTTATTTTTTGGTTTGGTCTTTGAATTATTTTATAGATTGTGTTAGCTCAAAATTAGATTGAACTAAGAGTGTTGAATTGGTTTTATAAAATTTTCAACAAATTATAAACTCAATACATTATTTAAGAAGAATTTAAATAACAGTAAAATAAAATAAGGAGTAAAGGATAGAAAATCAAGCACTCCATATATAGAGATTTAATCCTTTAACTTAGCACTTATGTCCTTTCTTTTTAGTATTTCCTTGCCAATGTGATTAGCAAATTCACTAATGAATATTAGGTTTGTGGTTAATGTATTACCTTACACTCTCTATCTGTTAAGGTTAAGATAGAAACCTCTAGTTTCTTTTATGAATTCTACCCAAATTCTTAAGAACAACTTACATAAAATCCAGACCCACTTCTGGAAATGAAGGTTAGATTACAAACTATATGGGCTTTTCTAATTGGAGAATATTGGTTGACTTTAAGAACAAACTTTGAAGAGACAAATAAAATGAAAAGATGACTACAAAATAAAATAAGTTTAAGAATAATTGAGCACTTGAAAGATAGAGAAAATGTGAAAGTTTTTTGCTTTGATTACTTCTCTTTTAGTATCTTGCTATTGGAAGGGTTGGAGAATGCTTTTATACCTTGGATTTTATGAACTTTAGGAATGAATAAATTTGAAATAGAGCATTATTTCCTCAAAAAATTAAGCTTTGAAATTTTCAGTACATGTGAGGGATTGATCCTTTGATTCAAGGGATCGATCCTATACCTATTTTTGCCTTAAAAAATTTTGACTGTTGAGATGGTAGAGTTCAATCCTTTCTTACAACTATCAATCCTCTATTGTCTTCCAAGTGATCGATCCTTAAAGAAATTTTGAAGGAAGGATTGATACTTTCAAAAGGTTTTATGATAAATAATATTTTTAACCTTAAAAAAAGATGAGAATATTCCCAAAATATTTTTGCCAATATTAATCATTTATAAATGAGTATTTCTGACAAAATCATGGAATTTTAAATATTTTAGTATTTTCTAATATATTTTAAAATTACTTGAGTCAAAGCGATCTTAAAGTTATTTAGACTTAAGATTTTGTCATTTCAAAAATCAAGAACAATTCAAAGCTAGCTGATTATTTTGTTTATTGATTTATTTTATTTTTTATTAATTAGAATAATTAAAATATAATTAGATTATATTTTATTTTTATTAATTCATATGATATGTTTTCTTCATACAATTCATAATATTTTTAAAACTAAATAAGTTCTCATAATTTTGTATATAAAAAATTGAATAAAAATCAATACAAATAGAAAAAAATACATGATTAATAACTAACATGGTTATAATTGTTTTTATTTAAGATTTATATAATAAATAAACCTCAATTGGGTTAGTGTGCTTTTCATTAAATCTCAGTGGGTAAATGGATATTTTTCAAACTATCGGAGGGTAAGTATACTTTCTTTAAGACCTTACGGGAGTTTTTGTACTTTATCCATGAAAAATAGAAAGAAAGATAGAAAAAAAAAAGAAAGAAAGACAGAAAAAAAAATAAAACTGTCTGTTTATTATGTGATAATATTTTTAACATAAAAAATTAAATTTTAAATGATTATTTGATTAAATTTTTGAAAGAGAATTTCTAGGGAAATTTAAACATGTTTGAATCCCTATTATTTTCGAGTAAAAGTAATATTTTGAAAAACTTACCAAGGCATAGAGGAAACCTCAAAATTATTTTATAAATTTTATGGATGGGAAATCTAAAATTGAAAAAATTTAAGAATTCTTGATAGAGATATTTGATAAGAAAGGATATGATAATAATTTAAGGAAGATATTTTGTGTATAACTTACATGAAAAAAAATTAAGTTAGATTATTTTTATTCTTATTAATTTTTAAGTAATAAAATTAAAACGAAAAACAATCCATTATATAATAAATTGAAGATATTTCGTGATAAAATGTTAAATCAAATAGTTTACAAACATTAAATTACTTGATAGATTAATCATTTCAGCATTAAATAGTGTCTATAATTCATTTTAAAAATAATTGAAATGAGTTTTATGATTATATTTATAATTATTATACTTTACTATGGATTGTGAAAAATTAAAAAAATTCACAACTGCAACGACTGTAATAATCGCAATAATCTTCATTTTGTTTGTGATCATGATACACGCAATACGATTAAAAACTTGATCATAATCGTAATTTAAATCTCTAGTCACATTTACTGAATTTAGTCGAAGACTATCATTATGAGTAGAGCCTAAAAAAATCAATGTTTAAAATATCAACATGCTAACTCTATTTTTAAAATATCGATTTGAGTAGTTAAATTACTCATCCGCTATTAAAATAGTATTTAGAGTTAACCCCATTAGGTTTTTTAATTTCCTTTCTTATAGTAAATTAAAACATAACACATGTCACTTTAATTTATTAAATTTTACAAAAGAAAAATGAAATATAAAAAACAATTTATTTCCTGGGAACAAAAAGAACCGAATCAATCTGTCAATAAAGAAACCTAAGCTATTAAACCAGAAAAAGTAAAAAATTGAAGAGATTCCCACCAAACCGATACTGTCATCATTTGAAGTCTCATAGATTAGACAAAAATAAAAACACATGATGAAAATTCAGGTAGTGTTTTTCCCAAAAAAAAATTTTCCCCAAGCATTAATTTCTTTTTCTTTGATTTGTTCATGACTTTCTTGTTAGACTCAAAAAACCTGCATGCTCGCCTGCTTTACGGATTTGCAGAAGACTGGACAAGAATCAAGAAATGTTTCACAAGAATTGCAGTAGCAAAGGTGTCTGCAATGTAGAAAGAGAACACTTGAGCTCGGAGAACTGCAGTGTTTACAAAGCCATTTTTTTGTTGCTGATGCTCTCTTGTTGAACGTCTTTTTCTAGCTGATCTTTGACTTAGGAGCCATAAAAAATGGATCCTGCATCTTCAGCTGAATCGGTGACCCAGATTAGGCTCTCTTTGACCTATTCAAGTCTGCTGTTTAGATCCATAACCATGGCTTCTTTTGCTTTTGCAAGTCTTTGCCATGACTCGCTCTCCATTTCCTCTTTTCTTAGGCAGGCTTCATGCTCCATTTTTTTTTTAGGCAGGCTTCAGGCTCCATTTTTTTTTTTCTTTGTTGCTCGTTCCAGGTCTTCTTCTTTTGGCCTCATCAAATACATGGCCTTTGATTCCATACTGTTTAGCAGGTTGGCCAGTTGTCGTTTCCTTTGCTCTTGTAAAGCATATCTTAGCCTCTCATTCTGAGTTTTGTCAGGGAAATACGAGAATTTTATAAACTTTTGGGTTTCTATAAAATCGTAAAATAAATTGTTTTTTAAAATTCGTTTTATATAGCAAAACTTAATATATTAACGTGAAATGTGTCGTGTTTTAATTGAATATGAGAAAGAAAATTTGAAAAAAAAATCAGAGTTCACCCAAGTACTATTTTAATAGACGGAAGAATAGTTTAAATATTAAAATCGATATTTTAAAAGTAAAGGTGTCGCAATAACAATTTTAATAAAGTTTAAAGATTATTTATGATATTAACTCATAATTAAATAACTGTATTTTTTCATCAATAGCATTGCACAATATACACTTAAAGTGTTTGGTATCATTTTTAATATCACAATGGCAATAACTGAAGTGATCTTGTTACTAAAGTGATTTTATCACTCATGATTTGGAATTACATTATCTGATTAATAATCATTAATTATTAAAAATTAAAAATCATTGTATTGGGTTTACTACAAATCAAATATTATATTATTGGAAAGAGCCAAAATAACCATGAATATTGAAATAATTAGGCAAGTTAATAATTTTAATATTGTTCATCAAAGAAAAATAATTTGTAAAATAATAGTAGCATTTTATTTATTTTATAATGAAGTGTAATTAAATTATTAAATTAACAAATATATTACTTGATAAGTAAATTAATATTTGCAATAAAAATTATATAAAAAATATATGAATTAGAAAATAAAAATTATATATATTAACATAATAATAAAAGGAAAGAAAAAAATATCGTATATATATAACATTAAAAATTTTAAAATAAAAAATTAAATTTATTTTTGAATTTGGTAAAATAAAATTAATTTGAATATATAACAATTAGAATATAAAATAATACAATTTTGATTTAAAGTGAATTTAATTCACATATTAAAGGGTAATATTGATTATAGTTAATTTTATATATTACTTTAACCTTGGTGATAAAAATTTCATAACTTTTTAGATGTGAATAAGAGCACCCTTTACAACAGTGATCTGATCACCTTGATGATTCAAAATCATTATCACATAAGATTATTAAGTACTTAACAAATATAGTGATTTATTTCATATAAGCAGATTACCATAATCTTTGAATCATATTGAACAAGACCCTAATATCTTATTATTATACCAATGAAATAATTTAAAGATACTAGATTTTGACATACACACACAAGACCAATACGTTCCATTCTCATGTGTAACTATTCTATTGTAGAACTATTCGGCGAATTATAGTGATGTGATCGTTTGATTTGTGCAAGAGCCATTTCGTTACTCTCCACTAAATAGCTATTCTAATCTTGAATGTAATACAAAAGTGTTCTAGGGATTTGAATTCTATAATATTTTATTCTACTAAATCAAGCTATTGTCATAGTTATTTCATTTTACTCTATTTCATTTACATATAATAGCTATTCCATACTAGTGAAGTAATCGTACTACTAGTACCTTATTATTCTACTATTAAAATAATGAAAAGATATTAGATTTTGACACAGCCAATACATGGGTGAGAGAAAAAGAAAGAATTTATTTAAACTTAAGCGTCTTGGGTAATTATTTTACATAAATATTTTAAACAAATAAAATTAATTAAAAATATTTAAATTTTACATTAAATGATATTTTTATCCTTTATTTTATAAATTTATTATAAATTTAGTTTAAATTTTTGTGTTATTTCACTAACAAAATTAATATTACTTGATTTAATAACACTAAATTTAACTAAGTTTAGATTTGATAGTATAAATATATAAAATAAAATAGACAATAATCTGGCATGATTTTTGACCCAATGGGCCATATAGCGTCAGGCATAACTTACCGGTTCCCATACGTAAGATAGCTCAAATTAACCATTTCTCCAAGATCACGTACTGCGGCAGAAGAATCAAATAATTATTGATTTTTAAATAAATTATTAAAATACTATTAATTTAAAATAAATTATTAAAATAATGTGATTTTTTTTCTATCAAATTAATAATACTTTGACAATTTATTTTAAATTAATAATATTTTAATAATTTATTTAAAAATCAACAATTGTTTGAATCTTTTGCCCACGTATTGCAACTAGACTAGAGGAGTTGCGGGAGCCCCCTTTAATAAGCACAAACAACTAAAAACCACGAACTCCATGGCAACAAGAACAAGAGGAAGATGGAGAACGGAACAAAGAAATGGGGTTTCCAAGGGAAGCAGGAGCTGATCGCTGTGGCAGCCATCACTGTCCGAGTAGTTCTCAACATGTTAATGGGCAACCTCAACAATGATGATAGCGGGATAGTCATTCCTCTTGGTCATGGCGATCCGTCCCATTTTCCAAGCTTCAGGACTACCCCCGCAGTCGAAGATGCATGCCTACGATCGGCCAAATCTAACTATTATGCGCCAACTGTTGGTATTCTTCCAGCAAGGAGATTAGCGTGAATTTTTTTTTCCTAGCGCTGCTATTACTTTTATTGTTTTGGGTGATTGTCTGTATTAATCATATTGGAGTATTTTACTGCATAGACTGCATTTCTTTCTCCTAGCCTCTTTTTTTTGCTCTACTTGTTGACTAATATAATTGATTCTTTCATTGACTTAGTATTTTTTGTATTTATTTTAAGAATATTATTATTATATATTCAATTTAAGAAATACAAATTACTTAGCACTCTTTGTATACACCAATGAATTTGAATTTTCCTTCTACTACTTTTCATCTAATGTCTAACTGCTATGCAAACTGTGCATTTTGTCTATATATATTTTTTACACTTGCATTCTTATGTAAGCTTACTAATTATTCATCTCGAACGAAAACTATCGAAACTTAAATATATTAGGTGGACTACTTTCTATTTTAGGTATTTATTACCCAACTTAACAGCACTACTCCCACGTGGCCGGATGGGTAGTAGTTTACCTAGGTACCGTGTCCGACAGCTGGCGCCGGATGGGTGGGGACTCTGAAAATGTAAAAGTGGGTGGGGAGCTCTGAAAATAACAAATCTCCCTGACTCGAAATGTTGATGTTCAAATAACTCAATAAAAGCTAGGGCAATGTGCTTAGAGATGTTAGAAGGTAATGTCCATGTACAACAGTTGAGGTCTTGTGAAATGTTTATTCTATCATGCTCTCCCTTCATAGCGAGCAAAACGGTTCTCAACACATAATAGATCAATTTAATTAAGTGAGATCCATGATTTTTTTTTTTTGAATCATGTGTTAAACTATGCAAAACATTTAAAAGGTTCAAGTCAGCTCATAAATTATACACTTTTGTTTGGTTTGGGTTCTAACATGGCAATTGCGGACTACCTGAACCGTGACCTACCATACAAATTATCAGCGGATGATGTTTATCTTACGATTGGATGGTATTCAAGCAATAGAAGTTTTATCAGTAGTTCTTTCATGCCCTGGTGCCAACATTTTGCTTCCCAGACCAGGCTTTCCATACTAGGAAGCTTGTTCCACTTATAACCGTCTCGAAACCCGTCATTTTGACTTTCTTCCTGAAAGAGGTTGGAAGATTGATATTGATGCCATAGAGACTCCGGCATATGACAATACCGTCGCCATGGTTATAATAAACCCCGGAAATTCTTATGAAAATGTCTTCAGCTATAAACTTTTAAAAAAGCTTTACACGAACCATTTTTCTTCCTTTATTTTACATTTTTATTCTTGTCTTTTCTTTTGAGGAATGATTGAAAAGGCCTGTGTTCTGGATTGTGTTTAATTGGCGATTTGATTTTTGCTTTAAGAATAACTTGTCGAATCTTCAGAAATAAATTAGTGGTAACTACTTTGGTTAGGAAACTTGGGTTGCAGAGACAGCAAGAAAGCTTGGGATTTTGGTAATCGCTGATGAAGCTCATGACAATTTCGCATTTGCAAGCACACAATATGTGCCTAATGCGAGTGTTGGGGTCAACTGTGCCTGTTGTCACCCGTGGGTCCTTATCAGAGAGATGGATTGTTCCTGGTTGGCTTGTCACTAGTGATGCAAACGGCATTCTTCGAAAATCTGGGGTTGACCTTTAATTCTTTTATCTCTCTCTGGTTTAAGACATATGGATACGGGTACCTTTTCTTAAGGGTTTGTATTCGAAAGTTGACATAAATAAAGTTCAGACCGTGTTGAGTTAATGATCTCATTGGCTTTTATCATGTAATTGATTCAATCACTGGATTCCTCAATATCTAATCGGATCCAGCTACATATTATTCAGGTTTGCGAATCAAAATACTTTTTGTTTAGAGCCACTTATTTACAATGGAAGAATTCAATTTCATCTTTTTTGCCTAAAGCCATTAGACTATATTAACTTTGGCGTTACACTGTTAATAAAGTAGGCTAGGCCAGGAAGTGTATAATTTCTCTGATAAATCTGTAAAGTTTCACTTTTAACCATTCTGCTTCCAAAATTTTCCTCGTATTTGATCAAGAGATGTAATGTGTCGTATGAATCAGGCAGCAATTCCTCAATTCCTTGAGAAAACAAAAGAGGATTTTTTTCTCCAAGACCATATGCATATTAAGGGAAGTGCACATATATCCTATAATAGTATTAAGGAGAAACCCTGCATAACTTGCCCAAAGAAACTGGAAGGATCAATGTTTGTAATGGTAAAGGGAATTACTCGATTCTTATAATCTATGCTAAATGTAGGCAGCCCATTTTGTCTGAGTAAATATTCAAGGCATCAGAGGTCATCCTATTGATTCGAGACTTTTTTCACCTTTCATATTATGACATTAAAACATATTGTATTGATATACAAGGCTGTTTTGGCTTGATTCGAGACATTTTTCACCTTTCGCACCATGACATTAAAACTCAAATTTGGTCACAATTTTGGCATAAAAAGTCTTCCAATATCAAACATAATTTCAAACAAATCATATGGATTTCATTTTTGGGCTTTAAGCATTGGATTGACACATTTTTGAAGGATCCATTAAGGGTGGCATAAGGGCATTTCATGAGAAAATCTGATTTAATGAAGAGCAAAGGTGAGATTACTCATTTGATCAGCTCAAGCATTACTTTCTTTTTCTGCAAGAATGAAGATTAACTAACCAAATGTTGAAAGCTTGTGCCTTGGTACAATGACTCACCATGTTGTACACCATAATATGTCCCAAATGCCCTCTTTGCAAGGTCATTTTAATGGCTAAAATGTGGTCCTATATAATCTAATTTTCATGCTTAGTTAAAGGAGATACAACATGTATTATTACCTTAGACTACAAAAAATTCTCTCTTTGGCCAAAACATTATTCGCGAAACTCCCCCTTCACCCCTCTTAAAACCCTTCCAAAACCTTTAATTGCCTTCATTTCTACCTTCAAAATTCCTTTCCATTGATACCATAACCAAGAAACTCCATCTCTTTATTCTTTTCTTGCTAATCCATAGAAAAAATAGGGAAAAAGGTGAGCTCATAGTTGTTTGTTTTGCTATTCAAAGGAAAAGCTAGGAGTTAAAGCTTTTTGGTATAACTTTCATCTCTTCCCTATTTTATTTTCCGTTTTTCATCATCCCTATCATTTACTAAACCATCCATGTTACCATGACCTTGTTAGGACTCTCATGAATTATTGTGCCCTGGTTGTGGTAGTTCTTGGTTGGGGCCTTGGTTGTGGTAGTTCTAGGATTTTGGTGATTCTTTTGATGCCTTGATGTTCTTTGGATGACTAAAATGTCATATTTCATTTTGACATCAAAAAAGCCCTTGCGCATTCATCTTTTTTTCATTTTTCATTCATGTTCATATGATCATTTTATGTTTAAATGTTCATCCTAGCATGTTTTAAGCATTACCATGCATTTGGCTGCATTTCTAGCATGTTTGGATTGATTAATCCTGATTTATGGTGCTATTTTGAATGCTCATTCATGTTTGATGTTTATTTTGTTTAATTTATCATGTGTTTACTAAAATGTATTTCTGATGCTTGCAAAAAAACTATTTTAAAAAACCCCTAAGTTAAGTCTATGTTACCTTTAATAATTGCAGATTAACATGGATTAAATGTTTTCACTAATTAGTCCTCCAATCTTAGAAAAATCAAGCTTTCCATATACGCATTCATGGTTAAATAAGGCTAAATATTTTGATTTTCAAAAGAAAATATCCTTTTGCTTGTCCTAAAGTTTTTGTGCCTTGATTTTTAAGATCTAATACCCCTTTTGCTAGTGACTTGGTAAAGGGGTTGTTTCATTGTCCTAAACTACTTCAGGATTGTGTGAATGAACTAATGAAGCCACTGTCATTGACTCTCTTTGTCACGGACATTTAGATGTTGTCGCAATGTGGTCCAGATACGAATCCTAACCAAGCCCAACTTAAATGGCCTTCGCTCCTATATTTATTAAATTTATTATGATTTTATATTTTCTTATTTGTATAGGCCATATCATTATTGACATCTTTTTATTTTTGGGGACTGGGTGGTCGAGATGAATCGCTCACTCAACTTAACCTGAAATAGTCATTATGAAATGACTATTTATTTGGAGTCACCACCAATCTATTTGGGTTAGGTGAGATTGGTCACCTACCGGAGTTTGTATTTCGAGGGTTATGAAACCCTAGAATACAAACTCCAAGGCCCACGATCATACTAAAGATCATATAAAAGGGTCGGGGAGTTGGTTACAATCACAAGTGAGGATCGATCCTCTCGTGATGCTCGAAAATCGATACCTTATTAATTACGTATTAACTTGAATTTTAATTTTTATTTGGCTTCAATATGTGGCATTTAATTACAATTCCCATGTTGTTCAAATAAGATTTTATTATTCCATGAGAGAAAATCGGGGTTTTGAATTTTAAAAAAATCAAAACGTCTTACACACCCTTACTAGAAAACCAATGGGACACGAAAATTTTCATTATTCCCTTTATACCCCAACGGAGAACCAAAGGGACATAAAAGGTTCTAAAAAAAATGTTTTTCACATCCTACTGAAGTACCTGGTAGAATGTGAAAGGTTTTTTTTTATTTGTATGAAATTCCCGATTCCCATTTTGAAAAGGGTACCTCGTCATTAGAATGATCCGTAAAACCCCTATCACATATGGGTGGGAAGAATGTCACAGACCACTTTAACTCCAAGACATTGCCTTTATTTTTCAAATACATATGAATTTTATTTGAAAAAAAAATAACGGACATATGACTCAGTCTGGACACTGAAATAGTAATAGGAATCCAAGGACTAAAAGATAAAAGAAAAATGAACCTATCCTTACACCTTCGACATAGAAACACTCGGTGGTTACTTAAGACTAGGTTTTAAGAACAATTACAATATCCTTAAGGCTTACCGTCGACACTAAGGCACTCGGTAAATACTTAGGATTTGGTCTTAAGGAAAATTAAAATATTCCTAAGGCTTACCATCGACACTAAGGCACCTGGTAACTACTTAGGATCGGGTTCTAAGGAAAAATAAAATATTCCTAAGGCTAACCATCGACACTAAGGCACCCGGTAACTACTTAGGATTTGGTTCTAAGGAAAATTAAAATATTCTAAGGCTTACCATTGACACTAAGGCACCCAGTAAGAAAAATTATGAAACTGCCCTTAAGGTATACCTTTGACATGAAAGTATCCCCTTAAGGCTTACCGTCAGCACTAAGGCACCCGATAACTACTTAGGATTTGGTTATAAGGAAAATTAAAATATTCCTAAGGCTTACCATCGATGCTAAGGCACCCGGTAATGACTTAGGATCGGGTTCTAAGGAAAAATAAAATATTCTGAAGGCTAACCATCGACACTAAGGCACCAGGTAACTACTTAGGATTTACCATCGACACTAAGGTACCCGATAACTACTTAGGATTTGGTTCTAAGGAAAATTAAAATATTCTAAGGCTTACCATTGACACTAAGGCAGCCGGTAAGAAAAATTATGAAACTGCCCTTGAGGTATACCTTCGACATGAAAGTATCCCAATACCCCTAATGGACTCAAAAATGAAAGAAAATTAAAATATTCTAAGGCTTACCATTGACTAAGGCAGCCGGTAAGAAAAATTATGAAACTGCCCTTGAAGTATACCTTCGACATGAAAGTATCCCAATACCCTTAATGGACTAAAAAATGACCCTAAAAGGCTAAAGGAACCTTAAATTTCACCTTTGGCATAAAGGCCCCCTATGAAAAAATTATGAAAATGCCTATGGGGTATATCTTCAACATGAAAGCATCTTGGTACCCCTGATGGACTAAAAAATAACCTTCAAAGGCTAATGGACCCTTAAACTTTCACCTTTGGCATAAAAGCATCCCGGTAAAAAAAATTATGAAAATGCCCCTGGGGTATACCTTCGACATGAAAGTATCTTGGTACCCCTAATGGACTCAAAAATAACCTTAAAAGGCTAAAAAAACCTTAAACTTTCACCATTGGCATAAAAGCATCTCGATGAGAAAAATTACGAAAATGCCCTTATGTATGCCTTCGACATGAAAGTATCCTGGTACCCCTTAATGGACACTAAAATGATAAAAAGTGGATGAACCTATCCTAAATATGCACCTTCAGCATAAAAGCATCTCACTTACTATCTAGGACTCGATTTTAGAAAAATTACCAAAATACCCCTTGAGTATACCTTCGACATGAAAGTATCCCGGTACACTAATGGACACTAAAATGATGAAAAATGGATGAACCTATCCTAAATGTGCACCTTTGGCATAAAAGCACCCTAATTACTATCTAGGACTCAATTCTAAAAAAATTACCAAAATACCCCTAGGGTATACCTTCGGCATGAAAGTATCCGGATACCTTAATGGACACTAAAATGATGAAAAGTAGATAAATTTAGTCTAAATGGAAAAGATAAAAGTTTAAGTTTGACTTGAAATGCAAAATTTGCAATCAAGCACCTAAAATTTTGAAAATTACATTTCGTATCCTTCGGAGGACCAAACAAATACGAAAAGTTTTGAAAATTTCAATATCCCTACGAAAGGCCATAGAAATAATAGAAATCGTTGAAACTGATGAAATGTACATTTTGCACCTTAAATATGAAAATTTGTTATTTAGTCCCTACACTTTCCTAAATTTTCATTTTGGTCTTAACACAATAAAATAACCTAAAAATCATAAAAAAATCATATAAAATTATGCATGAAAATGCAACCAATATATCAACAAAGATTCAGCAAAATACCTTGCCCGAGTTTTTTTTTTACAATTTACAAAGTAACCCTTAAATTTTGTAAAATTATATTTTAACCCCTATATGGTAAAGTACCACAAAAAATCCTTAAAAATCATCAAACGGGCAAAGAATCAACACAAAAGTCATGGTAACAATATGCAAGAAGGTTTGGGCAATCATTTTTAGCCACAAAATATAATTTTCATATTTTACAATTTAGTCCCTAAACTTTTTAATATTTACAAAATGACCCC
>JBBYHM010000015.1:4038393-4103128 GCA_038381775.1 Adansonia rubrostipa
AACTATGCGTTGGATCTCACACTCCATAAATATATATATATATATATATATATATATATATATATATAGGATGATTTATTTAAAAGTAAAACCAAAATTTTTAAGCAAATACAGACAAAGGTTGTAAAGCAATCATTTTCGATTGTGACCAGGGGTCAAAAAATGAAATTTTTAAAGGTTCTGGTGAATAAAATGAAGAAAAACTTTGGAACTTGTTGTATATTATCAATCGGATAATGAATAAAATAAGTATCATTTACAGAATAATACTTTTACACCTATGAATACCCATGAAAGTATTCTTAAAAGTATAATCAAATCAGAATTGACCAGAAATATAAAAGTTATATATACACGTATATATAGCTACTAAAATATATGTGCTTTGCTACTCTTTACCAAGGAAAGAAAAAAAAAAAAAAAAACCTTGCTTTCATTGTTCAGGTATAAGATCCCTGATTTCTACTGGCATCAAATCATAGAACCCCAAAGATTTAGAATGTGATAATCAATAGCTCTTAGATTGTTAAATGCTTTGTGTGGGCAAGATAATGCGTGGAAATATCCTTCATTCTTGTCACAGGAAATGCTTCGAGCTTCCCCGGTAACTTCAAAAGTCATTGAAAAAGCAACAACAAAAAAAATTTTTTTTTGATGCACATGTAAGCACAATAATTTTTTTTAGAATTTATATTTAATATATTGATAATTTTTAAATTTATACGTTTTGTTATTATTTTATTCTCTGATAATGTATATCAAATATAAATTTGTTAAATATGTTTTTACGACGATAATGAAATAAAATTTTACATTAATAAATATAAATAGTTTTTTTAATGTGTATTTTATAAAAAAAATAATATTTTTAAATTTATTTGTTATAATTTTATTTAATTTTTACATCAACTGTTACTAGTTTTGAGTCTTTAGAGAAGGAAATTTTCAATGTTTTTTTTAAGATTCTTTTGGGCTTTTATCTTGTTATCTGGAATATTTTTTTTTCTTCTTTACCTTCAATTCAGGGATTCTTTCGGATCCTTTTATTTTTATCTGGATGTTATCTTCAGGAATTATTTTTAATTCATTTAGATTTTGATTGTTTTTGGTGTTGGGCCTCTCTTTCAATTGATTTATAATATTTTCAAAAGCATTATTTATAATCATTTTATAAATTACTAAATTTTCCACACCATGATATAGGTGAAAATTAATATATATATATATATGTATGTTTTAATGTGAAAGAAAAAAATTGATAGAAAAATGTAGTAGTTTTTTCAAGAATTCAGTAATTCTTTTATGTGTTTGCATGAAGATAGTAATAAAAATTTTAACTGAATAAAAATAAATATTTTTTAATGATGCAAATAGTTTTTCTAATATGTGTACTTATAAAAAATTTTAAAAAAATAATGTTTTGTTTTAGTTTTTAAATTAATTTATTATAATTTCTATATTAACTAGTATTATTTTAAGTCCTCACAGACTCAAAAAGAATTTTCTATGTTTTTAGTGGATTATTTTGGGTTTTTGCTTTTACGTTTAGATATTTTCTCTTGAAGTTTTAATTCAAAGATTTTTAAAATTTTTTAATATACTGCCAGTATATTAAATACAAACTTTTTCAAAAAAAATTATGGTTTTAAAAGTATGTTTTAAAATATTGTAATTTTTTTTAAGAATTGAAAAATTTGTACATTAGACTGGAGATATAATTATAAATAATATAAGGATTTATATTTAATGCATTGTTAGTGTATAGATTTATATATTAATAACGCATTATATCATATCACCTGTTAAATAAAATAGTTTTTGTATTTATTTTTAAAAAATTTTAAAATTCTTTATTTGTTTAGTGATAAAGTATTATAACATTAATTGCTAATGTTGTAAAGATCTATGCACAGACAGTTCGTCGAAAAAATTCCACTTATTACATCAAAAAGCCTAATATATCAGCTACATCGGGCATGCAACTAATTAAATTTTATTTTTCAGTTTCGTAAACTTGGTTGAATCAACTCATGATGAACGTAAAATCCTTTTTCAATCTTAACCTATAGGATGAAGCAACAAGTAGTAGTTGAATGAAACAATGGAAGGCAGGCAAGGCATCTTCTAAAAAGACAGAAGAAGGTTGGCATTTATAGTACGTACCATATCTTAGACACCGTATATATGAGGGGGACTTTACACTTACAGGGTTCATATTCAGATATGTATTGGTGCATTTGAACACTGCTAAAATAAGGAAAAGATCAAAAGATTAAGAAGAATGGTTTGGAAAAAGGATACGTAATGGAAACTGAAAACAAAAGTTTTATCCATATTAGACTTTTCATTTTCTAAAAGTATTATCTTACGTATACGTCGTGAAGACGTTCCTTCAAGTAAAAAAAAAAAAAATTAAATTAAAGATATTTGATTATACATGTATCTATATACGATGCTCACTAAAATCTAGATAAACTCATTCAACCTTGAGAGGAAATTTCACGAGTTAACTTAGCCTCATCTACCTCATAATTTCCAAGTGATACGGCTCCTTGTGTTGTTTCACTTGTAGCCTCTCGCTAACAAAAATACTATTTAAAAACTGAGTCCAGGAAGATTTCAGGAGGCGCTCAGCAGAAGTAGAAAAGAAAATGGAGAATTTACGGAAGAGATGGAGATAATGAGTAGCAAAACACATCTGTTGATGTGACTGTCAGAGGCATCCTGACCATTTAAATGAAAACATCAGTCAACAAGATCAAAGACCAACAATTCTGCTGAGCCATGGTGATCCAGGCGCATTCTCCTGCTTCCGAACTTGTCCTATAGCTGAACAAGCTGTCGCTGATGCTCTTCACTCTGCTAAATTCAATTGCTACTCTCCGTTTGTCGGTATTCTTCCTGCTAGGAGGTATTTTCCGCCGTGTTTCTGTTAAGAATTCTTATCCTGTTGAAGCTTTTTTTCCACATGTTTACTTGATGAATTATAGGGTTGTTGGTGAATATCTCTCGCGGGACCTCCCATATCGTTTATCTCCTGATGATGTCTACATCACGCTGGGCTGCTCACAGGCAATGGAAGTTATTTTGACGGTCCTTGCTAGTCCTGGTGCCAACATTCTGCTGCCTAGACCAGGTTTTCCGAACTATGAAGCCCGCTGTAGATTTAGCAATATTGAAGTTAGTCATTACGATCTTATCCATCGGAGAGGTTGGGAGGTGGATCTTGATGCTGTTGAAGCTCTTACGGATGAGAATACCGCTGGTATAGTTATTATCAACCCTGGAAACCCCTGCGGGAATGTTTTCTCGTATGAACGTTTAAAGAAGGTACCCTTCTCTCATTCGTTAGTAAATTTCTGTTTACGATGCGGCACAACTGAACTAGCGACAATATCAAATCCTTTTTCTAACAAAATGACAATTACATAGGGTGACCAGTAAGCTACACCATTTTCGCATGAATGTAAAAAACCACAAGGGTTCTTTATTTAACAATTCTTGATTTTAGGTAGCAGAGAAGGCAAAAAAGCCTGAGATCTTGGTCATTGCTGATGAAGTTATTGAGCATCTCACTTTTGGGAGCAATCCCTTCGTTCCAATGGGAATATTTGGATCAATTGTTCCTGTTATTACTCTCGGTTCTATATCGAAGAAATGGGCTGTTCCTGGTTGGAGACTTGGTTGGCTGGCTACAAACGATCCTCATGGCACCCTCCAAAATTCTGGGGTTCCCCCTTTCTTCATCTCAAACACACGCACACACACGCTATTGATGGACCATGCTTGGTGCTTGTTAAGAGTTAAGAGCCTTGGTTAAGCTAATTTGCTTTCTATACCAACCTAAAGAAGTCATCTAACTAATTTCAGAATCGAGCTATTAAGATGATTGCTAAAAGATAATGGAATTAACATGGCTTTGTAGATTTGAACTTCAAATGCCTCATCAACATGTAGGTGCTATGCAAGATAAATGATTCTTTATACCTATAAATAATTGCTGGAAACATTTTAAAATTAACGAAAGTAGTAAAATGATGCCAAATTCTCTCTTGAAAGTATGTGTCTACACAGCCCAACACCATTATTCTCGCAAATATGATGTATTCTGAAATGTTAATGACCATATGCGAAAACATACTATCATAAACTTGTTCAGCTTTGGATGTATATGTTACGGGGCCATTAATCTCTTCCCTCATGTACTTTATGCCTGTAGGTACTATGCAAGATAAATAATTGCTATGCAAGATAAATGATTCTTTATACCTATAAATAATTGCTGGAAACATTTTAAAATTAATGAAAGTAGTAAATCTTGAAAGTACATGTCTACATAGCCCAACACCATTATTCTCGCAAATATGATGTATTCTAAAATGTTAATGACCATATGTGAAAACATAATATCATAAACTTGTTCAGCTTTGGATGCATATGTCACGGGACTATTACCTTCTTCTCTCATGCTTGATGGGATGTGCAGCGCACCCGCTTATATGTTCAAAAACTTTCTCTTTCTTATCTGATGTGAGATTAATGCACCCTGCTTATTTCTTTAGAGCGCTTAGTATGGACATTCTTCCCCACCCAATCTTGTGACGCCCTCTGTCTACCCTACCCTTAGAGCTTTTGACGTAGAGTCATAGTTGGTCCACCCTGCCTACACCAACTGTTGGGGTGCTCGACGTGAAATCGGGTGGCCAAGGGTTGGCTTTGATACCACTTGTCACGGGGTCATTACCCTCTTTCTAAAAGGCATGCCTGATGGGATGTGCAGTGCACCCGCTTATATGTCCAAAGACCTTCCCTTTCTTATCCAATGTGGGATTAATGCACCATGCCTATTTTTTTAGAACGTTTGGCGTGACATATACACGTATCTAAACATGTATGTAGATGATATTACAGAACATTGCTATAAAATTTCCCAATGAACAGATATATTCAACTTCGCATTTTGCTTTTGCATCATCGGATTGCTGACCAGATAAAGGCTTGTCTGAATATTGTCTTAGATCCTGTAACCTTCGTTTAGGTAGGACTCTTCCACTTTATGTACCTGCATATCTCAGTGTATTGAACATTCTTCCACTTTGACACTAATGCTTTTGCTTTAAAAGATAAGAAAATTAAGATACTTTAAATGTTCTTTGTTACAGGGGGCATTTCCTCAAATCCTTGAGAAAACTAACAAGAATTTCTTCTTGAATTACATTAACATCCTAAAACATACTTCAGATATTCTTTGTGTAGAATTAAGGAGATCCCATGCATAACTTGCCCTCAAAAACCAAAAGGATCTGTGTTCATAATAGTGAGAATGATCATAAAGCTGATAACATTTTAATTTTTTTGCAAGTAGACAAGCCGGGAAAATAAGCTTAGCATGTTCATTTCAGGTTAAATTGGACTTGTCACTACTAGAAAGCATTGATGATGAACTTTTGTGTTAAGCTGGCGAAAGAGGAATCTGTCATCATTCTTCCTGGTGAGAAATGAAGTTCTTCACGTCACTATGTTCTTCACTTATAGAAAATAGCTTCCACCAAAACTGAAAGAAAGAATTTGAGACTATTCTGGAAGATTAATGTAGAACCTATACCATTCATATCATTAATTATCCAAAAACTTGAAATTATTCTTTTAGGAAGATAGAATCAAGATTTTTTTGGAGCTACTTCAACTTATCTTTCACAAATAGCTACTACCTGATCAAACTTTAGACAAAAATATCCTCAGGATGTTAAAACCAAATCAATGTCTTCATTGTTTTATCCTTGTGCTCAACTTTGATGGGACAATTTTTTCTTCCTCTATTTTCTGAGCACTGTCACTCGGCTACTGAAATATCAAAAAGTATAATTGATAGCATCTTATGTTTGATTTTTATAATTTTATATCCAAGTTGTGTTTGTTCATCTATTGTTAATTAATTTTAAGTTGAATGCTTAGCTTATATCAAAGCCCTGTTCTATTTTTTTTTTCTTTTGTATCTTATATCTGCTTATTACTCTTTTTGAATTGTCACAGAGTAGGCTTCTTTGTCTTCAGCTAAACGCAATAGGACCTACTAAAGTGACAGTATTCTCACGTTATGTTAAATTGATTTTATCTTATATTTGTTAGATTTTATAGTCTTATATTCATGTTAAGTCTCTTCACTTTTGTCACGTGATAGGTTTCTTTATCTCCGTTTGTAGGTAATTAACTTGTTCGTAAGTTTCAAATTTCTTGTGATTTTATATTTAGATCGACTCTTCCCATCCATTATCAAATGGTTAAGTTGGATACTGGGAACGAAAATATATATATATTGGGACTTTTGCTGGATATAACTTTTGTTTCATCAAAACAATTATTGACTTCAACTCAGTTCTTCTTTAGCTTTTCTTTAGTTGATCCTGATAATTGCTTAATTTAGTCTCATCAGGATTCTTGTCTTCATGTTTTTCTGGATCAGTAAATTTGGTCAGTAATTTATCTTTGAAAAAAACAAACCAACACAGTATGTGTATGATTGGAAAGAATTTAGAGGACTGGTGAGATTAGTTCCAAATTAAAAATAATGGTAGCAGAGATTAATTATTTTAGTAATTAGATTGAGTATTATAACGATGAAATTAAAATCAGTAGTAGATGTGTGTTTTGATTCAATCGCAATGATGATGGTGAGATGAATTATAGTGAGAAAGCAAAATGCTCTTTAGGGATATTAAATTAAAAGGTGTATACATATAATAAATTATTAAAAATTATATTTATATTAAATAATAAAATATATATTAAAATAATATTTTATGTTAAATAATATTTAAAGTTATGTTTATATTAAAAATATATATTATTAAAATAAAAGTAAAAGAATTAAAAATTTAAAATAAAAATTGAATGAAATTTTTTAAAATAATATTTTTTATTTTTATATAATTATTTAGTTTTAATTAATCATATTAATTAATAATAAAATATGTGTTTGTTAATTTATAATATAATAGAATTTATTAACTATATTAAATAAAATAATAATAAAAATAAAGTAAATTACAGGGGCAAATATCGCTGCATTATCACTCAAAAAAAAAAAAAAAAAAAAGAAGGGTGATTGCGGTGAAAGTGCCCTCTCACTGGGAGGACAACTGCCCACCAAAGCTGCAATGGGAATTAGGCAACCAACACGGTTGGGCACCGTGCTAATGGTGATCCAAACAATAGGTGCTGCCCGATTGGAGCCAAAGTACCCCAATCAGGCCAACGGACCCTTAGTAATTTAGAGTGAAGCAGCAGTACTGTTAGCATGCAGGGCAGAAATGCCAGGAGTTGGTTAAACTTAAGTATATTAATGTAGCCCTAAAGGTTTTTTATTGATGGCAGGAGTAATTGTGGGACTGAAGAACTGACCCCGGCTGAGCTTTGCCCTCGATCAAGCGTCCCTCGAAGATGGGCTGGGAAGGTTAAAATCCTTCTGCCAAATGCATGCAAAGCAACACTAATGGATATTATTGGATGCTGAAATTGCTTCTTCATGGGCTTTTTTCCTATAAATTTATAAATTTTGCTTACAGCAAACAACAAAGAGATGGAGCATTTCACCAGTAAATTAGTTCAGCAGGGAGCCATCAAAGTGTCTTTATGAAAAACATAAATCATTTTTCTTTCAGTCATTTTGGCATTGCTTTTCTAGACCATCAAAGGCTTTAGATATCTTGCTGTGAATATCGTATTCTTCGGGTGAATACGATACTTTACTAGTCCAAAGTTATATACATAACTGCTTTAAAGAATTAGATCATTAATTGATCAGTATATAGCTCAATAAAAATCAACAACTCTATAAGAGTGCTCATGGGAAGATGATAGATTTATGGATGGAATCAAATGAATAGAAATTATTGACAAAAGTATTCTATTATTTGGTTAAAAGTACATATATCAATTAAGACAAAAATAATACACTGATTTGGACTCTCTTTTTTGGTGTCAATGTAATAAGGATGGAGAGGTCATCAACTCTTCCGACCTATAAAATCTATCACTTGAGAAAGGAAAAAAAATTAATACATAGTTAGTTAATTTAATCGTTATATTAAAATTTTTTCCCTTTTTTATCAAACGGGTGTAAGAATGTGTATTTTATGGCAAATAAGATTATAATGGTATTGTTAAAAAAGATAATACATAGATTGGATCATATTAATTAGTTGGGTAAATTTAATCGAACATTGATGGTCTATCGGTTTGAGACAATAAAAACTATGAGTGCAATGAACTGATAAAAATAGATTCATCAAGTAAAAGTTGACGTTTTACTAGTTTTAAGATTTTTTATTAACTTGTTTTTGTAAGTCATGAGATTTAAGTCATTGAACTATGAGTTATACATAAAAAACTGTCATTAAAAAATGTTTTTATTAATTAATGATTGTATTTAATATTTACTTTATTATTTAATTTAAAACTTTGGTTGAATGAAAAATAATTTTACCAATTTAACCTTCAAGCTGCTGGTCGTTATTAATTAAAATACAAATTGATGAATTCATATTATTGCGCATATTAGTTAACCACATGCGATGCAAGGAACCCAAACCCTCGAAATGGGATCCATAACGAAGCCCATAGCGATTTGTCGGAATTCCGTAAGTGGTGTTAGCATATGGTTATGGACATTAGACCCGCTAAGAAGGAAAAGCGACGACATTTTCAGAGTTTCTTACCGTTGTAATGTTAATGCAGGAGTCAAGAGTGGGTCCCACTTACCCCGTCGTTAACCTTTCAAAAACAAAATCCCTCTCCAACGGCTCTTTCCATATCTTAAACAATTTCCCTATTTTTTCCCGAGTCTCAGTCTCCAGGATCCCCTCGTATTGAATTCCAACATCATCTTTTAATTCTGTTCTTAATTTTCTGTCACAGAGTCCCCCGGAAATCTTGCTCCCAGCAATTAATTCAAACACATTAAAAAATGGATCCAAATTCAACCCCACCCTCTCATCGTTCTAACCCCAACTCTCACACCAAATCTGCTTCACGTCTAGCAAGAATCAGCTACTCTGTTGTTGAATCTGGAGAACAACAAAGACCCACAATCCCACATCTCTCTCTGGACCACATTTCACCCTCCCCTAAGAAAATAATAATTCCAGCTTCGCCATCCCCCCTTTCTCTCAGATCATCTACTAACTCTCTGCCTCTCCAAGATCTTTTGCTTCTCTCCCCTGCTTCTCCTCTGCGAAGATCTAGAACCCGACTCGCAGATAGAATTGAAATGGCAGAGGAAGTTGCTGCTGCTGCTGCAGAACAAGGTGGTTCCCGTAGGAGATGCAAAAGCAGGGCTGCCCAGACGGGTCTTTCGGGATGTGGGACCCCTAGGAACAGTAGAAGGTCAAGGAGGAGAATGGAGTTGGAGTTGAGAGAAGATAGGGATTTGGTTTTGGGGGAGGAGATTGGGAAACCAAGGAAAAGGCGGCATAGTGGGAAATCAAAGAAGGAGAAACTCAGTTTGGTCCCTTATCTTCCTCCTTCAAGTTTGTCTCTAAGTATGTATTGATGTTTTTTTTTTTTATGCATCTTGCTTTTGTCTTTTTCTTTAGGAAAAAAACCTTGATCTTTCGTTGTTTTCTGATGGTTTAGAAGCTGATGATTGCAAAAAAAGTGATTTCGATCGAATGGGAGAGATGATTAATGATTTGGTAATGTGGAGTGATGTTGCAAAATCAAGTCTGTGGTTTGGATTTGGATGTTTATGTTTCTTGTCTTCTTGCTTTACCAAAGGATGTACTTTTAGGTAATTTGCCTCTTAGCTTTTATATCTTCCATTGATTTGATTTTCATTTGGAGTTTTAGGCAAGTCATCTAACTTTCCTTGTATTCATACTTGTAGCATTTTCTCCTTCATCTCTCATATTGGTCTTCTGTTATTGGGCGTTTCCTTCTTTTCCAACTCAATCTGTCACAATGTCGAGAAGAGGAATGAATTCAAGCTGAGGGAAGAAGATTTTCTGAAACTAGCTAAACTCATACTTCCGGCGACAAATCTTGCAATTTCAAAGATGAGCAAGCTCTTCTCAGGGGAACCATCCATGACTCTCAAGGTGATAACCAAACTTCAATTTTCATTCCAAGGCCAGTTCTTGATAGTCATATCTGAAGAAGCAGAATAAAATGACTTCGAGTTAGGACGATCATAACAAAAAGGACAGTTAATACGAGGCTTGTTTTTCTGACCGCAGGTAGCTCCATTGCTCCTCCTTGGAGCTGAGTATGGCCACATTATAACCCTTTGGAGGCTATCTGCATTTGGTAAACGATTATGCTGATACACCAGCTCTATCTCCGAGTTTATTAATGAAGTTTGTGTTTATCTAAAATTTTGATTGTGGACACGTTTGAATTGGAGCAGGATTTTTCATTAGCTTCTCCATTCCAAAACTGCACTCGTGCTACTCTAGTCAGATAAACCAGAAAGGTATACAATGTTTAAGTTTTGTTTTTGGTATTTGCAATTTATTTACGGAAAGTGAATTTGGGTGTTCAGCTGAGTACATGAAACAACGGGCCATTGAAGCTTGGGGAGCTTGCTCTCATAAAAAGCTTGTAGCAGTTTCCGCAGCAACCGCCTTTTGGAATCTATCTAGTGTAAAAACCCGTATTTTCACTGGTAAGTTGAATATAACAGTAACCTTCACTGGCTGTGATTTCAATTTTCAACTGCCAACATATAATTTGTGACATCTTCCTCCTCTCCTTTGGCTAACATCGAATTACATTTTCTCGCAGCATTCATATCTCTCGTGATAATCCGCTATTGCCGGCAACATCTAGGGCAAAAGTCAGTTGAAGGTGAGGCAGAAGTGGAAGCAGAGCAGTCACAGCAGGACTTAGTGGTAGCAGGAGAAGAATCAAAGAAAAACTAATTTGGTTCTTTCCTAGTATTAAAATTCTAACACAAATAAACTACTGTAATAAAGTTTGATTTTCAATAGGCTTTTGAGTAAGAACATCAATCTATGAAAAAAACATGAAGCATTCTTGTTTATGATGAAAAGGCGTTCGTTTCTTTTGTTCTCCTTTCAGTCACACCAGATGTTAAAATAACTATTTAGAAAAACAGATTTTACTAATTAAAACAAAGTTATACTCTAAAATGATAGACAAAAGAAGTGAATAGAAACTAAATTCAAGATGATCTTCTCCCAGCTGGAATTGTCAAACATTAAGAGAGATTACAGCCCTAAGGAGGAAAAAAAAAAAAAAAAAACCTTGTGTCAGAGCCGTAAAAAGAAGTCTTCATTTTTCCTCACGTACAAAAGAAAAAAATGTGAATTGCATCAGATTTGACACCATGTGAGGTCCATGGCTCAGTATGAATACTGTACGGCAAGAAACAAAAAAATAAAAATTCTGGGATTTAAACCAACATGGAGCTATAAATTTTTTTTCAGGGTTTCTTTAATGCTTCTGACAATCACAGCTCAAAGCTATTAGTTGAAGGGGCTGCAATGAGCAAGCATGCTAATGCATAAAATGCTATTTGCTTTCTTTGGGGGGCTGATCCAAAAACTCAGGACTACACTGCGGTTATTGCCTCTCTAACCTTCTAAAGACTAAATCCCCCATAAATCAAACTGAACCTGGTGAGAGAGTTATCAAGCACAACTACATTTTACAGCAAGAAGAATCAATCTACAGGCATTTCTAGATGATACCAATCAGGGCAATGCCAAATATATTAAGAATTCAAAATTAAATGTGAAATGCAAGCCTGACGTTATAAACATGCTGTTTTGAAACAGGAAAATAACATAGGTAGCAATATGACAAATCAAAAGAATGTAGCAAAAAAAAAGGAAATTTAATTTAAATTCCTTCAGCTCAATTCAAAGAAGAACATAAGAACAGGTAAGAAACTTTCAAAATGGAATTGTGTGGCTAGGCTGGTCAATTTTCATTCAAAAGTTGAATATTTTCAGGCATCCTCTTAAAAAGACGAGAACTTTTGAAACAAGCTGCTTTCAGCACCATTAGACATTCATCAAGCATCATTTTTCTTATTCAATAATCCAAAACGTTTTTTTGCACCGTTTGACATACACGATGAGCATGAATGTGATGCTTTAAAATCATATCATCAATAATTTGTGATGCATTTCACACCAATTGTCTATAAGCTACAAAAGACAATATAAATAATTGAAAAAGATAATAGCATTTTTTAGGAGCTAAAGAGTAATGTCATCTACTGGTCCATCTAGGTTTGAAAGCTTAGGAAATTCAACTTGGCTCCTGATCAGCTAACTCATTGAAAACTTCTATAGTATCTGCAGACAGTCTCTTAGAAGGGAGACTTGTGTGCATTAATCGTACTCCAATCCTCTGAACGTTAGTCACACATCATCATGGCAAGCTGATTGAATAGAAATTATCAGTAAGCTCCTTATCGATAGCATCGAATTTATTCTTGTATCAATTTCAATCAAATGAAATATTTACATCAAACACTTGGACTAAACGTGCATCAAGGTTCGCATCTTGAAACAACAGATCTGAAACTTTACAATGAAAAAGATATCTAGGCTAATGCATGTGTTTACAAATATATTGTTGAAAGTATATGGAACAAAAACATAGTAGTGTTATTTTTTATCAACATCCCTGTCAGGTTAGTTGCTCAGTTGAAGCAATTTCCTCGGCAACAATTTTCAACAACAGTTTCAAATAGAGAACTGACCAAGGGAAATAACCCTTTTATTTAGATAAAGAGTCATTTTTTTAGTTGTTTGACCAAGGGCTACTTATGCAAAAGGAAGGAAAATTTCTAAGATGGAGCACAGTTAGCATTCATGAATATGTTGGCTACATATACAGAGATATAGGAAGATGCATACGGCTATATCATTGCCCCCTCATAACCAAAAGAGAAAAAGATCCATAAGGTAAAGAACTTATGAGCTTATTATCAAAACTGAACTGATAAGCTTCTTATCAAAGTTGATAAAGCAGGTAAAAGAAACACACATCATCTTTATAGGAAAGCATTCAATTGAAAGCCTTAAAAGACTTGAGAAAAATCACTATTAAACCTCAATTTATGTTGTCTTCAATCACTACATGGAAATAATAAGCACGATATATCTAGTCTAAGATAATGCAATCCCTAGCTCAGAAGCTTGAAAACATAAATAAGTCCAAGTCATTCCTCTTGCTTCTTGATCTTCATCTACGCTTGTTTTGGACTACAACATGAAAAAGAGGAGCATGGACCTTTTATTATTATTATTATTATTATTATGTTGTCTTGATCTTCATGAAATAAAATTCACGACTCAACCACATGAAAGCTAAGCTGAGCATTTTCTAAGACCATAACTACAAACAAGGTCTTTCTACTTTACCTAAGACAACAATAAGTAGTACCTAGGGCATGCTAACTTACCAGGAACTGAAAGGAAGAATAGAACATCAAGGTAATCCTATCTTAGATACCTAAGAACGAAAAATCCATGGTTGGACAACCCTACAAGACACAGAGACAAAATGACAACTTCTATATTGAACGCAACAAAGAAAGACGAGAAATTTGTTTTTATACTTAAAGGCCCGTTTGGCCTGCTTTTTTCTTTTCTTTTCTTTTCTTTTCTTTTTTTGCTAAAAAGCTTCCTAAAAGTAGAAACCAGCCCAAACATACTTTTTAAAAAGCTCTTAAAAAAAGTCAATTTATTTTTAATAGATAAAGTGAAAAAAAAAAATCTTTCGAAAAAGTTAAAAATAAGATGTTTTTTAAAATAAATTAAATTTTTACATAATTTTATTTTTATTCAAAAATATCTTTATTTATTAAAATATAATTTAATATTTATAAAAAAAATTTATAAAAATAAAATTATCAACAACTCTTACTTAATTTTTAAAATTTTTATTTTGAAAAAGGGCTTTATAGCAACTTTTAAGCTAAAAAAAAGTTGGGCTGAACAGACACCCAGTTTTCAAATCAGTCCTTTCTATTATTTCAAATTGCAACCTCAAATAAACCCAAATTATGCAAAGGGGTCTTTTAAACTTGCAATCATAAATGTCAGAATCATCCAGAAATTCAACGGAAACAAGATTAACGAAGCAAACAAAGAATTAAAATGTTTGGGCAAAATCCAACGAGCCAAAACCATACGAAAAAGCACCAATCGATTCTCATTGAATCTCAATAATAATCAAACCAGAAAGAAAGTAGTCCAAAAGATTGAAATCTTAATACCTTCCGAAAGCCAAGAAGAGCTGCGGCGAGAAATGGAGAGCATCGAAGTCATCAAAGCCGACGCAGTCACCGTGTGATACGGCAGCATCGATTCCAAGCAGAAACTCGCTTCAACCGGACACCTTCACCACCCAAAAAAAGAAGAAAATTTATTATAAAAAAAATTATTATTATTCTTATTTTACTATTTTAAATGAAGAAATGGTTTTTTTTTTTTTTCCTTTTTGCGCGAGATGAATGGGAGACCTGAAAACGCGGTCGGGGAGAGGAATCCTGGAGGAGACACGAAGTGGCGAAGGTGCGGCTTTGGATAGTGGGCCGAGCCGAGCTGCAACACTGCGTACAGAGCTTGGTCGGAAAACTGATCTTGCAGCGGCGCTGAACGATGCCATTGGGATTTCTGCGCGATGAGATGAAAAGAAGGCGAGATATTTTGGATACCAAATATCAAAAGATTCACCTTTTTCTTCCTTCTGCTCCTGCAGGCGGGGATTTGGGTTTGGAAGCCTATCGGGAGCATGCACAGTTGAGAAGGGGGCTGCGTGGGACTGAACCAAATAATCAAAAATGGGCCAAAGGCCTCAAACAACATTTAAACCCTTTGTTCTTTGGGACGGCCCAATCAAACCTTTATTCGCCTAAAGAAGGCAAAGGAATAAACTGTACTGTAGTGTTTATCAAGGGCAAGGGCAAAGCTTCGACCTTCGTAATTCGTTTTTTTGCGGACGATACGATCTTTTGTGAGGATTTGAAGAAGGCAATGGCTTCTCTGTTCAAGGTATGTTATTTACTTACCAGCTACTTTAGATTGCAAATTACTAATGATAATTTTTCTCTCTTTTTTTGGGGGGTTTTTTGGGGTTAAATTACAGGACCCAACGAAGCTTTCAGCGTATCGAGACAGAAGATTTAATGGTTCGCAAGAGGAATTCGAGCAAGCACTACTGACTTCGACAACCGTCTATATTGGAAACATGTCCTTCTACACAACTGAAGAACAAGTTTACGAGCTTTTCTCTAGAGCCGGTGAAATTAAGAAAATAATCATGGGCCTTGACAAGAACTCTAAAACACCTTGCGGCTTCTGCTTTGTCTTGTAAATCTCTTTTTCCCTTAAAACATGTAAATATTTATTTTCAAGCTGTTAATTGGTTATTATATTTTTTGTCTTCTTTTTTTTGGGGGGTGTTATTCATTAGGTATTATTCTAGGGAAGATGCAGAGGATGCTGTTAAATACATTAGTGGGACAATTCTTGATGACCGTCCAATTCGTGTCGATTTTGATTGGGGATTCGTTGAAGGAAGGCAATGGGGCCGTGGACGAAGTGGTGGCCAAGTGAGTTCTTTTGTTGTGCCTGCAGTTTTTCCAAATGTTTGACCCTATGCACATTTTAATGGAAATTTACATTGTTTTGGCTTTTCGAATTGGATGTATACTTTTGGACTTGTACAATATGGACTTAAGACATTTAAGATGAGATGGAGAGAGTGATGCTAACCTTATATTTCTCGTTTATGAATTAATTTAGTTTTATATTTATGCAGGTGCGAGATGAATATCGAACTGATTATGATCCTGATATCCTTTCAGCTGTTGATTTAGAACCTGATGCTCATAATTTCTTATTAGACAATAAAAGATATATATTTATGAATACTGAAGTCTAATATTGATAATTTTGGATAATCACTTGTTTCCAATCTCATGAGATCTTATGCATTGAGAAGTACGATTGTTGATTCCCAAACTAAAGCATTGGGGTTTCTTCAGAATGTCTCTTGTCTATATATTGTCTCCTACCTTAACATGCTATACGCAGAGGTGGCTATGGAAAATTAGTTCAAAGAGAATTGGAAGCACAAAGGCAGCTTGTAGATTATGGTGCCGGGTCGTTGGGCTCTTTCGCACCGGTTATGCCCCATCATTGTGAGCTTCTGCAGACTTTTGAATTATAGATATCTAGCTTGTTGGTTAGAATTATTACCCTTCTTTTTGGCTTATAAAACCATAAGGTTGCCAATTATTTTCTGCTCCTTGTTTTAAATGCTTGAGGGGGATAAACAGGCTTTCACTGGTTAGTTTGTGTAATGGCTGGAGAGCTATTTATTTTAGTAATGATGTTGAAAATAAGTTCGGATGGCAGTCAAATCTGCAAGTTCTAATTCTATTGGTAGGATAATACATCCTTAGAATACATGCTATATATTAAAGAGCCAAGAAAAATATAAGCTAATAGCTTTAAATTAAAACTAGAAGATGATAATCAGTTGAAAGGAAAAAAGTTCTGCTCTATTAGAAATGACTACCCTCGCCTATCGTAAATTATGAATATATTTGGAGAAGACATAATTTTATATTGTTGATAGATGATGGTTTGGCAGCTAGTTTGGCAGCTAGGTGTTATTTACTTCTTTTGTTTCTTAGTTTATCTAAATTTCATTACTACATATCATTTGATCCCTGTGTGGTTTAATCTTTTTTACTGGAGCAAATCACCTGGATACCATTTAGCTTCTTGCGTGCTTCTAGGCTTCTCCATTCTTTAATGTGCATCTCATGTTGTTCTGGGTATTAATATGCTTAGAAAATGGCTAAAACATACTGACATCTTATAATTACAGATGGTAGGCATGGAGGGGGACATGGTCACGGTGGTTCTCATCGTCATGGGAGAGGTATTTACCTTTGAATTGCATGTCTAATTATTCTTGTTAATAGACATGTTTGAGCCATTCGTAGATTTGATCGATTGTTGATAAAGCAGATTACCATCGGAAGCGACACCGAGATGATGACCGCTATGCACGTGAGTCTTCAAAGAGAACCTCGGATCATGAATCAAGGAGAGCCCCAGACCATGACACTAGACCGGTAATGCCTAACAGCACACTATGAAGAGTTTATTGTTTGATTGAGAAATTTTAAATATTACTATCCCCCTACTTTCTCCTCTGGATTTGTATGAGCCATCAGGAGATGCTTTGGGGTGGAAATAGATTGCTTTATGTTAGGAAAGAAAGTAAATTAAAAGGAAAAAGGAATATAAAAGATTAAAAGATGATATGATGCTAATTGCATTTTTCAAGTCCCTTGTCCTTTTCACTTTGTATGATAATTTGTACAGTCTATCCTTTCTGTTACATATTTTAAACCATAGTTTTGACTCAACAGGAGAAGAATCCGCGTTTCCGCGAGAGTGGTGATTCTGATGATGAAGAAGATGATGATCGTAAACGGCGACCTTAATGGATATTTTTTTATGTTATGTAGTATGCGGCGTAAGTTCTTGGTGTTACTGTGCATTTGTAAGAGGTGCTCCACATGTGGGACAATATGGAGTTTTCATGCTACAGTTGATAGGGCACCAAATACTGCTTTAGCGTTTGGCTTGTGATTTGGGGCAGTGTGCTGCGGCTGTCTTAGATCTCGGTTTTAGGAACCTGTATGTTTAAAGGTGAACCATTGATTGTATTTTTTTTAATTTATTTTCCTTTTGGCAACTAATGTGATTTTTAATGTTATATTGGCCTTGATTCTGTGCCGATTCTTTGTAGCATTTCGATAATGCAACTCTCACTACGTTTTACATGTTAAGTGGAAAGAAGCAACAAAAATAAAAGAGAAACAACCTGCAAACGTCTATCCTCATCAACATCATCTATTTAACTAAATTTGGGTAGGCGCAGAAAGCAAGACTTGCTTTAGAATGATATTTATGTTGGCCTAAAAATGAGTTGTACATAAAGGTGAAGAGCATTGTTGCAAAGGAGTTTTTGAGATGTTACAAGCTCTCAAAAGACGAAGTTGGATATGGAGGAAGTTGGTTCAATTGAGTTCGAGTGCAATGGCTAGAACTGTCCTTCAACAGGTGAAAGGGGGATAAATCTGCTTGGTTGATCATACCATTCAACAGAGGCTAGAGAAGGTTGCATGGCTTAGGCTTCTGTGGTTTACGAACCAAGTAGCAGCTACTGTCTACTTTATGAGTTGAAAGTTGAAACAAGTGAAGATATCATACACTTTTCACTTCCAGATTCTCTAGAGGTACGGCAGAAAGCATTGGTGATTTCAGACAAAGACTGGAATCTATCTTTCATCCATTAATAAACCAGATTATGATAAATATTAAAATTACAAAGGTATCAATCAACTTTTAAGTGCGAAAAAACTGTTAATTGAAGGAAAAAGAGGAATTGCACGCTGCTAGCATTGGACCACAGAGAACTGCAGATATGCAGTGCTAATGCTTGGTTGCTCAAGGTATAGTTCCTGAGGACACGTTCATATGCAACTCACTCAACTTCTTTGATGATTCTTCTTTTACGTATCGGTTCAGTCACAACACTTCCAGGGGCACTGTGAGCTTTCCTTCTTTGTTCTTTCCTTCTTTCTGCTTCAATCATCGTGCGTCTGAGGTTGGCTGCCCTGTAAATTGGCTTTGGCAAGTGCCTGTGCCTGCATAATCATAACCAATTCAGGAGCATTAAGAACTTAATACAAAATAATTTGTACTTATCCTGGTCCCTGATTCATTTACCTAAGCACTTAAAAACCTCTTACACCGAAAAAGAAAATCTAATATAATATCAAAAGACCAGAAAAAGAAAATAGGGCTTGATAAATAAATTTCCAAGTGCATAGTTTTAAGATCTTTAGAAGGTCCACCCTATGGGAAACTCCCCAAAAAAAAAAAAAACGGAAGGAAAATATGGCTATCTTATTTGAAATTTGTCACAAGGTTAGAAATGCGAACCAAGTCTTCAGTTTCAATTTTACCTGACAATACGCTTGACTTCAGGTAGGTGCTTGTAGCGATTCTTAACAGCTTCAAGATACTCATGCTTCTTTCTTTCCCTTGGTAGTACCTGCACCAAGGCAGAAGAAAGGATGAGATGTTTAAGTGAGATGCAATATGGCTTTTCAGGCACATAGCTCCTCCAAAATGCAAAAATGACTGTCCAAAGAAATATCTCTTAAAGCTATCATCTGAAATAAATAATGTAGTCTACATTTGGAGCGTAAAAAGACCAAATATTATAAGGTTGATTCAGTTGATAATACAGTCTCAACAAATTTCTCAGTAGCCAGGAAATATGGTTTAAAGGTAGAAATTCCAATGAATCATGTCAAATGAAAAGATTCTTACTACTCCCAATTGTTCTGATGCTTTAGCTTTCCAGAGCCTAAGGTTTGTGTCATCACTTCCGGAAATGACATAACTGGCATCACAGCTATACTTCACACAAAATACCCTAAAAGGAGAGGCAAAGCAATCAGAAAACAATAACGGATTCAATAAACTGAAAGATCCTTATCTTCTAAATGATTGGAAACTAAACCTTTGCATTCTCTTTGTATGGTAGATTTCTCGACTGTGACCACCATTATACTGGAAAATTCTGACCTGCAGACAAAAGGTTGCTTAGACACTAACAATGCACTTGATGAACAAAACAATATTACATTGGAACTAAGAAAAGTAAAAAGAAAGACTCACTGTTCTATCATAAGATCCAGTTACAAATTCCCGACCAGTTGGCGAAAAATCAATATCCATTCTGGGAGAAAAAGGTGAGAAGTTAAAATTTTCTAGAAAATAGATTACTTAAACATCAAGAACTAAGACTGAAAACAGGTCATACACTGCAGAAACATGGTCTTTATGCACACACTTGGCCTCAGCCAGTTTTCTAGCATCATAGCTGTAGCAGTTGCAATCCTCATTTGCCTGCATTTAAAAGAGCTCTTCAGGAAAGAGATTTTTTTTGAACAAATGTTTTGTTCATTTCTTTTTTTTTCTTTTTTTCTTTCTCTCTCTCTCTCTCTCTCTCTCTCTCACTTTTCCCTTTTTTTGGGGGGGGGGTGGGGGAGTAATGCTGCCAAAAAATATCAACTAACAGACAAGAATTGGCAGAAATCTTAAAAATCAAAGAAGCTTCTATAAGAAAATGCCAACATATATTCCATGGAAAGATGCTTCAACTTGTCTGCCCTTACCGCAGTGAAGTTCATCGGCTCCATTGGGTTCCAAGCGATAGAATTGGTTTTCGTCTGTAACAAGAAGATACAAGTCAGATTGCCCTTGAAGAGTCATTGAATTTACAATATTACTCACAAGCCATCGCTAAATGCAAAGTTTCAAACATTAACCAATAAAAGAAAGATATTCTGCTGAGCTCTTCGGAATTCCAAGATATCAAATCTATATTTAACAAGTTCCACAGCTCTTTTAAGGAAAACCGTCCACCATTTATAATAAGATAAAAAGGAACAAAAGGTTTAGATTTGCAATAAAAATGATCTGACTTTTATCCTCTCAAGCAAGAAATATAATTCCATGTTTCCATACTCAAAAGTGTCCAGAATTACCCTCATGATAACTTTCCTTGCGGGGGACGACATCCGCAGATCATATAATGTTATGCTCCGGTCACTAAAAACGGAAAACAAATGTACACAAATAATCATATACCTTCATATGACATATTAAAACATTGTAAATGAGTAAATACATTTTGAGGAAGGCAAACAAGTTCTGTCAGATAAAAAAGAGTTGGACTACACACTACATAAATGCACATCGATCAGCATAGCAAATTTGCAACTGCATAAATGCACATCAATCTGCATAGCCAACTGGCAATGTATAAACAATTGCAATCACATTGAAAAATATTCTTCCCAAGAGGCCTTTAGCTAAATTTCTTGCTTCACCATACAGAAAAACAACTATGAATCACTATAATGGTGACTAAGGACAATACCCTTGATTCTAGCCAGCTCCTCTAGTTGAAAGAGAATCCTCTTTCGTGACAACACAGAAGCAGACATAAGAAAGATTAGTTCCAGTGGTAGGTCTGTAAAGCAAGGTGGCAGGGCCAGTAGTCTTAATTTAAATATTGCATTTACAACCAAGGTTGAAACCTAGAAGTTCAAAAGTTCAACCTCATGCAAAATGTGCACTAACAACAGCATTCACAAAAAACTGCTTGCTAGAAGCCTAATTCAATAGTTAATAACATACAATCACCCATAAAATCCCTTAGATTACAAGGGACCATAAATCATATCCAAGATAAATTATTGTATTTTTCTTCAGTTGCAGAATTGACCCATAAACAAAAAAAGTAATACATTGTCAACTACCTAACTACCAATGGAAAGCATGCAATAGTAGTAAATGAAATGACACTATCCCAGCCGCAGTCATGGAAACAATATTACAAATACCATAGAAAGAGTCGTGGGAACCATAAGGTAGATAAATATATTATTGGAAGGCTACACAGTCTACACTGTTTTGGTGTCTCTACTAAGCAAGCTAATTGACATTACGGATCTCACAGCTACACTCTAGCCCTCCATAGCTTCATCTTCGATTTATACTTAAGAGTGAGGAAGGCCAAGGTGGTTTAGACACAAGATACTAGATTTGATTTAATATAACTTTATTTATCCATATGGCCATCATCATTATGTTTCAGTCATCTATTTTAACTTTCTTTGGATAAAACATACAACAATTATTGAAAGTTTTGAACGAAACTTTGCATAATCATTCCATTTTTATCAACCAAATAATATTTAATCCAGAAACAAGCATGTACACGTACTTAGCTGATGTTTGTATAATTATCCCATTTTTATCAACCACATAATATTTGATCCAGAAACAAGCATTTACACGTACTTAGCTGATGTTGCCAAAACATTTGGCTCTCCGGGATTAAATCGAACGGATATTGTGGTGTCTGTTCCCCAGTCAAAAGTGTTCACTGGCTGAGACCTAATTAAAGAGAAAGCCACTTTTTCATAAAATAAATAAATCCGCATGCTACAGAAGGATAAAGAAAAAAATTAAAAAATAAGACAAGTTGAGATCAAAACCTATTGTGATTCCATATATCTACTTGAGCACCAGCTGTGGCAAAGAGATCACCATCCCACTGGTGATCAACAGCCCTGAAAAAGTGTAAAGATTATAGTTCACATCTGTGAAAGAAAAAAAAAAAAAAAGAACCCAAAAAACCATTGAAAGTCTGAAAGAACATAGATATTTTCTGACAAGTGATGATCCTTACCGGAATGCATTCTTCCAAACATAAACTGCCAGTGGCTAAAAGTACAATTAGTAGATTCAGAATGTCAGCAGTGGAATTCTTGGTCAAGAAAGATAGAAAGTACAAAGAGGAAGAGATTGGGTTTTAGGATAGGAGAATGGAGAGAAAGAACTATAACTGAAACCTTTTTTTTTTCTGGAAGAAATACAAGAACGTATAAAGACCATACCTGGGCTGTATTATCAGAAAGGTTATTTGAATCTGCAAGATTAGCATCAGGAACATTCCAGAGCCTAACACTAAAAAAATGTACAGAATACAACTGTGAGAAAATTTAGGTGGTGATACTTCAAGATAGCACATTCATTTAAGTTCCAACTTAATCCATTTTCGCTCTGCATAGAAAATCAACTTCAACTAATAAAATTGGTGTCTTACGTGCAATCACTTCCACATGATACAAGAATGCTTCCATCTGTTGATACTGTCAAACCTTGTACAGCACCTTGGTGACCAGGAAACTGACAAACTGTTCGCCTTTAAATCAAAATTTCAAACATAAATGTAAATCAAAATGCATTTAAGTTAAATGAAATAATATAAAAAGCGCCATAAATATATCAAAGGAGAAGAATTAAATAAGTTACTAAACTGATATTTGAATACACAATTGCTAACAATCATTGTAGTACGACAATAAAATTGAAAAATGTACTAGGAATACCTGGAAGCTATATCCCAAAGCCGAATATCTGCAAAAAAGATGGGAGATGAAAACTTGGAAGCTTTTTCAGTAACTTACTCTTATGATGGCATTAGTATTGGCACTAATGAGATGAAAATAAAAATATTACGATATAAAAATTACCTCCATCGTCAGAACCAGAAAAAATTGCTTTCAAGTAATTAGGGTTCTTTGCCATACACTTGATGGAATCTCTATGCCCATCCATAGCTCCAATAAACGGTCTTGCAAATATCTAAACAAAAGTAATCAAACACCGAGTGAAATTTGAAATAAAGAAAAAAAGAATCAAAATAATTCAATCGTAAATTGAAAATTCACCTTTTCCAATTTGGCGGCGTTAAGAGCGCGGACGTATTCGACGGCTTTCTCTTGGGATCGTAGGCTGGGGTCAAAATTACGGAACACCCTCTGGAGGTCTTGGCTTCGTTCTCGAGTGAACTCATCCGTGGAACGTGATATTACTTTCACCTTCATTTTCCTTCCCGCTCCCTCTTTCTTTCTTTCCTCAGAGAATCTCAGAAAGAAAAACCCTAACGGATTGGAGAGTTAAACCTTAAACCCTAAAACTAGAAGACAGAGAAGAGCAAGTAAGGCCCAAATGGTTAGATGATTTTCTTAAATAAGCCCAATATTTCTTTTTCTTTCTAGAGGAAAAAAGGGGGAAAATCTTTTGCAAATGAATGATTATGCAAATTAATAAATTGAAATTATCACTTTAGAAGGAAATTATTTAAATAATACCAAGCCTATATAGTATTAAAAATTTTGATTAGTTTCTTTTTAAAATGTATTATTATTATATAATTTTATAAAAATATAATATCTAAGAGAAGTGAGGGAAAATGGTGAACTAAAGTAAATTTAAGGTTTTTGGCCAAAAATAAATAAATAAATCTTAGGTTAAAATAACAAAAAAAATGTTTGTCTAATTTATCTCTTTAGTTAGGTAAATCCTTATATTTTTATTGTACTCAAATAATTTTTAACATTTAATTTACATCCAAATAAATCATTAATTTTTAACTTATAATCAAATAAGCTCCTAGCATTTGATGTATATCGAAATAAAATAAATCTTTGGCATAAATGACTTTTTAATTGAAATAAGAGCTTTATTTACGTATAAATCAAAAAATAAAAATTTATTTCGGTATAATAAAAATATAAAGACTTGAAATAACTAAAAGACTTTCTTAATATTTTAACCTAAATTTAATGTAATACCTTTTATATGTATATAATGGTTTCCAAAATAAATAACTCAATGTGTTGAGAAAAGACAAAGCCATTGGAAATCTGTTGCCAAAGTTTTACAAGGCATGGTTTGTTTTGGCTCATCTAAACCCACTGTTTTTGGTATTATTTTTTCTATTTTTTTATTTATTTAATTATATTTTACTTAGTATTTGTTATTTATTTTTCTTACTATTTTCTTTTTTTTTTTGGGACTAAATCTTGTTTTTATATTTTATTTTTAATCTTTGGTTCTAAATATTTTTCATAAAAAATTTGTAATCTTCATTAAAAAAGTCATACATTTGATCATAAAAATTATAAGACATAACACTTCCAACATGATATGAGAAGTTAAAAAAAGGTAACCATAACATATTTAAATATTATTTTTCTATTTTTTATTTTTCGTTTTATTTGTTTATATTTTTATACTAATTTATCTATTACTTAAAAGTTTTTACTAATTTTTATATTAAAAGTAATTATAATATATTGAAAAATAAAAATATATAGAGAAATCTATCATGCAATGCAAGGACAAATTCTGATTTTCGTTGAATTTATATATGATGCATTGTAGTGTATAAATTTATTTATTATCAATGAACCATACAATGATACCTCACTAATAAATAAATATAAAATTAAAAATAAATCTTTAAAAATAAATACAAATATCTGTACATTTTAAGCATCATGGTATTCAAATATAAAACCTTTTATTTGAAATGAAGCAAAGCTTTAACATCCTGCCCAAGTTAATGAAGTTCAATGGGAATTGAGTAGATCTTTGCCTTTATGATCGACTAAAGTGAGGTGTTGCTTTGCCTACTGAGTAGCTCAGATGTCTCCCATGATGGTCAGACATTTCAGGTTGCTGATTCGAGTGAATTTGGACATTTAAATATATATATATATATATATATATTTTGAGTAAAGTAAGTAGCAATGATATGGTTTTTCTTTTTAATTTGATCAATTGTACAATGACGTTTCAAAATATTAAATTTGCGGAATGATAAATTTGGGTTATTGGGATTCTGCAATTTTAGCAAAACCAATTTTCTTGATTCTTTGATATGAATCAGCATTCAGCACCACATAATTGTTAGATCTTCCATGAATATAATTAAGTCCAATATGTGAAACTGTATAATCTTGGAAACATTTCTCGATTTGCAAAGCATAAAAATTATGCAAACTCAAGTGAGTAGAAAATAATAAGAACACCAATGACTCAATAAACTTAGTCATTCTCATCTTTAAATATATTCACTATCAGAAACTCTTTTGTTTTTTGTTTTTCCATTTTTAATTCATGACTGATGGCGAATATCTAGGGCACATACTCTTCTTGCCTCCCCAGGTACTGGTCTTCCTTGTTCTGAAACTCTTCCATGGAGTTGAACTCATTGGAGTTCTCTGTATTCCCATAATAACCTTCATTTTTAGTAGTTTCCTTACCTGATGAATACTCATATCCACTAGGATAGTAATTCTCATTCTTCACGTCATGATAGTACTTACCACCTTCTACAAATCTGGTGTCACTCATTCCTTGTCTCTCAGTCTCATATCCATTATTGTTGTAGTTGCTAGTGTAGCCATTAGTGTTGTAGTTGCTGGTGTAGCCGTTGTTGTTGTAGTTGCTGAGAGTGTAGCCATTGTTGTAGTTGCTGCTGGTGTAGTCATTGCTGTTGTAATTGCTTGTGGTGTAGCCATTGTTGTTGTAGTTGTTTCTCTCATAGCCCGGTTGATATTTTTCGTCAGCGAATTCCCCAGCCAAAAGATCATTTTCGAAAGTGGTAGCGGTAGTGGTGGGAGTGTTGCCAGTGCTGACAGCCTCCTTTGCAGGGAGGAACATGCCAGAGCCATGACCATAAAGGCCATAATAAGGATCTTGGCTATCAAAGTTAGCCGGTGCTGATGCTGGTGCTGGCGCTGGCGCTGCCGTTGGTGATGGAGAAGGTACCTCTACAGGAGAAATTATGGCGCCGAGGTGGAAGATCTTGCTAAAGAATTTGCTTTCCCTCGCTAGAATCTGGAAAGAGGAGGATAGCACAATAAAGAAGACAAAAGCAATGTGCTTTGCAGGGGAAGCCATGATATCAGGGAAATAGAGCAAGAGGAAATACTAGTATAAATTGATGATGGGAAGCTCCATAAGTTACCAAGTTTCTTTTATAGACATTTGTTGATTTTATTGGTGTTGTGATGAGCGGGAAGTTATGCGCCAATTGAGGAAAGCAAAAGATGTGAGGAAGAAAAAAATGATGACAAGTAGGGCATGGAGCATGTGCTTTCCCTGAGAATGTCTTAACAACCCAGACACCCAAAATCTTTGTTTGATTTGAACAGTCAAAAAGATACATGCTTATTTTACTTCTTTGATTTTCTCTGAGTTGAATTTGCAGGCTCCTTTACCTTTTGCTTTCATCGAAGGGTAGTGGGAAATCAAAATGGGGTCAATTAGTTAAGTTAGTTAGATGTACCTCTAACTTTAAATATACATATAACTGAGTCATTTGAATTCAAAGTGAGTTTTGAGTATTGGTATATTTAATTTTATAAAATAAATTTTATATATTTAAATAATTATACGAAATTTAAAGAATTATCTTTTCACATATATATATATCCAAAAATATATTATATATAAGTATCGAATATAGATACTTCAAATAAAAGATTGAAACCGGATTTTTTCCCCTTTCTATCAATGCATGTGTAACACCAAAGAAGAGTGGGAAATTAGAGCGCCAGAATATTATTGCATTGATATCGGCATGCTCTCTTTGAATATCCTTCTAATAATTCAAGGAATGATCATGTGATACGCTTTTTTTTGAATAATTATTTAATATATTGAATAATAAAATTTTTTAATTTAATAAATAAAATTAAAATATTATCAAATATCTTAAATATATATTTAAAAAAATTAAAAATTAAATAAATAAGATATATAAAAATATTTTAATTTTTTTATAAAATTAAAAAATTTTATTGTTAATATATCAAATAATATTTTTTTTTTCATGGATGATTCGGTGTTATAACACGGTAAAGGGAGATTGTTAGGTTTGATCGGTTGAAATTTTACATTAATTTGGGCTGGACCCATTAACTTGTCATCTGTATATGTCGGTCATTAGGATTGCACATGAATATTGTTTAGCTGTAGGACCACCAAAATTTCAGACTCTTTTATCCTTCATGCTTCCGTGTTTATCCCTTTTAAGAGGTTTGGCTTCATGACGAGTATAGATTTTCTCTATTATTTTTTTATTATTATTTAATATTTTTTATAACTCTTATACATATGAATAATAATATTTAATATATTAAAAATACTAAATAAAAAAATATTAGATAAGATCTCAATTCAATTTTTACTCTTCGCTCGTCTGGGCAAAAGTTAAATAACTAAATTAGGTTTATAATGATTAGAAGAGATGATTAGCTAAAAAAGACATGTTTGGTACAATCTAGTGATTGCTACTTTCTTTTAAGTAACGTTGAAGGAAGAATTCCGATGTTTATTTGTCGGCGTAATGATCGGAAGCTTGAAATTCAAGTCCCGTAAATTAACATTTGCTATTTTTGACTTTTTTTTGGGGGAGAGGGTGGGCATTTTGACTTTTTTCAAGTCTGCTTCTTTAAAAAAAATGACATTGAGCGTAGAAGAATTTATATCCGAGTTGGATCGAGTTTGGATTATGTCTAAATCATGATATTAATATTATTTTGATTTATTTTGATTCAACATAGTTCGAAATATAAATTTTAAATTTTGTTCAAGTTCACTTATATTTTTAAATGAGTAGTCCAAACATGTTTAAACACATTTATTTTATATTTTTTAATTTATTTTTTAAAAATATATATTTTTTAAAAATTTAGTCTTTAATAATTTAATAATTTTTTATTAAGTTTTAAAATATAAATAAATTAATATATCTTTAATATTTACATTATAATATTATATGTGTATACTAGATAAAAAATATATTTATATAATATATGTAAATACAAAACTAATATATAATATATAATTAAAAATAAGTTGAGCTTAGGTTTTGGATATTTGAGCTAAGGCTCGACCCATTTTAAATATGGGCTTTTTGTTCTTATGGGCTAAACTTATTTTTTAGATCAAATATTTTTACCTAACCTTCTTAAATATTGAACGAATAGTTCTGCCCATGAATATCTCTAATTGATGGTTGGGGCTAGTTTAGTCAAAGGTCCGAGCCAAGTTGTGGCTCAATTATTTGAAATTCCTTTGTTTAGACTCACTTGGATCAAGTTTAGGCTAGCTTTAAAGCAAATTTACAGCTCATAATAATATTAAAATATTTTATATTAATATTTTTATATTTTTGTTATTAAATTAATAATTCAAATTAGACCAAACCGAATTTATGAAAATATTATCCAAATTCTTACCTATACATGCCAAGCTAACAAATCAGGTTACCTACCGACACATCTACAAATCTAATTGAACCTATATTTAAATTTACAGAGCTATCATTGTCCAAGGCAATCGAACCCATTGTTTAATAATACAATAATAATCAACATTTTATTTGTTCCTTTACATAACTTTATATAATATAGCTAAATTGAAATTTATTGTTAATTTCTTTTTTATGAATATCGGCGTGTAATATAAATCAAGAGTTTAGAATTTAAAGTTATTTTCATAATTTATTATATTTAAGGAGACTGGTTGCACAAGTATTATACTTAAAATCATAATATATATATATATATATATATGGAAAAAACTCTAGTACATTGGCAAAAGATTTTGTTAACTTTACAAACATGATTAAAATACTGCTATATGCTTTGATTTGAATATTTAAAAAAATAAAAACTAAATAAAAGATATTTGACAGTATTTTAACTCTATTTATAAAATAAAAAAAATTTATCAAATAATTATTCTATATATATTATAGATATTTATATATATATATATATATGTATATATATTGCATGCGGATACCTAAAATATTTTGACCATTTACGAAATTATTTTCTCTATCAAATGAGCTTAGCTAAACAAATTTGGTCTTCTCTAATTAAAAGTTAAATCTTGGCTATTAATTGATTTCAGTGTAATATGTTCAATGTACAATTTAAAATTGTACCATTAAATCATAGAGGGATAGAAAAACCCCCGAACATTTTGTTTAATTAAATATTAATTGGTCCAATATCTCATTTTTCAAATTAAAAAAAATATATATACAACAAAATAAAGCGCTTGTACCTATCAATTTTGAAATTAATCTAAAAAACCCAACCACTCTATTGAACCCAAAATCAACCTAATCCTATTTGATTGAAAAAAATTAACAAGAAGAAAACAATCATTCTAGACTAAAAAATGACCTTAAATGAAATGAATCTAAAATTATATAAGTCTAAAATAACTCGAACAATTAACCTGAAATAACTTAAACTTAAATTAAGTATAGTTTTATTTTAAAAAATTAAATTAATAAAAATAATACTTATATCATAAAATATTAATTTATTTTAATTTTATAACTTATAATTATCATTTTTGGATTATGATAAAGTATACAAATACCATTTGGTATCTATGAATTTATTACATTTCTGTTTTTGTTCTCTTCTATATATGTAAAAAATGTAAAAATTTTACATTAGCAAGTTGTTGGATTTTATATAGCCTGCAAGATAATTAAGAAGACTAAGATAATTATTTTAATTATTATTATGGCTATATTATTTTGATAAATTATATTCAAGATAAAAATCTAATATTACGGGTTATAGATAATTAAACCCTGCTACAACTACTAACTACTTTGTGACTTGCAATGTATGGATTATTTTTGAATATTAAGTATTATATAATAAACAGATTTTTTATTATATAAAAATGTATATTTGATGAAAGTTAAATTGGATATCTTTTGTGCCTCACATATTTATTTTTTTAATAAAATAAGCATATTAATTCATTGTATATATGCTTTTAGACGTGAATTTAAATTTTGGATGCAAGATATCATAAATAAGAATAAAATAAGAATATAACAAATAAAAAGGAAACAAATAGAAAAAATCATGAATTAAAAAAATAACAACATGACAAAACTAGTAAATATAAAATATGAATTAATATCAAAATATTTATATGTATCTTAATTAGAAGAAGCTATAAATTTGTAAAACGTAAAAAGCAAGTCGTTTGATATAACAATATTCTACTACATTGTTACTAAGAATTTCTATATTGTAGATTTGCCAAATCAAAATAAAAATTGTTATACGATATAAAAGGTTGTTAGAATAGATGTAAAAGCAATAAACTAATAAACATTTAAAAATCAAACCTATAACTTCTGTAGATTAAACATTTCGATCTCTAAATATTATACAAACTAAAAAGATTAACAAGTGAAAAAAAAATGGATAAATAACAAAGAACATTTCGACATATGATAAATCCATAAAAGGAAAAAGACTTTGAAAATATTTGGTATTGACAAACTTCACTCACCACCTCCTTTGTTCTATATGCATTTTTAGTTATCAATAGGCTATCTAATAGAATTAAGAGTGCTAAAGAGAATCGATCTAAAATTAAGTTTTTTATGGTATTTTTGGTTAATATTAATCTTGCACGAATGCAGCCTATTCTCATTGCCTATTTAACTCGTAGAATTTTTAAGCATTATTACGAGGAAATTGTGCGTAGAGTTGTAAGTGAATTTAAATATTTATATTGAATCGTTTGTTCTATTTCCATCTTTTAAGGTTCAACCCATAGCTAATATAAAATCCAAGCAAACTTTTTATTAGTCAAAATAATAATTTTATTGCTAAAAATCAAAAATAAGAGAGACGAATTCCCACCTTACTTTGCTCCTTTGGCCATATCTCCCCATGACCGTGGCAAATATCAAATACACAAATAGTTACTTTGAAAGAGATTATTAAAAAAAGAAAAAACAATTTTGATGGTTTCTCCTTTACCCCCACGTTTAGCGAATTTGATACCACTTAAATTTTATCATGTGTTTATTTATGATTTTTTTATTTAAATTTAAATATAAAATAAAATTTAAAATTTTTAAAAAAATTTATCTACGTTTAGATTTGAATTTTATTAAGTCTTGACTTATTAAATTTAAATTTTATCTTATTCAACGTGAAGAAATGTCTTATCTTATTGAGTTTAATTTTTTTTCTAATTTAATTTTGAGATAAGATTAATTTTTCAATTTAGAATGATCACATTTAGATGACATTTTAAAAATTAAAACTTAGTTAAATAACTAAATTTAAAAATTTTAATAAACATAATCTTGTAATTTTATAATAACAAATAATTTGTTATTTGGCTTACATGTCATAAAAGTAGACTATCCACATGGCGTCCTTGTTGGCAGAGTTTATACAGTCAGTGTGTACCCCTTTGTGTTATATTTATATATACTTAGAATACAGACTCTTTAATAGTATGATTCAACTTTAATTAGTCATCTATTATAGATTCCAATTCTATTCTATGTAAATTGCTTGTGCATCATCATAAGGTAATTATCAGAAATTAAAAAAATAGACTACAAGACTTATATAAAATAATCATGTTCATGTGCTTAGAGCGAGATTGTGTTCTTAATCAATAAATAGCTGGAAATATGTTTCTTAAATTAATTCTAGAAATCGATAAAGAATTTGAGGATCATTTTTGAAATCAAGATTTATTTTAAACCTTGAAAGATTTTTATCTTTCATTTTAGAAATTTCTTTAAGTAAAATGAGTTTTGAATTTTGGGACTCCATTGTTGAATTTCAAAAGAAAATATTTCTACATGTTTTTTGTCATTGTTGACTTGGATCTTGATTATGAGAATTGTTTATTAACTATTCATTTGATTTTTGATCGTATAATATGTGCTATATATGAAAATTCCTTTAAGGTATAAAGATTATGCCATATCTACATAGAAACTTAGGAGATTGATAAATGAAAGAGTCTTTGAAACTCTTGATTTTATTGAGTTTCCACTTATATTAGTTGCATGAAGGAAAAAGTAAACCAATAGGTCCACAAAAAAAGGAGCTAAAGCAAGCACTGTAATATTTAGAGATCATATCCTAAGTTTATGGATTAATATATTAAAACTACTATTTATGTCTTACATAGAGTTCCAACTAAATCAATTTTTAAAACTTTCTTTGAATTATGGAATAGTTGAAATCTAGCTTAAGACATTTATGGACTTGTGTTATCTGGTTAAAGTGAAGGTTCATGTCTTAAATACAAAGAAACTGGATCCAAGAACAGTTAGCAGTTATAGGCTATGTAGTTAACTTAAAGAGATATAGGTTTTAAATGTCCTTCAAATTCATCTACAATTGTTGAAGCTGGAAATGCTAAGTTTCTTCTTGTAAATCATGGAAGTGACTTGCCTAGTAAAAGTGATATTAAGGAATAAATTAGTTTGCATTAATCTTTTGTAAAGGCTTGATTATTTCTCAATACAAACCAACATAATTGACTGGCGAACAATCAAATTAAGAACAACCTTTAAAATATCAATCTCAAAAACAATGCTATTAAAAATACAAAAGAAAGTAAAATGATGAAAATCTAATAGATAAGAAACCAACTACTGGACATAAAGGTAATATTGTTTTCATAGGCCATGAATAGTAAAAATTTATACTTTAATATAAAGCTATAATAAAAAGATGGAATCAATAACTAATGACTTATTCTAGTATGATTCATTGAATTACCATTTGGCAATATTGAACGGTATATGATTAGATATGTGGTCAAAGGTTTCACTTAAAGAGAGATATTAATTACCATGAAATTTTCCCTTCAGTTTTAAAAAAGTTTCATTTAGAATTATTATAGCTTTTGTAGCTCATTTTGATTGACAATTATATTAAATGGTGGTAAAACAACTTTCTAAAATGAAGATCTTGAGAAAAGATATACATTGTTCAAATTAAAGTTTTTTTTTTTTGAAAAATCAATATATAGATTAAAACAAACATCCCACTAATAGTATATAAAGTTTCACAATATTATGACATTATTTGGTTTATTGAAAATGTCGTTAATCATTTTATATACCTCAACATTGATGGGAGTAAGTTCATCATTTTAGTCTTATATGTTAATGATATTCTCATTGCAAGTATTGATTTGGCTTTATTACATTAAATGAAAGGTTTCCTTTCTCAAAACTTTGATACAAAACATTTGGGTAGAGCCTAATATGTCATGAGCATAAAGATTTATAAAGATTTAATTAATTATATTTATAGATCAAAAGCGGGATCTAGCAATCCATCATGACCAACCAAATGTTACAAAATCAATATAACCTCGGAGAAATCTTTCAATAACTAGCCTTACACTATAATTCAATCATTTTACCAAATAACCCTGAAAGACATGAGCATGGTGTAGTGTTTACTCATGTATCAATCCATATTGGTTCCTACACCTTACGGTTAACCTTATGAATTTAGAGAAATAATTTCTCTTAAATTCTTTATACGTTGGCCAATGACTTTATCAAGTTAACCAAAATAAAAAACAAATGAGATATATCTCCAATATTACTTGGACTAGTAAATCCTCTTTAGATCGCTCATTCACCTTCATATGGTTCATGCCATACCCAAAACTACCTTACTAAAGACATCTATCTATTGTGGACCCAATCGTGATGGAGTCAATGAATGACATCCCCATATAAAATGACTTGGTATCACAAGTCAAAGGAATAGTTACATGATTGATATGTGAGAACATTTCTATAGACATTTAAGTGACAATACCAAATAAAATTCTCACATAGGTCATGATCATTGAACTTCTTTCCATAAAGCAAGCACCCATATGATCAACCCGTAAAATTGGTTGTTTACTTCACAGGTAAAAAGGCATAACAGGTGCTAGTCTTTGAGATTGCCATGCCTCATCCTAGCAACACAATGATTAGGAAATGTTTTAGGAAAATAGCTTTGATGCATAAAGATCTCATAATTGTAACTCATTACAATTCTTTTGCAAGGCCAAATATATTTCATAGGCTTCATCAAATTAGTAGTTTATGATTGTCAACCATACCTCTAACATGAAGAAAAACCTTGTATCACTAAACTAAGCGATTGGTTTCCATTATTAACTACTGTATGCCTCATTCAAGTCTATTGGCTTTAGCCAATTACTAACACCAAGTGGAAGAATGTTGGACTTCATGTAGCCTATATGATAATTAAGTGTCCAAGATAATTATTTTAATTATTATTAAAATGAAATTATTTAAATAAATCCTATTCAGGATAAAACTCTAATAATAAGTGTTATAGGTATTTAAACTCTACTATAGTAACTAATTAAAATACATTTCTTGATGATATGATACAACTTTATTTAATCATCTAGTATAGGTCCCCTCATCTATATAAATTGCTCAGACACCATCACAATGTAATTATTAAAAATTAAAGAAATAGACTAAAAGGCTTATATAAAATATTCTTGTTCGCGTACTTGGAATGAATTCACGTTCTTGATTAACAATGGGTATAAGTGCATTCCTTAAATTAATTCTTACACAAGTACCATACAAAATCCATAAATATACTATTATGACTACTTTTTAACATGCGACAAGATTAAATTCTTTGAATTGCTATTGTAATTTTAAAATATATTATATTAGTTGGAATAAAATTGATTTTTTTATCAATATCTTGGAATAAAAAAAAATATTTGTTTGAACTCAATAAAATATTACATTAGAATTTGTCAATTAATATTCATTTCAAATGACTTTTTTTCCTTAAATATATATTTTTTAAGATCATTGTAAATAATTCTTAAATAAATAAAGAATATTACACCAACATATTAATCATTCGGTGATAAATTGGACGCCTTGGATTAGAAATTTAAAAATAACTCCAATCACATGAAGCTTGAAACTTGTTTATCATTATAAAGAATAAATGAATAACTTTTAGATATGCCTTGGTAGCTTGAAGGTAGCATATATGTTCCAAAAAAAAAAACACAAAATATTTAAAGAAAAAATCTATAATAATAAAAAAGAGTCATAGCTATGTTGGTTAAATGAAAGCATAGGACTGTAACTTATGTAAATTTTTTATATATACTTTACAAAAAGATTTTTTTTTTAACAAGTAAATTCTTGACGGACATTCTATAAACCAAAAAAAAAAAAGACTTCTACTTTCATTGTGCATCTCAAAAATCTCAAAAGATTAGCACTTTCAAAATTTTCCATAGCTTATGTAATAAATAGATTAAAATAAAAAATTATCATAATATTTATATTGACATGATATTTAGTTACTTATAAACTCTAATTTTATAATTGTTTTTTTATAAGATTTAACTACTTAAGAGTTTTACTTATAATTAATTGTTAAAAGCATTATCTAAAATATTTCAATAGTTGCTTTTTTTTTTTCCTAAAAATTATAATGCTATGGAAATTTTTAATGATAATTTTTGTTAACATTTATAACATAAAATCATAAATAAGAATAAAATAAATCTCATTAATACCTATAGTATAATATATAATATTTATATTATAAGAAAACTTATTTATATATAAAATTTTATGTACTGAACATAAAGCACATGTTACATATATAATTAAATTTGAATTAACATTTAAATTAAATTAATATTACTTTTTTTCTTTATAATTTTGTCAGGTTAATGAAAAATTATAACTTTGAAAATAAATTAATTCAATGTAAATTTTAATTTTTTTTATTTATTATCAAATAAGTTTCATTTACTCATAGTATTTTAAACAATTAGAATCTTATTTACATATGTGATAAATCTTATTATTTAATAAATTCATTTAACCAAATCTTTCAATATAATTAAAATTTTTACTTATAAATGTGATAAATCTTAATAACAATAAAAATATTTAAAATGAGAATTTATTATTATAATGTACAGCAATAGATTTTTTGGTCAATTCAAAATATTTTTCACATTTGTGTTTTTATGTACATTAGTCATTGCGGCACATGTGTTATACATGATTTTAAATATTAACTATTTTATTTTTGTAAAAAAAATTTAACAAATATCACATTATATAAAAATATATCAAATAAAAAAGCATTACATCTATTTATATAAAAATAAAAAAAAATAATAATTAAAAAGAAATATCATCACAATATAAGTTAAAAATTTATTATAAAACCTTTAGAAAAAGAAAAAGAAAACACAAAATCATTTTGATTAATTTGACCAAAACTATGATTTAAGTTTGTGAAAAATCATTACCTCGTGAATCAAATGAGAAAAAAAAAACCAAGCTGATATCCATTCTCAAAAAAAAAAAATATCAAAGCTTCTTACTTTTACATAACTTATGTGATGAATAGATTAAAATCAAAAGTTATTATAAAATTTATAGTTGAGGTTGTTAGGATTTCTTCTTTTGTAATTGAGGGTTTTAGGATTTGATTTTGTGGTCATTGAAACAAAAAATCTAGTATTCTACTAACAAGCCATATATTGTCGAGCAGACAGGATGGATCTGTTGCTCGTTTCAACCTCTTTCTGTTGTCTTTGGTTAAATATCATTATTTAAATTTTTCTAAATCAAATTTCTAAAAGAATATATTTTTGAAAAATAAAATGCATTATTTTTTGAAAGTAAAAAAAAAAAAAGAATAACTTTAAACTATATTTTTATTTGAAATTTAAAGAATAATTTCTTTTGAAACTTTTTATCTTTTGAAAAAAAAAAATATTATATTTTAGTGAGAAGTCTTGGGCTAAGTTCGCGTTTCTGGCCCTAATAAGACATGCCCTCGTGAGATTTTGGACTAGGAAGTATGGGCTGCATGTGAATACTAACAATACTTTTAGTTTTTCCATAAAAAAAAAAATGTGAATAAGAGGGTGGCTCAATTCCAACCTAGCATATCTAAAGCGGTGCAATATTAATAGTAAGACATGTTTATGTTTACGAAAAAATTAAAGTCGAATAGTAATAGATCTTTAAATTTGATTAATGTCAGACCGTAAAATAGATGAAAACATTTGAGTAAAATTTACCCAAAAATATTCCAACCAATCATAAGAAAAACACAATTCTAAATTTAGCTCATACCGAGTTGGGGAGGGAAGAAAAAAGCTCAAGAAAATTGAAAGAGTTTGTTCCTCTTGTGCATTGTGTGACGGACTAAGGTTACATAAAATAGTTTTAGCCCTGTTGTATAATTTTAAAAGCTGGTTTGCTATTTCCCTCTTCGGATCCTAAAAAATGCCATAATTATCTCGACTCAGTCTTGTGCTAAAGTTCTAGATAAACGAAAGCAGAGAGAGCGACGATACTTTTTTTTTTTTTGTTAAACAAAGGAGACCGTATATGGATAAAAAAAGAATTTTTTTTTTTTAAGACACGTTTGGTATAACGAAAAGTACTTTTTTTTATAAAAATTTAATTAATGAAAATTTGATTTTCATATTTTTTTTATTGAAAAAGACTCGCTTTTCGGAGAAGTGGAAAAATACTTAGAAAAATTAAAAACAAATTTGAGACAAAATGATACATTCAAAACTTAAGAAATTATTGATGATTTTTTTTTTATTTTAATTTTGGGATAAGCATTTATGAATGATCTTTAACAATAACATATAAATTTGTTAATTATATAAGCATATATTTTCCATCTCAAAAGAAAAATATTTTAGAAATATTTTTCACCAAGAAATTTTTTTTTTCTTTTCATGTTTCTAGGTCACTTTCAGTCCTATAAAAATTTCATAATAAAACCAATAGGAACGGATGTATTTACTTGCATTTTAATTGATACACTTAATTTTAGAAATTAGCTTTAATTTTTATGAAAATATATTTTTAAAATATTTAGAACAAATATTCTTTAATAATAAGTATTATTTAAAAATATTAAAAATTTAATAAAATTTGTATTTTATTAATAAAGGTAATTTCAAAAATTATTATCATATTTTTACTAAAATATTTAATGAACTAAATGTACAGCCATATTCTTTTAAAGTTTTGATAAATACCTTTTCTATATATACTAAATATTATAATATTATTTTTTTAATAATTATATTTTTATAAAATATTTTTTATTATAATCATAAAAACATTAAACTTCTCACTTAATAATTGAATAAATTAATTAGATGGAAACCAAGTCTCCCACATGTGACATGTCTATCTCCATCTTTTTTTGACCGAGAAAATTTCGTTTTCTAGAGCAGGACAAAAGCCTGTCTTTTCCAATCTCTTTTTACTACTGTATGATGGAACTACGTTGTTGTAATCTATGTGAGGAAGAAAAAGCATTTTCAATTAACTTGGATGGTTTTGTCAGACACGTAAGACATCCACCTCTACGGTTTTTGTTTGTTTCCTACGCTTGATGAAAGTTTTCAAATTTTTTTCTCATAGCTCAGTCCTATTGGCTCTTAAGACTCTCAGTCCTATTTTCTCATAGATCAGACAAGCAGGTGGATGGTAGGTATCGATATTTAAATTATAAATTTATTATATAAATGTTTTTAAATTAATTATATTCAATTTTGAATTTGTTAAAACATAGTTGTTTAGGTGCCACGCTATCAAATACAATTAAGTGGACAGCATTTCCCTCTTGATAACGATGACATTTGACGAAAACCCCGTTAGATGGTGGTAGTAATTAAACGAAGTTTGCCTAACTAGAGATTAAAGATAAATGTAGCAAAATAAATTTAAATCTAAATAATTCGTTCAAAAGATTTTGAGCTTGAATTTGAATGAAAATTGATTTGATGAAAAAATCAATGATCCAAATGCAAAAAAATTTGAATGAACTCAAACTCAAAAAAATTTAAACTCAAACTCGAGTTTGACTTGAACTTGAACCTGAATTTAATATTAAAAATAAAATAATTAAATTATAATTAAATAATTTTTATAAAACAAAAACTTTAATTATCAATTTTATCTTGATATTCTTTTAATAATTTAATTAAATATTAAAAACTTAATTTATATTTTATATATGATAAAATAATAATATATCAATAAGTAAATTATATTATAAGCTTTGAAAATATTGTCAATAAAATATAACATCCATTTATCACATTTTTTTTAATTTAATTATCTAAACTTATTGAATATTGAGAGTTTATATATACTAATAGTAAAATTTTAAATGTTCTTTTGAATATTATTCTTATTTTATTATTTTTATTTTAAGTAATCATAATTAGAATATGATAATAGTATAACAACATAATAAGATAAATAAAAAAATATGAAAGTCATAATAGATAATATTATATCAAAATGAAAAAAAAATCATATATTAGACTTGGATTAGTAACTAGACCTATTCATGATCCGGGCAACCGACTTAGCCCAATAGGCTTGGCCCAATCGAGCCTAGGTCTCAAATTTTATTTTTTTGGTCGGCCCACCCGAAACATATTTTTTAAATAAAATAATATTTTTATTTAAATTTAATTATAAAGTATATAAATATTAATATAAAAATAATTTTTTAATATTATAAATAGTGATTCGGGCCTAGATGGGCTGGCCGGACTAAATTCGGGCCTAACCTTAGAATTCAACATTTTTTAAGCCGCGATTAGTCAAGGTTTCCATGAGAGTCGTAGTTCAAAAAATTTTGAGCTCTAAGCCTAAGCCTTTTTGGCCCAACTCGACCAACTTATTAGGCCCAAATCACTATTTATAAATAATAAAAAATTATTTTTATATTAATATTTATATATTTTATAATTAAATTTAAATTTAAAATATATTATTTTATTTTAAAAAAATTGTTTCGAGTAGGACTAGCCTAGAACATAAAAACTCAAACTCGAGCTTTGGCCCCATAGGGCTAGCCCTGCCAAGCCGAGCGTGTTGCATAGCCTGTGGATAGGTGTAGGGATCGGGCCCATGGAATTGAACTAAAAGTTTTCAGGTAGGGCCGGGCCAAATAAAGGCCGAGGTTTGGATCCAAATTTATGTAAAACTAATTACATTTAATATAAAATAATAAATAATATAAAATATACTCGAATCCAAACCTGAAAATCCTCAAACCCGAATGAACCTAAACCCGAACAAGCCCGAATCCAAACAAATCTAAACCTGAATTAACCTGAATACGAAAAAACTTAAACCCAAAATAATTTGATCCTAACCCACCCAATCCTAACCAAATGCCACCTCTACTTAAAGAGTAGCAAAGCCGTTTGTTTCGTCTTTTTGTTCGAAATCATAATCTTTGTTGCATGATGAGTTTAGTCTCAGTTCGTGAGTCCACCACCCAACAAAGGCAATTAATCTTACATGAAGAAAATTAATTATGCCCATTTCATTCAGTAAAACTCTCATCAGTGTTTTGATAAGAAAATTCGGAGGTTGTACAAGAATAGGACCCATTTGGTGTTTGGAATTGGATTGAAATAAAGAACTTGTAAGTTTGCGTCTGAATAAAGTTGTCATGTGAAGCAGAGTGGTGACAGAGCCGTCCACCCGAAATTAATACTACTTCCAGTTCCGGGTTGTGACTGACTTTTAGCATCGTCCTTGAATAAGATTAATGCTCAGTTACCGGCGGGAAATATGAATGAAACCATGGAAACAGCCAGCTGTAGCTTAGCTAGCCTTGCCTTTTAATTTGTTTCTTTTGTTATTTCTTCGTCAATGGACTGAATGCAGAGTTGAATCAGATACTGTGGAGGGATATATGTGCATTGTTTGTAACATGAAAAGGTTAATATCTATTTCTACACTCAACCTAATGAAAAAAATGACAGTCCACCTAGAAGTAGAAGTTGGATTATGAGTAGATCGATGCTTGTTTTGCTATTTATGTGTTCGGCTTATTGGTCATCAGAAATTGTGGATCTGCTTCTGCAACAAACAAGATTTGCAAAATTTTCGTTGTTTTGCCTATTTTGTCTTGTACTAGCTTTGATGTAACATTGTTGTCAACGATTGCAACTGCTTCATTATCATTGTTGCATTGTCATGTCTTACCCCAACAATGTCCATATTCATACTAACCCATTAAAAGTTGATAGAAGGTTGAAAAAGGCTCAACATGTGTGCCTTTTTTTCTTCATAAAAGCATAAGTAGAAAATGAGACTTTAATCAGACATGCACTCGTTTTTTTCTTAACGATGAAAATGTGTTTATTCGATAATGTAAACTCATAAATCATTGGAGAGGAGAATGAATGAATTGGGTATCTAAATCTCTTACGACTTCTTAATCATCTTCAATGGTCACGTGCTCAGCTTTCACTATAAAATTAATTTTTTTAAAAAAAAGACAAATTCTGTTTATTAAATGTTGTTAAAATGAGATTCGTTCAATCGAAAACTAAGGTCAAGATATTTGGGCTAAGTGGGGTATCAAATTGGAATGCACATAACGTTAGATTAAATCAAATTTGATTCGATTATCACTATTAAAAAAAAATTTATTTTTGATAAAAAAAGTTTTGACAAAATTTATCTGTTGGAAATATTCATTTACTTTTGATTGAATTATAATTTCTTCGATAAAAATTTGATCAGAAAAAAGTTAACAATATTTCCAACAGAATTTTCATCAGAAATATAACAAATAAATTGGAAATGCTTTTGATGTGTCACTGTTCCTGTGCGCCAAACACACGCCAAAATCATTTCTAACCAATTTTTTTATATGTCTGACGAATTATCAGCCAATATTTTTATTTAGGGTTTTAGGGTATTTTTTTATTAAGTTTTTTATGGTTTATGGTTTTGTTATTAATTTGCTTGTGTTTTTGCAGGTTTCCAACGAAATAGTTACATATTCCTCTATTTATTTGTCATTTTACTTTTTTAATTATCTTTAAATTGATTTACTTTCTGTTAACGTTTGTATATATGTTTTATTGAGGCTAATTTTGTTACTGTTAGATATAACTTTCAGGATATCTTTGACGAATTTAGGATAGTTTGAACAAGGATTAATGGTGGGTTGCTTAAATATAATTATTGTTTGTTTTATTTTTTATATTCATATAGAAATTTATGTTTTATTTTTTAAGTTATGATATTTTCTTCTTTCTCTTGTTGATAGTTAGCTCATGATCACTTGATTATCATGCTATAGAACAAATAAGTACATTAAATTTTTTTTATAAATTATAATAATTTTTGTAGTTTTAAACTAATCGTGTAAAATTTGCACAGAATTATATATATATTTTTAATTTTATATTATTAATTACATAATTTACCCTTAAACTTAACATTAATACATAAAATTAAATAATTTATCTTTTAATTAAATAATTTACCTCATAATTTATATATAATTAATTAATTTACTTTAAAATTAAATAATTATTTACGTACATATTTTCGATTACATTTTTCTTCTTTATTTATATTGTACGTACTAAATAATTATTTGCTTATTGTTGTTATAGATATGATGCAAGCCACTAATAGAGGTAAAGCTCAAGGTGATTGCCAAGTCCAACAGGAGGCGTTATTCAACACTTTTGGAGCAATGTCTCTTTGTCGTGTATCTGCAGATACAAGGACATTTGTTATTACTGAGTAGGATCCATCTCTTTCGCTCGTTACATCTCCACTATTAGGGGACAAGATTGAGTAGTATTTCTCGTTTAATCCTTCGAAGTTGCAGATGGATGAAGGTCGATTGGACCTTGCTAAAACCTCACTACTCACAGGCTACAATGCCAGCCGAGGTGACTGATCCTTCTACTGCTTATCAGCAAAAGGTAGGCGGTCCTTCCACTGGACCAAAGTGACAAGTTAGAGGTCAGACCAATGTGACTGGATCACAATCCTTAAATGGAATTAGCTTGTTGACCTCTGGAGTTCAGACACTTGGAAGGTGAAATCCACGAAGGCATCGACGTACTAGAACGTTGAGAAAAAAGGTTTCATCACTAAACACATTGATGAGTCGATTCCTTTTTTGGTGACTTAGTAGAATATGATAAGTAATTAAATTATTTTGTATATAAATTTTATTAAATAATAATTTCGTAATTATATTCTACAATATTCAAACTATCAACTTTATTTCCTTTTAGCACAACAATTACAAAATGAGCTAATATTTTTGGAAGCCTTCACGCAAACTCACCGACATGCTTGAGGTATTAAAGATTATATGGATGAAAAGTCCTATGCTGTCAATATAAGTGATAAATATGAATCGGTTATAGATTTATTATCCTTGCTATTATTTTTTATGATGTATTAATTAATACTTTCGATTGCAATTGTAGGAAAATTATGCTACAAATTTACAGGTGCAATTTGGGGATAATCCGTTAGTGTATCCTGATTTCGATCTTTAGAGTTGGTCCTAGGCTATTGAAGGCACAGAGACTACTCGGACAAACGTCTATGAGTTCAAAATCAGGTCGAAGGCATGACACTTTTTTTCATCTTCTAATAGATCACCGATATTGGATGCTGTAATTTATAGCTCGACGACTCCTACCACTACTGAGTAGGCACCGCTGCCGACATAACAACCACCTGCAACAGATCCTGGCTTGCGTGAGAAGATGGACAATTTGACTAATATTTTTGGTCAGATTCAGCAAGTGCTGTTAACCATATCACAGCGGCAAGAAAATCAGAATTAGTAAATACTCCTAATATAGCTTCAAATGCAGGCGATATAAAAGCAATTGTAGCATTTGAACTTGACAATACGACATAACAAATATTGTATCTTTTAAATCTTTGCATTAAATTATGGTCATTATTGTATAGTAGTAAGCAAGAGTCGTATCAACAAAGATTGTTCTCAATTTATAAGTTCCTGATGCAAAACTCTAATCTAATAACCAAATAAAGGGACAAAATTAACTTAAATATGATGGGGATTTGATTATATTGAGATTCAAATAAAATAAGAAAACTTAAAAGTAAAACTAAGATTTAAGGAAATAGAATTTTATATCTAACGAGGAATAATAATGATGAAAAATATGGTTAAGGAATCGTTCACCACCTCTAAACATAACTATGAATCAATATAAGAGTTATCTTCAATCATCTCTTGAAACTAGCAACCGTAGATAGCAACAAGCTTTACTACCCCAATCTTTCCTTAATTTGTTGTTAATTAGAATAAGCTCTCTATTTAATCATTAACTATTAAATAACCTAGAATAAGCTCTATAGGCCTAATCTAGTATAAGCTTTAAGATACAAAAGATAGGTTATTTTAAGCAATGAATACACAAGCTCAGATTATTTAACCTAAGTTATGTTTCACATCGCAATCAACAAAAACTTGATCATAATCATTAATCACAAAGTGCTATTAATGAATACGAAAATGCAACAATCATGGATCAAGATCCCTAATTTGACAATAAATAATTATCAAAGTCTATTAAGTTGTATACTAAACAAATTAAGATAAGAATCAATTACGATAAGAATCAATTAAGATAAGAATCATAAATTGTTTTAATGGAAGAACATAAGTAATTTCTATAGATAATTGTTGAATAATTTTGAAAATCAATTACAAAGTCATGTTCTAGGGCTTTGAAATCATCCTTAACGATAAGTAAATTTAGGTAACATGCTTGATGTGTTCAATAACAGATTTATGAAAAATTCTAGCAAGAATGAACGAAAAAGGGAGAAAAAAAAAGAGAAAGAAGAAACTAAGTTATGGGGCTGGTTGTAATCTCCTATTTTTCTACTAGTTTTCTTTTTGTTCTCCTCTTCTAGTTCTTATTATTGTGCTCTCAGCCTTTTCTTAATTATGATTTTTTTTTCTTTTTAAATGTCAATGTTAAGTCTCTATTTATAGTGGTTGAAAACCTTTGGTTGGAAAATCTTATTCAAAGTAAAAAACTTGGATGTCACTTTTAAAATAGATCTGGTTAACCAATTCTGATGCCTTTTAGGCAAATATTTACTTATTACTTGGACTGTACGAACCAAGCTTTTATTGTAGAATTTGATCTTTCTAACTTCAATATCTTCTTTCATATTTGTAATTTTGATACTTTAAGCTCATTAACATCCCCATTTACAAGTTTTGTTTCATTCTCCAGAGTAAATCTGAAATTGAAAAATAATCGTAAGTAGCTAAAATAAATATAAAAAACATAAAAAAATTAAAAATAGAAAGTATATAAATATGTACTTTATGAACTTATCAATTTAGCATATCCAAGGCAAACAACAAGTGCTTTAGCGGCTCCTCGATGGACGGACAATCTGTTTTATAACAACAATCTTCCACCGTTCCCTCCTCTGCATCCACAGTACTTCATTTTTTTAATTTTTAATTTTTTGTATTTTTGGATGTCGACTCTGCAATACATTTGTATTTATTTATTAATTTTATATTTACATTTTATTAACTTATAATAAATGCAATTTATTTTTATTTGCAAATTAATCATTCAACTTAAAAATATTTAAATACCAAATAAAAGTAATACAACAAATTTAATAAAATAATAAAAAATTAAAATTTATTTTCAACAAAGGCCGATAACATTTTCTGACGGATTTTCATTATGTAAAATCAATTGAAAGATAAGTTTTAGCAATGGAATTTCTTGTCAAAAATAAATAATGATGATAAAAAAAATTCAATCACTAAAATATTTTAGCGATTGAAGTTTTCAATCGTAAATAAAACATTTCTAAAAAAATTATTGCCAATGATTTTATTTTTTGCAATGAATTTGTTACGATAGATTTCATCGTTAAAAATTATTTATGATAGATTAAGGACTTTCTATATAAAAAAAAGGTCTTTCTTGTGGAGCATATAGATTATCAAACAATTTTATTAATTGATGAGAGTGCTAAACCTCCGACCTCTTTATTTGTAACCATATCATTAAACCATGTACGTAACCTAGCAAAACCATCGTCTCCAATCGAATCGATTCATTAAGTAAAAGAAATCGAAAACTTCCCTAATTAACTTTTCATCCAATTATTAAAAAATTGATTTACTTTATATTTTTAATTTTTTTAAAATAATATAAACATTAATCAAATTAGGTATAAGTATTAACAAAATTAATGTAACAAAAGTTGCTAATAAATCAGTGAAAGGCGAACCTTATTAATGCAGTTGCTCAATCTTTGACGGTCAAAAATTGGAGCAGCCGTCTTGGAAAAATGAGTCAGGAATCAACTTTTGCAATTGGAGAGGATGGTGATGGAATTCATCATTCTTATTTGTTAATCGCAAAAGTTGGCGTTATCTTTTCAACCAGTTGGCCTTGGCCTTGGCCTAGGCCTAGGGGCCCTTTTGCTTTTAAGGGTGACAATTTTCCAAAAAGCACGTGCTTAGAAATTCCTTACTAAGCATTAGCTGGACTTTCATTAATCGCAACATTAGTCTCTAGAAGGAGAATAAAAGAACATTACATGTGCTATAAATTACGAGGAGATAACCACTCCCTAAAAAGATAGTTAGGAATCAACTGTTACATCGCCATGTGCATAATGGAAGAAAAAAGGCCAAAAAAGGGACCAAAACCTCACAATCTGATTCAAATTCAATGAATGAAAACCTAATTTTGCTTTTCCTTAAAATAAAACTTACTACACATTGAATCAATCGTTTAATTCGATTAGTTTATTATTATTATTTATAAAAAATAATAGTTAATAAATTTAGTTTAAATTTTAAAATTTAAATTTTTTTAAAAAATATATTTGGTTGGATAAAAAAATAAAAAGATGAATAGAAAAAAATTGATAAATGAAAAAACTTAAATTTTAAGTATGCTTAATTGTAAAAAAATGAGAGAAAACAAAAGAGGAATGAGAGTTACCTGAGTTAAGTGTACGTATTTACAGTAATATCTATTATTTTTAAAATTTTATTTTTTATCTTAATTTAAAAAGATATAATAATAAAATAAAATATTTTTATTTTTTTCTTCTCAATTTTCAATTATACTAACCAATAATTTTTTTTTAACTTTTTCATCTGATTTACAAACATAAAAATATATTTTTTATTTTTTTAATTTTATCAAATAAATGAACAAAATTAAAAAACAAACTTCTAATATTTACGACACTTTTCATCTCAAGTGACAGTCTCCTATATATATATATAAAAAAAAAACAACCTTAAATGCTGGTTAAGTGCCTTTCACGAGACAGTAGTAGATATAAACCTGCATTATTTATAGAAGACGGTGAAAAATTTTGCCAAGCGTGTATAGGTGACAACTGAGAAAATGGACAATGGAGCCCACCCTCCCCCACATTTTCAATTCAAACTTGCCTTTACTTATATTTCAAACTTTCCGATCAATGTTCAAACTCTCTTTACTCCGGATGCAGCCAACTGTCCCAGCAGTCAATTTATATTAATATCCCTTTCACGTTGACCATAGAGCAGACTTTTGAGACGGATTGTTGTTTTGCTTTTTCTTTCCATTGGGCTAGAAAGAATTTTATTTATTCAACTTGGTCTTTGCCTTACCCCTTGCAATTATGCTTCTTTGTTTCTTTTTTATTCTATTATTATTAAGGGTTTGATTATTTGATAGTTATAGGTATTGGTTAAAGATTCTATAATTATTAATTTAAATTTTTTTTGAATTTAATATATTATTTTTATAAAATTTAATAAAAATATTTTATTAAATATATATTTTTAATATTATTTTAATCAGTATCATTAGATATTAATTAATATTTTTTTTATTTTTAAAAGTATTCTGTTAATCATTGTTTTCTTATTAATTAAAAATTATTTAATTCCTATTTTTAAAAATCTATATCAGGTATATTAGTTTTGTTGAATTAAATAATAATGCATTAATTGTTTTTTTATTGCTATCACCCAAAATCTCACTTACTAAAAAAAATTTTAATTACTAATTAATGATACTAGTTAAAGCAATATTTAAGAAAAAATGTAATTAATATATTATTTTTTAATTCAATAAAAATAATATGTTAAATATAATATCCTTAAAATTATAATAATTCTTAATCAATATTTATAAACAAATATTAATTGAAACCTTCTTCTTCTTCTTCTTCTTCTTCTTCTTCTTATTATTATTATTATTATTTGTTTCAATTGTTTTTTTCTTCAACAAGATGCATAATAAATAATTAAAAAAAACCTAGAAATACTTTTTGACAAGGGCGATAATGATTTAGTACAGTTTTAGAAAAAAAAATTGTGATTAATAAATATTATTTTATTTTTTAAAATTTTAATAAAATTGAATCAAATAGCATCTCTAATTAAATCAATCCAAAACGAATTTCACCGATTCAGATTTGGCTCAGTTTATCGATCTTGAAAATTTTAACAAATTTCTTTTTCTAATCATTTTGGTTTTTACTAATTTAAAAATAAAATATTTATTTTTATATATAAAAATTAAAAATTAAAAAATTAATTCTATTCTAATAATTATAATTTTATAACTTATGAATTAAAAAAATCTAAATAAAACAAACTTAATTATTACTTAAATCGAATTAAATCAAATTTAATAAAAATAATCCGAAACAAAATGATTGTTACAATTCAAATTGAGTTTCAATTTTACATTTTTTGTCACTCCTATTGTAGCCGGCAAGCGTTTGTTTCCAGTTCATCATTATAACATTCTCAAACTTCATTTATCCCTTAATTAGAAAACCAATCCAAGTGGCCAGCACTTTGCATCATTATAAATCATGTGTTAAACAATCATGTACATCGCAAACTCAGCAGCTTTGAATTGAAACTTTATTAGTCACTTTCAACTCATTCATAATATGGAATAAACTATCGTTTAAATTAATCTTTTTTTTTCTGAATTTGAGATTTTATTTAGTTAATTGATATTCTTATTTTTTAAGATGACACTAAGTAAATATAAAATTAAAATTTTATTATTTATAATTCATTTATTATTATTATTATTATTATTATTTGCATCAAATGAGCTGTTTGTAGCTTTGGTACACAAGGAAGAGAAAAAGAATAAAGTGAAAATAGAAAAAAAAATCTTTTTGTTAGCCTATTAATCAATTTAATAATATAATGAAAAATTTAAACTCCAAAAATACTGAATAAAAATAATTTTTTTTTATTTTGAGAAAAAGGGATTCAAAATAAATTTTTTTGGGTGAAATAAATATTAATATGCATGAAGTTATAAAACCAAATATAAATAATTTTTTAAAAAGAATATATTAATTATATATGCGAATAAATTAATGATATAGATAAATAATTTTAATATATGTATTTGTTTAACTTTAAGTTTATTATTTGATAACAAAATATTATTATATTCTTATTGATATGTATTATGATATATCAAAATAAATATAAAAATTTGAAAAATTTTGTCTGGCATTAGGGTTTTTTGCTGGCTTTTTTATTTTTCAAAACTCAGAGGAAAAAAAAAAGTTTTGGAAAATTTTAAAAGCAAATATTTGGTGGTTTCAAAATTTTGAAAATGATTTTACATTGTTTCCATAAGGGAGAAACAGTAAAGAGGTTTTGCTAATAAAAAAAAGAAAGAAAAATAAAATAAAATTACACAAATAAAAATAAAAACTCAAACCCTGACCATTCTATTTAATTAAATTCCAACAAGTTTTACTGTAGCTTTAACCAAACATATAAGAACATACATATATATATTTATTTATTTATTTATTTTTGTTTGAATAAATAAAAAATAAAATAAAATAAAATAAAAACTTTTTTGAAAATGTGAAGCTCTGTGCCGAAAAAGTCTTCATGATTTATCCATTTTAGCAGCCTACACCTACAGTACAACTCCAGTGGAGTACTTCGGAGCGAAATTAAAGCATCAGAGAATCCAAATCCAATCCAGCTCATTGTTTTTGTCAGTCTGTTACTGTGTTCTCCTAGACAGTAGTCAGTAGAGAGTAGACAGGCAAACGCTGACTTTTTAGATGTTTTCTATCCCATCTTGTTTATTATATTTAAAGATAGGTTTATTTTATTAATTATTGTTAAGAATTATATAATTATTAAGTTTAAAAATTATTTTTTAGTGAAAAATTTTTTTATTATATATTTTTAAAATTTTTATCTTATTTTAATTGATATTTTTAAATAAATATTAGTATTTTAATATTATTCAAATTCATTCAGATAAATACTGAAATTAAAAAAAATTAAAACAAGAAGATAAAGCCTACTCACAGGGTCTTTTTTTTTTTTTCTGTCTATTATGTCTTAAACATACTTAACTGTATCGTAATGATTTCTACAGAAATGAATTGTTTCCCAAAGCAGTGACCTTACACTGACTTGTCTTTTACTGCAAACTTTCCCATCTTTGAATCATTTTGGTAAGTTTCAAACAACTTTTAGACTGCAAAAAATTTATCCAAATTCCACATCATCCTAATTTTGGTTTGTCTCATACCAGCAAGGACCCACTCCACTCTCCCAACCCCCAACCTTTTCCCTCCCTTCAAAAGTCCAACACTTGCCGCAAGCCTCGATGCCTCAAACACACTCTCCCAAAAGTGAAACTCAAATCTAACTGTCGAATCTCCATCTCTCCACTCTCTAAAACCCAATACCAAAACCAAAAGAAAAACGAACCCAGAAATGGAAACAATGTTTCTGGTTTTGTTGCTTGTGTTTCTGAATCCTCTGCCGCACTGTTTTGCTCTAAACCAGGAAGGCCTCTTCCTGCTGCGAGTCAAGCAAAGCCTTTCCGACCCAACCAACGCCCTCTCCTCCTGGAACAACCGAGACGACACCCCATGCAAGTGGCGCGGCATTTCCTGCGACTCCCTCAGACGTGTCCAGTCGGTCGACCTTTCTAACCTCCAACTTGTTGGGCCTTTTCCGGTTTTCCTTTGCCGCCTCGCTTCCCTTCGCAGCATCTCTTTATGCAACAACTCCATCAACTCAACCCTACCCCCTGACATTTCCACGTGTCAAAATTTAACGACCCTCGATCTCTCACAGAACCTCATCGTGGGGTCTCTACCCGACTCTCTCGCCAAAATTCCCACACTCAAAACTCTAATCCTCTTCGGGAATAACTTCTCAGGCGAAATTCCCGCTAGTTTTGGACAATTCAAACGGCTCGAGCTGTTAAACTTGGCGGGAAATCTCCTCGACAGAACCATTCCTGCTTTCCTGGGAAACATTTCCACTCTCAAGGAACTGGATCTCGCTTATAACCCCTTCTCTCCCGGTCATATTCCGAGCGAACTCGGCAACCTAACGATGCTGGAGCAGCTTTTTCTCGCCGGCTGTAACCTCGTTGGCCAAATTCCGACGAGTTTGAGTCGGTTGGTTCGGCTTCGAAATCTTGATTTGTCCTTTAACCAGATCACCGGATCGATCCCCAGTTCAATTTCCGAGTTGAAAAGCATTGAGCAACTTGAGTTATATAACAATTCTCTATCCGGTGAGTTGCCGTTAAATATGGGGAATCTAACTACGTTGAAGCGATTCGACGCGTCCATGAACGAGTTAACTGGGACAATTCCGACCGGCTTATGCGGATTGCAGCTTGAGTCATTGAATCTTTTTAATAACAGGCTTGAGGGAGCTTTACCAGAGAGCATAACTCTGTCGAAAGAGTTGCATGAGCTGAAATTGTTTAACAACAAACTCAGTGGAACATTGCCAAAGCATCTTGGTGAAAACTCGCCGCTGCAAAGTCTTGATTTGTCTTATAACCAGTTTTCTGGTGATATCCCAGAGAATTTGTGCTTAAAGGGGCAGTTAGAGGATATTGTTCTGATTTATAATTCATTTTCGGGGAAAATTCCGGAAAGTCTAGGCAAATGCCAGAGCTTGGTCCGGGTTCGGTTCAAGCACAACCGTTTCTCGGGTCGGGTTCCAGACGGGTTCTGGGGGCTACCCAGAGTATTTTTACTCGAGCTTGCTGAAAATTCCTTTAGTGGGGAAATTTCAAAGATTATTTCAAGTGCTCATAATCTCTCGGTTCTGTCAATTTCCAACAACCGGTTTTCCGGGTCGTTACCTGCTGAAATTGGTTCATTGGAGACACTGGTAGAGGTATCTGCCAGTGGAAACGGGTTCACCGGTCAGATTCCTGGATCTTTGGTAAAATTGAGGCAATTGGTTAGGCTTGACCTTAGTGAAAATGAGATTGATGGAGGGATCCCGGATGGAGTTAAGGGATGGATGAATTTGAATGAGTTAAATTTGGCTAACAATAAGCTATCTGGCAGTATTCCTAGTGATATTGGTAGCTTGCCTGTGCTTAATTATCTTGACCTTTCAAGTAACTCATTTTCTGGGAAAATCCCAATGGAGTTGCAGAATTTAAAGCTGAATGTGCTTAATTTGTCGAATAACCAGCTTTCAGGAGAGCTCCCTCCTTTTTATGCTAAGGAAATGTATAGGAATAGTTTTATGGGGAATCCAGGATTGTGTGGTGATTTGGAGGGTCTTTGTCCAAAGATAAGTCAATCTAAGAACCAGAATTACATGTGGATTCTTAGATCCATTTTTGTACTTGCTGGGTTGGTTTTTATTGTAGGGGTTTTTTGGTTCTACATGAAGTACAGGAGTTTCAAGAACAACAGGAAAGGAGCTATTGTATCGAAGTGGAGATCATTTCATAAGATTGGTTTTAGTGAATTTGAGATTGCTGATAGCCTCAAGGAAGAGAATGTGGTAGGAAGTGGAGCTTCTGGGAAAGTTTACAAAGTTGTGCTTAGTAATGGTGATGCAGTGGCTGTGAAGAAACTCAGCGGAGGAGTTAAGAAAGGAGATTCCTTGAGTGCTGATACAGAGAGAGATGAGTTTGAAATTGAAGTTGAAACGCTGGGAAAAATCAGACACAAGAATATTGTGAGACTGTGGTGTTGTTGCAATGCTGGAGATAGCAAACTTTTAGTTTACGAGTATATGCCAAATGGGAGCTTGGGGGATTTGTTGCATAGTAGCAAGGGAGGCTTGTTAGATTGGCCGACTAGGTATAAGATTGCTTTAGATGCAGCTGAGGGGTTATCCTATTTGCATCATGATTGTGTTCCTCCAATTGTTCATCGGGATGTCAAATCAAACAATATATTGTTAGATGGAGAATTTGGTGCCAGAGTTGCGGATTTTGGAGTTGCTAAGATTGTTAAAAGAGTTGGCAAAGGCGCAGAATCGATGTCTGTGATTGCGGGCTCTTATGGTTACATTGCACCAGGTTTGTTCCTTGTTGATGCTTTATTCGTTTATATTACTTCCCAATTTTGTTCCTCTTTTTCTTCTTAAATATACAATACTTCTGTTGATTGGTTAATAGTACTACCTTATTTGATATCATGTGATCTGTTTATCAAATCAATTGCTCTAGCTGCTTTTCTGAATTAGTGGTTTCAAGATTCTTTTCTAATTCTGAAGTTTAAATACACTGACTCTGTTGCATTGTTGCTTCATTAGAACTCTCAGCTTAAGCTTAAACAAGGATCAGTGACTCCATCGGCCTACTAACTTGAATTTAATTTGTTTGACATTATAAATAAGATTAAGTAGTAATCTTTCCTGCAACATCTAATATTACCTCTTGTTGTTCAATTTATTAATTTGTCTTCATTTCTATGCAGAATATGCGTATACCCTAAGAGTGAATGAGAAGAGTGATATCTACAGTTTTGGGGTTGTCATCTTAGAGCTGGTTACTGGTAAACCCCCAACTGATCCGGAGTTTGGGGAGAAAGACGTGGTGAAATGGGTGTGTGCTACCTACAACCAAAAGGGAGCGGATCAAGTAATTGACCCGCGACTGGACCTTGCCTACAAGGAAGAAATTTGCAGGGTACTTGATATTGGTATCCTCTGCACTAATGCTCTTCCCATTAATCGCCCTTCAATGCGGAAGGTGGTCAAATTGTTGCAAGAGGCTGGCGGGGAGAACAAGCTCAAAGCCGGTAAGGATGGAAAGCTCTCCCCATATTACTACTGCTACGAGGAAGCCTCCGATCAAGGTAGTATAGTATAGTTTAATTAGTAGAAATGTTGAATGTAAAGAATCCCACTAAATTTTAAATTCATCACGCTGGTGGGTTCCATGGGGGAGAGGAAATGGTACAGTAACAAGAGAGCGCAATAGAATTGAAAGTGGCCACTTTGAAAAGTATACAAAGTAGTTAGACCGCCCATAGAGTAAGACATTGGACGATGTCAGTATCTAGAATTCTGATTGGTGTTTCTTCTCTGGTTTGGTAATGGTAACATGCAAACATTAGAGTTATCAAGAATGAAAAAAACATTTATTTCCATAAGCAACCGCTGTAGCTGTAATGCAATTACAATTGTACAAATAGTTTGTGAAAATTTTGGAAAAGATCCAAAGGGACCAAAGCTTGAGTGGCTTATTTTGATTCTTCCCTGCAATTAATATTTTTGGAACACATGGTTTCAACAAACATCAGAGTGCAGCTCTGCTAGTTGAGTGGAGCAGATAGCTAGCTGTATGCATATAGCCGCAGAGTGGTCAATCTCAGTTGCCGCCCTTCATTAGTGAATTGGGCCCTTTGTCTTTTTCTATCATGGCTTGTGGTTCAAAGGAAAATAATAGGATTCCTTTTCAAAATTGATTGTAGACGTTTTTAATCAATGATGGACCCAATCTTTGACTGTTTTGGGGTGGCAAAAGTCTGTTCTGGACGGTGACACTACCTGGACTTTTGGTTATTGTAGGTGGCTTCTCATTCATAAACTTAAGGGGCCTCACTTCATTCCAACCAAACCTTCATTTTCACAAGGTGATAAGACTCAGTTGTTCATTGACAACAATAGAAAATTAAAAAGAAAAAATGGAAGAGAAAAGTTATTATTCTTCCAAATTGGTATTTGAATTATTATGCTGCATTCGTATTTATTAAAAATGTCGTATTTATATGGTGTTTTTGTTTCTTATTCAAAATTGTGAGGTTCATTCAAAATTATTAGATGGTTATTCTCACTTTTTTGGGCTGACCAACCGAGGCAATTGATGAAATTTTAGTATATTAAATATTAAATGGTTATTCTCACTTTTAGTATAGATAGTATCCCTACCTAATTCTCACTCTAGCCAATTGAGCTTTTCCCCTCAATTCATGCAACCATTTGAGCTGAATTAAAGGTTGTTGACAAAGAGATTTTTATTATTTTCCGCTTATCTCTTCTTTTATTCACAAAAAAAGTTGGATACTATTTACATATGAACATCACGTTGATAAACATAAGGTTTTAGTATTTGATAGGTATTTTAAGGGTAATTGATAAATAGTTAAAAAATTGTTGATTGTTGAAAGAAGGTTCAAAATTGGTAATTGAAGTTTGAACTGTTATATGCAATGAATAAGAAATCGAATTGGTAAGACTTTTGTTTTCGATTTAATCAGTTCAATAATAATAATAATAATATAAAACCAAATTTTACACAATTTCAAACAATTAATAGGGAAGATATTATTGCACTGGCAGTCTCAATTGTGTTGGTTGAGAAACTCGAATCTTTCACTTGCTTCGGCTGACTATGCAGAAAAAAAGATATTTACTTAATAAAAAAATAAGAGAAAAAAGCATATTATATATATATATATATTTGCAAAAAAGAATAAAAGAAAAGAAATATTAACTGATAATACTATATTTCAAACATAAGTTTGAGAGCTCTGTTGTACTGGCTTCGTTTTCCTTTTTGCCTGCTTCTTTCCTTGCCTGCGCACTACTACTTTTTTTTTTTTTAAATTGTATTATTATTATTATTATTATTATTATTATTATTATTATTATGTGTGTCACATATTAAATTTTCATCGCTTTATAAAGTTTTGAAGATATAGCTATATATTTATAGATAAATAAAATTAATAAAGTGTTCATTAATGAAATTTGTAGTAAATATAAGATTAATTGTATGTGCAAATTAATCAAATTATTATAAAACTTATTAATTTTAATATTAATGCAAATTAAAAGTACTTAAATAAAAAAATTTAATTTTAATTTTAGTTTTAATTTTTATAATCAATTTATTTACTTTTTAATATTAATGAAAAATTAAAACTTCGAGAATAAAGCAATTTAATATAAATTTTAGTTTTTATTTATTATCATATAAATTTATTTAACAAAAGTTTTTTTTATTTAAATTAAATTTTTTATTCACAAATTAGATAAATCTTATTCAGAGAATAAAAGTTGCATTGACAATTTAGAAATTTAGTGAATAATAATTATTATTTTTTGTTAATTTAAAAAGATTCTTCGTATTTGTATTTTTATATATACTATATTTGTTGTCAACATATGTCATATGTGAATACTCGTTATTTTATTTATTTTAAGAATATATAGTTCCATATTTTACAAATAATTAAAATTAATAAATGCATTAACATGTAAAGTTTGTTCAATATTTTTATATGTATTATTTTTTTAACATAAAATAAAAATTATGATAATAAAAAAGTCAATATGATTTTAAATTTTTTATTTTTATCAAATAAATTCATTTAAATTTTAAGAACAAAAAATTAAAAATATTAAAAATAAAGTAATTTTTATGTAAAATTTAACCTTTAATGAAATTAAAATTCTAATTTATAAATTGGATATATTTTATTAATAATAAAAATATTTACGATCTCAATTTAAAAATATAATGAATATATATAACTATTTTTCTCAGTTAAAAAGATTTATATATATATATATATATTTTTAATATATATTATAAATAATAGGTATTGAGTTTTCTTTCTCTTTATTTTCCTCTTTTCTCTTTTTCCCACTTTTTGAGTATAGATACATAGTACCTATGGTAAGAATCGTCATGGACACATTGAGTTCAGTCCAATGGGTTGTGGGTCTCAAAAGGCTCAAAGCATTGAAAAGAAAAGCCACTCATCCTGAATTTGTTGGGTTTTTTCAAGTTAATCGATTGTTAGGTCTTGGCGGTTCACCCAGTTTCCAATTATATATATATATATATATATATATATATTATTAAATCACTGGATTTATGATTCGTTGATTGAATTGATCATTCTAATTTTTTAATCATTAGTTAAATGTAATGTTTTGATAACGAACAAAACCAATTGAATGTTTGGTTAAATCGATCTATTCAACTAATTGATTCCATTGAATCTCTTAAATTACACGAGAAACTAGATTATATTAGTAAATATGCATTAAATAGATAAATAATTAATATGGAAAATAAAAAGCTTTTTAAATTCTGTAGTAAAATATTCTATTATTACACTTGAAATATATGAATTACATTCTTTATATGATAATGTATCTATACTTACTAATTTAAAAAAAAAAATCGCTTAAAGGAGCGGCTGCCAGTCACGTCTTTGCTACTCTGCTTGATAGGTGGTTGGCTGGCAGTTGCCCTTTGGAGTTTTGTTTTTATTTAGTTTTAAATTTTTAATTTATTTTAAAGTTGAGTATTTTATAGGAGTTGATCTGCATGAAAACTTATAAATTAATTTGACATTTGTACTTGACTTCATAAGCAAAAATTATTAATTATTTTTAGATTTTTTAGTTTTTTTATTTTATTTTAATTATATATTTAAAAAGTTGATCCATACTATATCAACTTCGAAAAAAGTCTTAGGGGTTGTAGACACTTAATTTTATCTGAATCATTTCCTTAATAGGCCTAATATCTTTGAGAACAATAGCCTAGCGGTTGCTCGGTGGGGTAGACTTCCTTTAGTTGGACTGAACAATTTCAAGATCTTTTTAATCACGTTTAAATGGCCGCACGAGCACATGACAAAAAACGTGCAGTTTCAAAAGTCATGAAAAACAAATCTCAAGTAAAAAAACGAATATTAAGGTAAAAAATTAGTATTTAAATTTATTCTTTTGAAAATTTGAATTAATTTTTGCATAGAGGTTATGGTCTAATTTCTCATTTTTAAAGATTTTTTTAGATTTTTTCGTAAAATTTTGGGAGTTAACCGTCATTTATTTTTATCAATACTCGTACGATACTCACCCCAAAAAATAAAAAATATTAAAGAAAAAAATGCATGTTGACATTTTATACCATGAGATGTTAAGTTGTTAATTTTGATAATTAAATTTAAAATTTTCATTTTACAACGAGTGTTATATAAGTGAAATTTTTTTGATAAATTTTGTTTTGAATTTAGGTTTTCATCTTTATTATTTCTATAAATTAAAATTTTGAGTAACGTGTTGAATTCAATTCATTTTTATAAGTTTAAACATATTTTTGAAATTTTCTTGGCTCAAAAATACGAACCTTTTCTTATCTATAAAATTTTTCATAGTTTAAAATTTTAAATATTTTCACATATTTCAATAAAATAGCTTGAATTTAGCTTTTTTGAAAATTTGATTCATTTTTATTAGATATGATTCCTTTTGTAAGGATTTTTGCTAGTCAAATTTTACGAGTTTAAAATCTTTAATTACTTTATTCTTGCATACAAAATTTCTCAAAAATTTTCTTTTTGAATTTTTATATGGAAACTTTATTAAGTTATTTTAATGGGCCAAAATATATCTTTTCCATTTCATGGGCCTTAAAATCTGATAACTTTCCTAATAGGCTCGACAAGCCCATTTTTTGTTTTTTAATATGCCTAGCAATCCTATTTTGATTAAATTTTTAATTAAATTTATTATATAAAATTTAATTTTTTGACTATCTAATTTTTAATTTATTATAATTTAGTCTATATAATTTGTTTTTATCTAAATTAGTTTTTTTTCCTCATCTTCATGTTTCTAGATGATGATGTCATGCATCCATCATCATGCAAAATAATAAATTCATTAATTAAATCTTATCAAAATAAAAAAAAAATTTAAAAAGTAAAAAAGTAGATAAAAAAATAAGATGAAAATTCAAGAAATGGCTAGAAGCCATTTAGCCAAGGGGGATTTCAGCCCCGCTTGACCGATTCTCCACCTTTTAAATAAATGGAGGATGTTCATTAGGAACATGTTGGCCTCCATAGCAAAAAAACATTAAAAAAATCTTGAATTTTTGAAGTTTTTCAAGCTTTTAAGATAGTTTTACTTAGAAAACTCTTGATTTTTCTTCATTTCAAGTTTGTCTCATCATTTTAGTGAGTTTATGACTATTTGAGCTCTTGGATTTTGATCTATGTTTAAAGGCTAAATATAAAAGTTATAATCAAAGTTTCTTGATTTTGTTGTTATATTTGAATTTTACTAATAATAAGGTGATTTTCATTAAGATAATTCATGTTTGTTGATAGAAATGATGTTATAATTATTTGCATATAATTTTATGCTATTTTTGTTGTTACATTCATTTTATTTTTTGATGAAATATGTTGATATGTTTTTTATTTTTCATGATTTTTTGAATCAATATGGTCTAATTCAAATAATTATTTAATAAATAAAATTATTTATATTTAAATTTAATTTTGAAAATATATAATATTAATAAAAATATATTTTAAAGATTACAATCACTACAAAAAAAAAAGATTTTAGCCATGGATTTTGCCATAAAAATACTGAAAAAATTCATAGGTAAAATGATTTGCGATGAAAGTTATGACGGACAAATTTTCGTGGCCAGATCGACGTCGCAAAATTTAGCGATGAAAAACTTAATTTTTCTCGCTAATTTGCGATGAATGTTTTTATTGAAAATTCATTGCTAATTTGCGATAAACCATTTTTGTGGAAAAAGTTTATCACAAATTAGTGACAATATTTTGCTGCAAATTTCATTGGTAATTAGTATTCGTCCTAAATAACCAACGAATTTGTTCATTGCAAAAATTGTTGTTGTTTAGTGATAAAAAATACGTGGCTAATTAGAAACGGCATTAGCGATGAATTTTGCGATGAAGATTTAGCAATGAATTTTATGACAATCATTGTTTAGGGATAAACTTCGCCACGAATTTTTATTAATTGATGAATATATTTATGATGTCTTTAGCAACAAATTTTGTATAAGCAATGTTTAGAGATGAATTTTGCAACAAATTTATATTAATTTGTGAATATATAATAAAATTATTTCTTTTATTTTTCAAATTTAAAATCTAATTAGAAAGAAAATTAGTTTGTAAAATTTATATTTAACATTGACTACGCAGTTAATAATATCAAAGAACGAAATATATTTAATTAAAACATTCAAAATACTGAATAAAACATCCATTAATAATGAAAGTCTCACATAAAATCCTTCAAACATACTATTTAATCAATAAAATGATTAATTATATCATTGTCATCACTAATCATATCATCATTATGCCACTTATCATTGTGCCCATCACTCGATTGATGAGTAGAAGGTGCAAAAAGAGAAGCCTTACTGTGATTGAGGTTGAGATGTTACAAGATGAATTTTGTTAGATGCTAGAGATTTATATCGTTCATTGAATTCTCTGATTCTTCATCTTTCTATGATTTGAGTGATTCATATTGTTGTTTGACTTCTCTTATTTGTTTTTCTTTCTATAAAAGTAAAATTTTCAATTGGCTTAATTCTTGGGTCATTTACCCCTCAATTTGTGTCATTTTTTAAATAGCCATATTGGTGGATGAAGTTGAAGTAGCATTTGTTGTGTATGTCTTTGACAACGATTCCCATCCCAAATATTTTTCCTTTTTTTATCCCACCTAATGCCTCTACCCACAATACCATACTATTAACTAATGGCTCAAACAAAGCAACATCATCATCACTACTAGAATGAGCCATTAAAAGTTCATCATATTCGTCCTGTGTTAACAATATAGATGAAAATAAATTAACTTTATATATATATATACACACATATATATAAATGCCATAAAAATTAAAAGCATTCATGAATTTCATTCTAGTTTCCATAAGGTTCAAAGTATCATATTATGTATCTTAATAGTTTTTGCTCTATCACAACTCAATGTCTTATCTTCTTTTTTTGAAATGTGCGTTCAAATGTAGCCGTATATGTAGGTTCGATCCCCAATTCAACTGCCTATAAAATATAAAAATAAAATCAGTAATAGAATTAAATTAACTTACAACATGTTTAACACACTTACCATTCTTTTTCTATGCTCGATGATATTGATAAAGCCCCCAATATATGTGGCAGACCCTTGACCAGAATTAGAAGCTCAATTCTTCTTATTCTGTTCACTCCTTTGCTTGCTCTTTTTAGTGTCCTAAATTCTTTTTATTTGAGTCCAATTCTCATCTGTAATAAAATCTTACTTTTGTTGACTTTTTATTTTGCTTTATTCAAAACATTTAGTATGTGATCACTAGCTTTATTCTTGAAAATTCATCTTACTTTATTCTCATCTATTTCATCCCACTTGAACATTCACTGCAATCAATAGAAAACCAACTAACTTTCATACTGAACTTAGGTCGTGAGAAGGACAAAACTTACTTGAAACTCATTCCACCACAAATCCTTAACCATTTTTGGTGCTAAAGTAACTAATCCACTGCCCCGTAATGGCTATTGACTATTTTATTAAGTTATCTCACAACATACGTAGCTTTTGTGAATCTGTAAACATTTTAGAAACAAAAATGGTTCTTAGGATAGTTAAAAGAACTATATTACCCTTAATTAAAAAAAATGAAATACTTACGAATCTCCGTATAGGCATATCATGGGTTGGCTATCTTCTTCACTTGTGTTTCCCTCATCATTTGAGTGTTGCACTGAAGAATATGGAAATAAAGAGGGTGGAACTAAAGGAAGTGAAACTGAGATAGATTCAGTTTGCATGTGTCCAAGTTGTCCCCTAATATGTTATTCATAGTTAGAGGAAAGGTGCATGTTTTCATGTTGTCCACCAGTGTATAGTTGCTGAAGGTTAGATGAAAAGGAAGCAAAAAACGAAAGGGACAGAGAAAAAGAAGGAGCCTGCCTTCTTTGTGAAGTTCCACTACACTTGTGACTTTTACGTTTATACTGACAAGTAAGAAGGTTATACAAATATAGAAAAAAATATGAACATGTATTAAGGATATATAATACATTATAACCATAGTTAAACTAAAATACTATCCCTAAAAACATGGCACCTTTTTTTTTTCCTTTTTTTTATCATACTCTATTTAATACTATTTAATTAAAAATCAACTTCATATAAACTAGACACCATTCTCTATTAAAAAGAAATGATAGTTTCTTATTCATTGACTGCAACACCAATTTACCTTGAAATATAAGATAATGGATAAAAAATCAAAGTTAGTGGTTGGACATTGGCACAAATTAAACCAAGAGCATCCTCGCAAGATCCATCATATTGTGGTAATTGCGTATAACAACATTAACAAATAGATAAAAAATAATAATAAAAGGAAAAATGCATTACTTGCATGATTCACCTCCCACCAGTAGCACCAAATTAATCCACAATCCTATATTGTCTTTTGTTTTCTCCATGATCTGATGGGTACTTTAATTCCAATTAAAAAAAGGTGGTGGGGTGGGCAACGAAGGGTCTTGGAGAACTCATGGGAAATGTTAGAGAAGCTTTAACTAATCCTTTTCAGCCTTAAATTAAATCAAACCTAATTGTCATGGGTAATTGAACACAATTATTGCAGAATATGGTTGTCATAATTAAAGGGTTGCTATTTTTTTTATAAATATGAATGATTTTGTTAATCATTAATGATTTTGTTATGATTAGTTAAATTGCTATTTATATTAATATTCTTATATTAATATTCTTATATAAATATACTATTTGATAAATGCGTTAAAAATTGTAACTTATTTAATGTGATCATTTTAAAGGGTAACTTAAAAACATCAGTTAACAAAATCTTTACCAATAATATTATTAAGGATTTAATTTTTGTATAAACATAGATGAGTTAGTAAAGTGTTCTCATATAGCAATACTAATTTGTTTGAAAGCTTGGAGGATTAATGTAGTGAGTTAGAACTTGAAAGGTGCTGGTAAACCTTTTTTATTGGGTTAATTCCATATATTGGTTTTTAAAGCTTTTTATTTTGTAATGGTCCAACAAAATTACAATCTCTATTTTCTTCTTCTTTTTTTTTTTTTTTTAAGTTTTGGTATTAAAAATACAATCTGATGTGTTTACATTCCAATGCCAGTAGAAAAAATTTTAAATTGATAAAGTATTAACCCTATAAATTGCTTGATAGCTAAAACCCATTCCCATTTGCTTTTGGTGGATATCTTTGTTTGCTTGGCTTTTTTTGATATTATAGTAAATAATGACTTGATAGATGCTTTGTATGAGAAAACCTTTAAAAACTTCAATTTTCTATTTTTGCTGAGCTTTGCATTAGATTTGTTTTTTGTTTTTAGTTTGAAGTCTATCCAATTATTAATTGACTAATGGCAATCAACAATAATAGATCCATGAAATTTCTAGAAACATTAAAAAAGAGAAAAGAAAAAAAATTAAAAGGAAAAGATGAGAGAAGGAACACGCAAATTAAGTTATAAGGAAAAATGAAAGGGTAAATCAAAATTAGGGAAAACAGAAATTGACCCTCCCGTTGAAATGAGGCTGATTTAGCTCAAAAGTTGGTTTTGTTGCAAGATTGATCTTCCAAGTGGGAGACGATGTTAGGGAAGAGTAGCGAGAAACCCTTATAATCTAGTATGCAAGAGTGTTCTTCCAAGAGCCTTTTTTTTGTTTTTAAAGTGGAAAAACTCGATATAAGTCCAAAATTAAACAATAATCTCTAATGCATGCTTAATAATGTGAAAAGTAAAATTAAATTAAAATATACGAAAAGTAAGAATATTAAGATTTTATTAAAAAATAACAAGTGAAACAAAATAAAAAGAAAATAGCTTTTAATTTTTTTAGTATGAATTTTAATGAATTCTTTCACTGTTGCTTTTTGTTAATTAGAGATTAATTATTTTGACAGAGTTGTGAAACTCAGATGCTTCTAATTATTAATTAGGCTTAAAATAATTAAGATTAAATTAATGATTGATTTATACTAGACTATAAAAAAAATTAGGTTTTTTATTAAAAAATTAATAGATCGATATCAAAGATAAAATAGTTTAAAAAAATAATAAGTCATCATTGAGGATAAAATATTTAAAGTTTAACATTTAGGATAAAAATAATTTATAAATAAGTTCTTTTTTCCCAAACATTTTAGGCTCTTGGATTCTGATATGGCCCAAACATCTTGGGCTTTGTTAGTCAGCTCAATATTTGATGTTGGGTTAAGATTTGACCCAATCATCTTTCGACTAAGATTGATAAGGCTCAATGCAATCTACAATTATGAAAATAAATTTTATTGTATTATCAAAGTTTTTATATTTTATATATGAATTAGTAAAGTAATAGATACTTTATAATAT
>JBBYHM010000015.1:4173418-4199545 GCA_038381775.1 Adansonia rubrostipa
ATCTCTACATAATGTTGCAACTCAACCACATCAGCAATTTCCCTATTCAAACCACCCATGAACCGAGCAATTGTCACATCTTCCTTCTGTTCTATGTTAGCTTTAATCAATAGCATCTCTCTCTTTGTGATAATCTTTTACTGATCTAGATCCTTGTGTGAGTCTATGTAATTGCTGGTGTAACTTTTTATAGTAATAAGATGGCACAAACCTCTTTTTCATCACTCTTTTCATCTCTTCCCAAGTGGATATAGGTGGTTCTCTGTTCTTCCTCTTATTCTTTATCAATTCATCCCACCAAATTAGTGCATAATCAGAGAATTCCACTGCTTCCAATCTCATTTTCTTATCTTCAAAATAGTTGTGACAAGCAAAAATCATGTCCATCTTTCTTTCTTACTCTAAGTACACTTCAGTATCATTACTACCTTTGAAGGGTGGAATTTCATCTTGATGGCATTAATGTTGCTATCTTTTCTCTCCACTCTTTTTTCCCTCCTTTCTCTACCTCTCATGGATTGTACTTCATCTTTATATCATCATACATTCTTCCCAGCTTTTCCTCCCGATTCCTATGACTGTGAATTGATCTATTACGGTTTTGGATTCTACTAGCTTCATTAATTCTTTCATCCATCCCATCCATCCTAGTAGATAACTTCTTGAACTTACTCATGAATGCCTTATACATCAATTTTAGATTAGGCACAATTTCATCCTTCCCCTTATGCAATGTTTCTTTTCCATTTCTACTTTGGGCCATTCTTAAAAACAAAAGCTGCAAGAAAATGGTTAGCAATAAAAAGAACCTCAGAGTTCACTCCCTTACGTGTTTCGCTCAAAAGATGGCACTCCACTCATGTTTCACTCAAAATTGGCTTTTACCCTCTTTTAAGCTTTCACACTCAAGCTTGCTGTCCTCAATTGCACTTTAGAAATCAATTTCCAATTAAGGTAATTCATAAATAGCAAATTAAAACTAGGAATGTAATGAAAACACCTAACAAATAAGATAGGCATAAAACTAGGAGCAAGAAAACCAAAATGAATGAAGATGAAATGAGCACACAAGAGAAAGATATGCATACTACTTAAAATATAGATTTCAAATTAACAAGAATCAAATTGTTAATTATAGGGTGAATGGAAACAAAAAAAAAAGGAAAAAAAAGTAAGAGACACCAAAAATAGCGACTTAGAATGAAGGAAAAATGACAAAACTAATGCATAAATGCAGAAATAGATATTTCCCTGATGGAAAAGTCAATTTTGATGCAATAGATGTAAGGACAATAAAAACAAAATGAGGAAGTCAAGAAACATGTCCTAGAATAACGCCAAACCCATAAATCATGCTTATGCCACTTTGACTTTTCTATTTAATTTCCAAATTTAAATTATGACCAGATCTGAATTTGATTATTTCCATATAAATAATTACCCTAAATTTTGCCCTAAGGGTATAGATTCAAGGTCTCGCCACCAACCAAATTAATATTTCTTTTGTGCTTTTCTTCTCCTGGCCGAGATACAAATTTAATTCTTTTTTTTTTTACTCTAGCAACTGATTTATTTTTTTTATTTTATTATCTTTTTAATTTTAATATGATAGCTGGGGCAACAAATAACTCAAAGAACAAATATGAGAAAAAAAAAAGCAAGAAAAACTTAAGAACAAGATGAACCTAACAAGATAAATAAGAATTTATCCCAATCCAAGCTCTGATACCAAATGATGCGAAACCCCAAGGCTAAAGAACCCGAAACCCCTTAAACACACACTTTGGTAAGAACATGAACATGAAGAAATTCCCAACCCTAATGAACCCCCAATCAATTATATGAATGGAAACGCATATGATAAGGTTGACTTAAAAACAAGAATAGAATTTGTCACAAGTAATTACCTTGATAAGAATTATATTCTTGATGTAATAGAAGAAGATAAGCAATCCTCCCTAAGATGAGTAAAAACTTAATATTTTTCATTTAACAAAATCTACCATACAATGTTTATTATGAGGTATTTATACCTCTTGAAAAGAAGAAAAAAAACAAAGACCTCTAAAGATATAAAAGCCTTTAAACATGGGCCTCCCACCAAAATAACTAAAGCCTAAACCTAACATCTCTAAAATACAGCCCATTAAGCCTAAAGGTTTAAATTAAATGAGCTGCAAGCTAATACAAGCCCATCTCACCAAAATAAGCCCAAAATGAATTAAAAAGAAGCCTACATGCAAAATACAAGTAGTGGGCTGCCCAAAGCTATTTTCTAACTTAAAATAATTAATTAAACAAGAATTAGAGTCTTTTTTCAAATTCAGCCCTATTTGATTAGATATGATGCCATTGGTCCTCATTGTCTCTTGAGATTCTATGCCATCTACAATTCTGCCCATGTAGGATTAAAGTGCTTCTTTAAACTTCTTAACTCTTGATCTTGTTACCGATCCATTTAGCATTGCTAGCTCATCTTTGGTTCCATTCCTCTTGCAATGTACCATGGTTGTGCTCACATCAAAATCACATAGAAAATTACAAGTAAGATTCGGTCACCTCTTTTGCCCCTAGAATAAATTTTTTAATATTTACACAAAAATCTCTAAACTTTTTAAAATTACAAGATCCTAAAACGAAAAAAATATATATTTTTACTTGATAAATGCATAAAATACACTTCTAAGGGTGCAGGTGTACTTCGACCAAGCATATAGGTCTAATTTTTTTTATTTTTTTATTTTTTTACAAATTAGCCCTTAAACTATCTATATTTACAAAATGATCATAAAAAAATCATCATATATACAAGTGTGAATTTTAGCCAACACCTAAATAATCTACCAATCAATTTTTTTTACTCAATAATCACATATTCGTATTTTATTTAACACAATTTAGTACCATTATATGATAAAATTACAAAAATGAAAATATAACCATGTGATTTCACCATAATAACAAGAAAAAAACTAAAAGAAATAAAATACATATGAATATATATATATATATATATGATAAATACAACACCAAAGCCAACATCATATCCACATAATCATGATTCATGAACAAAGATAATTTACTAACAAAAAAAATAATAAAATCAACGAAGTTAGTTCATGGCCAAATGCTTTGTCTTTCAACATGGAAAAAAAATCCATAAACTTAAGCATATTTTTGGCTCATCAAAGAGAATGCATAAAACAAATAAAACTTCAAAGATTTAAGCGGAGATTATACCTTAACAAAGCTTTGAAATTTTTTCAAGTATTTTTTCTTCTTTTTCTTCAACTTTTTTTTGGCCTCCAAAACTATAGCGCTTGAAGGGAACATCTCCATGTCCTTTTTCCATGGTTTTTCTTTTTCTTTTTTTTTTTTTAACTTTGTTTACTTATTATTTGGTTAACTTATTAGGTTAAAAATCATTATTGGTGTGTCATAAGCCCATGCCCTTGTCATCTTTTCTTACAAGCCACCATCCTATTGTCATGATTATGTTAGTTTAGGTGGTATGATGATCATGTGTCATTCTTGGCATACTTGATAGATTTAGTTAGGAAGAAACTAAATTAGTTAGAAAAGAATTTAATTACAACCAAATTGAATTTCATGTAACTAAATTAGCAAACTATAAAATTAATTATGTAAAAACAAAATTTCATTATAAATTTATAAGTAAACATAGTCATGGAAGTAAAGAAACAAATGCAATCAAGGTGCCTAAAAAGCTTAATTGAAAATTCCATGAAAAAATGATAACAAATTAAAATCCATGTACTCAACAAAATTCCACAAAATAAATCCAATTAAGAATTTAATCATATTAAAATTCTCAAAAATAAAAAATAAAAAAATTTTGAACCAAAATAATTGATATAAAAATAAAAAATAAATAAAAAATTAAAAAAATTAGTGGACTTTGTTGAAAAATTAGAGATTAAAATAGGCTTGGTAGGCTTTTAGAGAATGAAATGGGCTTTGTAGAAAATCAAGAAAATGGGCTTTGTAGAAAATCAAGAAAATGGGCTTAGTAAAGTCATTAAGATTGTTGAGAAATTATGAGTTTAATGGGCTCATTTGTGAAAGTTGAAATTTTAGTCCCATTAAGAAGATTTTGCCCAAAATAAAATTATTAAAATTTATTCATACAGAGTTCAAGTATTGAATTATACAAGAAAAATGTTTGAGAAGCCTTATGTGCAAAAAAAAAAAAAATCTAAAACTTGTAAAATTTTACAAGAAAACCTTTATGGAAGAAATTTGTTATTTTGGAAAAAAATACAAAACTCATGAAATAAATTAAATTTTTAAAAACTGATTTAAAAATATTTAATGAATTTTAAAAATCTTAAACTCGAAAAAATTATGGTGAAGCAAACTCTGTATCTTGAAAACGAGACAACTCAAAGAAAATGCAAAACTCATAAAATAAATCAAATTTTTTAAAAATTGATTTAATATAAATTTAATGAAAATATTTAATGAATTTTAAAAATCTTAAGCTCAAAAAATTTCTCTCGAAAAAATTTATGGAGTAGAAAACTATATATCTTAAAAACGAGAACGCTAAAAAAAATGCAAAACTCATAAAATAGAATGAATCTTGAAAAATTGATTTGATCGTGGTTAAATGGAAATGTTTAAAGAATTTTGAAGTTCCAAACTCAAGAAAATTCTACCAAAAATTTTATAGGTAAAGAAAAAATCGTATTTTGAAATTGAGAAAATTTTAAAGAATACATTGAAAAGTATATAAAATGGATTAAATACAATTTATTGTCTAAAATATTAATTATCAAATATAAAAAATGACATTATGAAATCCAAAATTGATTTTAGTAAAACAATTTCATGAACATAATATTCGCGATACTGTAAAAATTCAAAATTAATTAACAAAATTGACAATTTGACATCTTGGTGTAAAAACACCAATATTTATTTTTTTGGAATGCGTATTGGCATGAATACTGCAAATACTATATAAGTGTAGATAAAAATATGCAACGATTAATTTTTCAAGCTTTACAAAAAAAAAATCTCAAAAACATTCATAAAAATGAAAAATTTGACTGTGATATCATTTGCAAAAATGATTTTTCCAAATTTGGCAAGAAACTATTTAAAAACAAAATTTTCCTTTTGAATATTCATCCTTTTATCTGGGATCAATGTTCAAATGGCATTTTTTCTATCATGTGTCAATACGATCATTTATCTGTGATGGAATAAGTTACAAAAATGTGAAAATTCCCTCGAAAGAGGTCGACCTCGATTGGGTGACAATCTTATTCCCAGTCTTGGATAACTAAGACTATCGAAAAAAAGACCCAGATGAAATTAGGTGTCTACACTAGGCATCCATCTGTCCATCACCCTAGGAATGGAAAAACTCGAACCATCTGATGGATTTCGAACTAATTCCCTTTGAGCAGATAGGGTGTTTTTGTTTTTTTGAATTGTGGAGGCTTAATGGATTTTTTGTTTAAAAGCAAGTAAGAAGCGATTATGATATTTGCTTGCTTCGGCCTACCTTACCTATAGATTGAATTTACTATTTACCCTTAAATATTTAGTTTTTTTAAGAAATATAATATGATAAATATATGGTAATATCTCTTGTAATGCATGCTTTATGTTTTGTGATTTTATGTTTAGACAAGATTCAAAAATATATTTTCTCTTGAAATATATAATTTATTATTTGAAAAAAACTATGAATAAGAAATATCAGATGAAGTAGGATGGCGCAGGGCAGCAATGGATGTATCCAACACTCATGGAGGTGGTAATGATATTGAAAATTCAATATCCATAAAGAGCGGGATGGGCGGTGAAGCAAAACAATATATTAGCGAGGCAAAAATAGATTTTGCAATATCTGCCCCTTCCCCTCCATTGCCATCTATCGCCATGTGTCCAGCCTTTAAACTTCAGACAATCTAAAGGGCATAGCACGCTCGACTTAAAAATAAATTATGGTTGGTCATGGTCAGCCTTTGAGTTATCTCTTGATCAGGATTTGGATTAGGCATAACAATATGAAGGGGAGAGAGACCGTCGAGCGAGTCACTCATCTAACTAGTCTCAGATAGCCACCACGAAATAACCGTAAACTTGGAGTCACCACCGATCATTTTAGGCTAGACAGGATCGGATGCCTAATGAAAATAATATTCTAAGTTATGAAACTCGAAACATCGATTTCAAGGTCTACAAAGTCCAGAGATTCGTTGGTTGGGTTCGGAAGTTGGTTACGCGCAGAGAAGGATTAACATCCCACGACACTCGAAATCGGTACCTACTAACTATATTTCACTTTGGTCTCAGTTAAATCAGTTCCATTTAGCCTTTATTTAGATATAATTCCCTTTAATGCATGAAGTTTTATAAAAATAGATCCAATTTTTCTTCTTTTTTTTTTTTTAAAAAAAATTAGCTTAATCTATGTGCCTAAAAAATGTAAGGAACATAGGGAGTTTTTATGAGTATAAAGTCCGGATTAAGTTTTGAAAATTTTGATATTTCGTATTAAGTACTGGAGAGATACCAACACAAAACATCGCCTTGTAAATTTTATTAGACAAATGAATTTTAAATATGAATGCACGATAATTACTACAAAAGGAAACAAGTTAGTGAGGCAAAAAAAGTGAAATATAATAATATTTTAAATAACCAATCACAAACAAAAGAACATAAAAAAAAGGGGCAGTTGAATGTATCTTATAATTGCTGTCGATTATTAAAGAATAACTGAGATGACAATTTTAGAGACCGGTATGGATTTGATGGTAATATGAAGAACGAAGATTGTTTTTATCAAAGCAGTCTGAGGCATCCGAAAGAGAAAAAATTTTAGGTGTTTTCGAGGTAAAGCGGGGTTGGAATATTCCTTCGAAGAAAGGTTAGAGTATCCCCAAGGATAGAGTTAGAAAAATATTTAGGAATAAAGAAAAAATTGTATCTTTTTTTTTAAAAAATGGTGTTGGAGTATCCTCTCAAAGTAGTGAGGTTGGAGCATCCCCAAAGTTAGGAAAACATTTAGGAACAATGAGAAATTTTAAATTTTTTAATTAAAAATAAGGTTGGAGTACTCCCTTTGAGTAATGGGGTTGGAGTACTCCCTTTGAGTAATGGAGTTGGAGTATGTTCATTAGCGAAAATTTTAATATGAAATTTTATGTTTTGTATTTTTATCTTAATTTGAGTTAAAAAGGGCTGATGTTGTGGGGGAACTAACCGGACACATTTTGAGACATTCGAACATCTCGATAAAAGGAGATTTGAAAACTAAGATAAAAACAAAAGACAACATCATGTCACCTCCCTTCCTGAATTTATTTTAGACTCGTCCGAAGGCTTTAGAGGGTGAATAAGGTATCGTTAGAAAGATAACTCGATAAGGTTTAATGTAAAAATATTCTAAAAATTCTAGACGGTAGCAGAATTAAGTTTTAAAGTTAATTCTGTATTAACACTGGTAGCACATGTAGGGGAAAAGACATTTCAGGCTCATCTGAGTTGTTAAATTGTGAACAACACTTTTTCGAAAAGGAAATTTCATAAACTTGTTAGGAAAAATACTTAAAATTTTCGTAAAAATTATTTGATAGGCCAAAATGGCCCAAACAGAATGTTGCATGTTGGTTCCAAAAGTTTCGATCAACAAAGGTTTGAAAAATCATAACTCCCTCATCCAGGATGATTCGAGGGCAAATGAGACACCATTACAAAGGTACTTTGATGTCCTTTAGGGGGAAAATATTAGAAAAATTAAAAGAAATATTTTATGGTTTGAAAATGATTTTTTAAATTTGAATTAAGTACTATCAGAGCAAAAATAGGGGGATTATTTGATATTTCAATTTTTCGAAAATAGACTCTGGTCTAGGATGTTCGAACGTCCATGATAAAAAGTAAAATGGGCTTAACAAGTTCATACCATAATCTTAGAGTAGTTTGGGATGATGGAATAACCCGTTGACCATGTTACTAAAGGGAACATAGGATTCAAGATCAAGGTTTAATACTAAAAGGATTTCGTTTTTTTAAAAAATGAACTTATTTTACCATGAATCCAAAGCTGGAATGTTGATTTACCCCTCAAGATTTGGAGACCAATTTGATTAAAGAATTAAGTCCATGCTACTTTTCATCTGTTGAAGATGGCATGAACCTAACTTAGGGATGTTTTTAAAAATCATGTTCTAAGAAACAAGCAAGCATTTGGATGGAGATATCATGAGCAAAATGCAGCACATACCAAGATAAACATAGATTAAACATGTAAACTTACAAAGATGACATTTTGACATGAAAAAGGGGTGACACTAATGCAAGAAGATGACAAATAGGGTGCATGGAGACAAAATAAACATGTTTGAACAAGGGAATGAATGCTGGAATTGTTAAGACAACATTTTTATTTCATAAGACTTCTTAAAACACAAGAAAATGTTTAAACATACCTAAGACATTAAGGGTGGCCATTTTAAATATGAAATGGATATGTGAATATAGAAGGAACATGGCAAAAGATACATGAATAGAGGCTGTGTAATGATGAAAATGAAGTATGGTGAGTTTGTATATCTCATAACATCAAGGTGTTAAGAGGGCCATCAAAATCTTAAGACTACCACAACCAAGGCAACAATGATGCATGAGAGCCTTAGAAGGGTCATGGCAGCATGAAGGGCTCACTAAAATAAAATGGATGATCAGAATAAAAAATTTATGGAGCAAGGTAAAAAATATACCTATAAAAGCTTAAACCTTTCTCATTTTTAAAAGCAATGACTTTAAGCTCAGTTTCTTCCCTCTTTTTGCTATTATTTAGCAAGAAAAGGGTGAAAGGAATAAGCTTTCTGGTAATATAGTTGCTGGTGGGGTGTTTTGAGGATGGAAGTATGTGAAAGGTTGAGTTTTTTAAGGTGCTCTGGTAGTGGTTTTAGGGAGCTACAGGAATGAAGGTTGGTGAGGGTGAAAGGTAATGAAGTAGTGTTTTTGTGAGTTTTTAGAGCTGAAGTTGCTGGAGGATTTGTAAGGATGGATGATGAGTTTTCTGAGATTGCTAGAAAGGTTTTTTGATAGCTGAGATTTTTTTTTTTGAGATAGCTAGGAGAGTCCTCTATTCAATGCTCAGCCACCGCTTTTAGAAGACAATGCAAGGGCATTTTTTATCTTTCCCTTTTACACCAGGCAGCATCTTCAACTACCATGCTCAGCTAACTCTCTTCCCACTGGTCCTACCATGCTGAGCAAGGAGGCAAAAAGGCTGTGACAGCCTGCAACTGGAAATATGCCTGCCATACCCTCTTACAACCACATATCTTATGAAAGTGACATTTTTCATTGATTGTTTATGTTCTAAAAATTTGTTTAAATCTGTTAATGAGCCCATGGTTAAGGTTTGTAATGATTTATGATAGTTTCTTGGTGCAAAAACATGTTAAAATATGGTTTTTGATGGCTAAAAAGTGGCTCGAACTAGGCAAAATGCCTTGGTGTATCAATACAAAAGATGTTGTATTGATACACAAGGTACTTTTCACTCATGAGTATCGATACAATGAGCTGTGTATCGATACTAAGAGCAAAAAATATTTTCAGTCCCGAGACTTATAGGCTTGTATCGATACTCATGTTCTATATCGATACATTTTTCCAAAAATCACAACTTTAGCTACTACCAAGGTCTGTACCGATACAAACATGCTAGGTATCGTACTTAACCCTCTTGTATCGATACTAAATATGAAAATTCAAACTTTTGATGATGTAAAGCCTCGTATCAATACTCATGCACTTAATATAACTTGCACGTACCTGTGGCTTCCCGAGTTACCTCAACTTGGCCACAAACAAGGGAAATTGATCCGTGGTAACACCATAAATAATGGCCTTTAATGTCTTATTTTTATATTTTTCTTTAATACAGTCCATAGGCATTTCAAACCACCCGGCAGTCATCCCTCAATTTTTATTTTTATTTTTTGATTTTATCATCTTTTACCTAACTCTCAGGAGGCCAGAAATTGGCCCGGAAAAAATGAGGTATCTACACCATCTATCTCTCCAATTCCTTCACTTTTTGGCTTCTTTTTAATAAAGACAAAATTGAAACAATTACATTTTAGTATATCATAATGTGAAAAATGTAATCTTTGAGACTCCAAAACATAAAATAACTAAATATTGTTGGATACAATTTTTAAGATTAAAAGTTATGTTTCATTGTAAATACAATATTAGATGGGTAAAAAAATTAAAAAGTTGTCAAAGTTTTGTTTGACAACCAAAACGTAAAAGTTAAAAAAAATGAAACTTTTTCATTTTAAAGCTGATTTTTGGATAAAATAATTTTATTATTCTCATATTTTTAAATTTTTATTATTTTAAACGTATGTTTTTTTTTAAATTTCAATTTCTTACAACATTATTTCAAAATAATATCAAACACTTAAAGTTTTTAAATCATAATTTTATTACACTTTTTTTCAATTCAAATTTTTTAGTTTAAATTTTTTCAACAATAATATTAAACTAGTCCTCAGTTTAGATCTGAGTTGTAAACAGTTTCATTGATTTGGTGATGGTGAAACATTATCGTATTAAACGCTAGAAACGATTTGAGATTGAGTTTCAGTGCCAAAAGGTCTCCTAGCAATTCAAAACTAGATTTTTTTTTTCTAAATGTAAAAGAATAGGTAAAAGTGCTTTTACCATTTTTCAAACCAACATGTGAAAAGATGGCCAAACAATATTTTCTTGATTTCATAAATGAGCCTCTTCATCTTAAGTTATCTATTGTTGCAATATTTATCCTCAGATGGATAAAATTCTTCCTCTTTTTTAGATATTATTGTGAGAGTATATAATATTTCTAATATTTTATAAATAATTATATAGTAATTAAGAATATAACTCTTTATTTTCTAGATTGGAACCATTTTTAATTATTTTAAGAAAAATCTAAAAATTATAACTTTGTGTTATATTTAAAAATTAATCTTTTTAATTATTTATTTGAATATGACTTATTCTTTACTATAAATAGTTTTACAGCATCACTTATATTTTAAAAATTAAAAAAATAGTAAAAAGGTATGTAGTTTTAGTGAGTAGTTATACTTTAGAAATTAAAAAAAATATTGGAAAGATATGTAGTTTTTAGTGAGTAGTTTTTTCATTGAATGATTTAAATAAGGTCGATTTTATTTTACCATTATAAATTTAATTTGGGTTTTATGTACTTTTTTAGTTGAATTGGTATTCTTGACTTATAATATTAAACTCAGTCAAAAGTATTGAATAGTATAGATAGATTTCACAACAACTAGACTTTTGATATACTTACGGCACGCTTAATTCACTGAAATAAAATAGAACAAAAATGGAGTAGCAATTCGGTAAGAATAAAATAGGAAAATATGTATTACGTAGTTTGGTTGATTCAATAGAACAGACAAAAAATTAGTATTACTTTGTTCGGTTGGTTAAAACTGTATCAAAGATTATATAAGGAAAATTATAAAATTATTTCAAAGAATAGATAAGGAATGATTATAAAAAAATAAAATTTTTATTTATAAAACTAAACTTAGATTATTAATCTTTTAAATATATTCAAATATAAATTATAAATATAAAATATCTAAGTATTTAATATATTATATTTTTAAATAAAAGTTTATTATATTATATTTAAAATATTTAAAAATAATAATGCAATAATTAAACATTATATATTATAAATATTTTTATTTATATTATATATATAAATATACTTATTAATGTCTTCAAATTATATTAAATCTTCTAAAATATCAATTATGAATTTAATATATTATTTCAATATATTAATTTTACTTATAATATATTGTTTTAATATATAATTTTAAATGAAAATGAATATATTAAAAAATTACAAATAATATAATATAATATAATAATTAAATATATTTAATAATATATAAAAATATATAATATCTAATATTTTCTCCCTATATAAAAACCTCATATTTTTCTTTCTCCTCTTGTTTTCCCCTAATCCCTCTCTCTCTCTTTTCTCTCTTTCTCTTTTTCCTATTCATCTTTCATGTTTATGTTTATACAGAAACCTATAAAACCCTCCCAAACCTAAATTAGCTTGCCAGCTACCATTGCAATTGCCATGCTTTGTTGGCTGCTATTGTTAGCCAAACTTTTTTCGCACCAAAACCTTCTTGTCATTCCCTTCTTCTCATTTTTTGATTAGTTTTTCCTAAAAGTCCCTAAAAAGCCTATATCTACAATTAAACCCATAACTTTCACTCTGTGTTTAAGGCTCCCTATTTCATATTTGTTTTTTCTCTTTGTCTCTTCTTCATCTTTTATAAGTGTGAAACCTTAAAACCTTTTAAACTAACCCTAAACCAAAACCCTAAAAGAGAGAAAGTTTTTATCTTTTTTTTGAAACTTTTTTTTGGTAGTGTTGTTAAGTATGATGCTTGGTTTTGATTTTTTTTAAGGTAATAGTTGTTATTTGAACTGTTGGTAAAGCATATTTTAGGAAATTTTTTTTAGCTATTCTTTATAGGGTCAGAACAGCTATTCCGACCTTATACCCATAAATCCCTATAAAAGACACCTAACTCTTTATGGGCCTCTTCCAAGCAAATGGAGTACTATCTTAGACCCCAGTGAATTACATGTATCATTTATGATATCTTAGCACTTGATTTGAAGGCCAAGCAAATTTTAAAAAATAATAAAATAATAAAAAAGGATTACAAGCCAAGTAAGGGAAGAATGAAGCTTTGAAATGTCTAGGACCAAATTGAACAACTGGAAACAATTGTGATGTAAAAAAATGCCATTCTCATGAAATCCAAGAAAATGTATCAATACATCCTCAGGTTTTAATTATTTTAGGATGTAAGAGTGTAATTGTATCGATACAATTTAATATTGTATCGAGGCAATTGCAAATGTATCGATACAATGCATATTGTACTGATAAATCTTTGGATTTTTTGAGTTTTTTAGGTTTTAGGAAGCACCTGTATCGATACAAAGATCAATGTATCGATATTATAAGAAATTTTTCACCATGAACAAGCTTTTTCACCCAAGTTTTCTTACATTTCACTTTCTTAATTGCCTTTGATTACTTCATAACCATACAAGAGGTCCTTCATTGACATTTTTACATTAAAACATAAGCATTAAAATCACCCACATGGCTTAAGCCATTAAAGCTTGAATGAGCTTGTAATAAGTAAACTTAATGCTCAGATCATGCATGGGAACTAAATGGCATATAGTTTGTTTGCTTCTTAACCATTCTGAGTCTAGTTTAACTAAAGTTCAGTGCAGTTTTATTTTGGATTGGAGTTAAAAGCTTTTTCTTGCATGGAACTAAGATATAGCTATTTTGAGTTAGGGTTTTTTTTTAATAGCATGCAGCTAAGATTGCCCACCAAACTCAGCTGAAATTATGCCTCATTTAGAAGGGTTTTAGCCCTAGATCAGACCACCTATCCATGTAGAGATATTGTTTGCGAGCAAGCTTGGGTGTTTTATTAAGATATGAATAAACTTGCATGGGGATGAGATGATCAACCAAAGAGGGGTTAAAACACCTTGCAAACATTCATTAGAATGGATTCCTTCAATCTTTTGTTGAGAAAAAACCAAAGAGAAAAAAAAAACAAAAAAATAAAGGAAAAAAGAAAAAAATAGAGGACAAGAAAAGTGATATCTTTAAGATTTTGTCCAAGGTTATTTTCTTTCATCTTCTACTCTTATTTTGCATCTTCTTTTTTCCTTTATGAGAGCTTGATCATCTTAAGCCATGCTTAGGTGATGATTTGTGCCGAGGTGTAAGAACAAAGTTATAGCCAAATCCTGAGCTATCACCTTAAATTACTATATATATATATATATATTGTTCTTTGGTGTTTTTGTTAAAAGTTCTGTAAAAACCAAGTTTTCATCGAGAAAAGTGTGTTTTCCAAATGTTTTATGTTGATTTTTTAATTTCATGTAAGCTTTTATCATGTGTTTTTTTTTCATATTTTGAATATGGCTTTATTTTTTGTTATTTGTATTTCATGATTAGTATGATGCATGCAATTTATGGTATCTTCATGCACTGTTGTCATGATCTACATGTACATGCATTTTCCATGAATATATTATGATTTGGCAACATAATTCACATTAGTAAATCAATGTATATTTATGTCAATATGGGGTTTTGGAAGTAAAAAATCATGCAAAATGCCATGTTAGTATGATAATTGGTGAAAAGTGATGTTTGGATATGCATTTGGGAGTGTTGATGCTTCTAAAGACCATTTTACAACTTTGCCATAATGATTCCATGTATATTAGGGGCCATTTTGCAATTCTCATGCATTCTAATGTCATTTAGTCATTGTCCATGAGTTAAGAACTTTTATGACATTTCATGCATTTTAATGTCATTTAGTCATATTCCATGACTTAGAGACTTTTATGTCTTTTCATGCAATTTAATGTTATTTAAGTCATTTTCCATGATTTAGGGACTTTTATGCAATTTCAAGCATGTTGTGGCCATTTAGGTGATTTTCCATGATCTAGGGACTTTATGTAATTTCATGTATGTTGGGGTTATTTAGGTTATTTTCCATGATCTAGGGATTTTCATTCAATTTTATCCATTTTAGGAATATTTAAGTCATTTTCCATAGCTTAGGAATCATTATGCAAAATTTCATACGTTTAGATCATTTTTTATGATTTAGGGACCATTTCATAATGTTCATGCATTAGATCCATTTAAATTATTTTTCATAATCAAAGGATCATTTTGCAATTCAATGCATGTACTTTGGAGTCATTATCATGATGCTATGTCATAAATTTAACATGTTTATATGTTAATTATAATATTATTTTTTAAAAAATCTGGGGTAATATACCCAAGTTAAAATAGCCAATAGGTGTGTTTCCAGTATATCGAAGTCACCACAATGATTATTTTATACAAAGGAACACCCTTTTTAAATAGGCAAATTGAAATTTTCAATTTTCACAAAAATAAAAGTTTCATATTCTTTCTGGTTTTCTGGAGGGGTGCAAAAAATATTTTGATTTTTATAAAATAAAAATTTGATTTACTTGAGAAAAATAATATTAATTATAAATAACTTAAAAAAAAGGAATTATAATATAATACTGAAAAATTAAAACCAACCGTAATCAAGAATTTAGTTAACATGTAGTTAATAGCTACCAATTTATAGGTGCCATGGAGGGGACATATCTCACTCTGTATGTAATCAACTCTCAAACACATTTTCACATGAATCTCTATTTATTAAATGAAATTTAGAGTTTGTTTTCTAGGGTTTTGTAGCCCTCTGAATACATACTCTAATAAGTGACCAATCTCACCTACCCAAACATAAGATTGGTGGTGACTCTGAGTTATTTGGTCATTTCATAATGACCATTTACGATTAAGTTAGATGAGCGATTCTTCGACAATTAAGTCTTGTCCCAATATGAGAAAATAAAATTTATTTGTTTAAGTTTGGCATGTCAAATTCATGTTTGGTAAGTTATATAGGCAGGATACTTATTTTGCAAAACGTGTCTTTCGGCAAACCAAACCACCAAATTACTATAGCACCCGGAACAAAGGCAAAATAGAATTATCATTCCGCTAAACCAAACACATTGTTAATATCTGTGTGAAAAAAATTCTTTAAAAAACAAAAGTTACTTCATAAGTTACTTCATGAGTTGGATGGGTATTCTTTTTCTTAAATACACATGAAATATAAAAAATTAAATATACATAATTATTCTTGTTTACATAGTTTATTATTAGTTCATCTTAACTTTTAAGTAATTTTTATTGTTTGAATTATGTCATTTGATTTATGCCACCAATTTAATTAAAAATTTTTATATAATATAGATATGAGTTAAAAAATATATTTTTTAAAAAAATTATTATATTTTAGAAAAAAGTTTAAAATTTTAAAAATTAAATAACTTTTAAATGTAGTATTTTTTATTGTATAAGTATTTTTAAAAATTAAAAAATTAAATATTCTTAATTTTATTTTATTATTTTAATTTTTTGTAAATTAATATCAATGTTGACATTTGTCCATTGTTTTAATTAGCATTTAGAGTTGTTCATAGACTAATAGGATCGAGCTAGATTTGAATAGCAAATATTTTTATTTGTTCAAAGCTTGATCCGATTCATTAGACTCTAAAAGCATATTCTACTATTTAAAATATATAAAATTATTTTTATATTAATATTTATATTTTTTATAATTAAGTTTAAATAAAAATAAATTTTTATTTACTAAATAATAATATAGGTTGAGTTTAAAATCTTTTATTCCAAACCCGACTTAATTTGGACCGAACCTACCAATGTTTGGACATGTTTAGTTTCAATTTGACAAATATGTAAGTGTCAATACCATTGTTGACATCTACAAACGAAGCCAAACTAAGCAATAAAGTACCTCGTATTTTCCCTCTGCCTCAGGTTGTCTCGTGATACCTTCTACAGCTTGGCCCGCAGCAGTACCTTGACCACCTCCAGGTCCAATAGAAGCAAGCTTGACAGCCAACCCAGCAGCAATAATGGAAGCGGCAGAAATCAATGGATTTAGGCTGCAAAAATTGTGAATTTTTTTAATATTTCATATTTTAAATTTGATTTGCATTTGCATTTGTAATATCTGTAAAAATTATATGCTCTTTTTTAAAACACTAAAATTTATAAAGAAAATCATATAAAAATTTGAGCAATAAAATAAATATTGAGTAATTTTTTTTAAAAAATAAAAAATATCCAGTAATTGATCATAAAACTAGAAAAATTAAAATTACTTTTATAGTTAGAAATAAAAAGTTCCAAAACAAGAGAAAGTGAGATTTAAATTTGTTATGCCTTCACATTACTTATCCCAAATACTTGTTACTCTTATTAAAACATATACGTAGAGGTGGCGAAATAAACCTGAACCCGAAAACCCATACCAAAAAATTCAAGCCCGAATCCGAATCGAACCTAATTTAATCAAAAAGTCAATGGTCCAAACCCAAGAGAACCTAAACTCGAAATGGCCCAAACTCGAAATGATCCGAACCCAAAATAACCTGAACCTAAACCCAATTTAATATACTAAAAATAAATATGAAAAAATTATAATTAAATAATTTTTTATAAATCAAAATCTTTAATTATGAATTTTATTTTAATATTCTTTTAATAATTTAATTAAATATTAAAAACTTGGTTTATATTTTAAATATGATTAAACTTGCTAATGGGTTGGGCCGGGTAGTGGCCTAATTTTTTTAAATCCTAAGCCTAAACCTTTATTTAACGTGCCTGGACCTACCTATTTAAGCTAAGATTATTGTTCATCACATTAAAGAATATTTTTTATTAATATTATATATTTTATAATTAAATTTAAATAAAATATATTAATTTAAAATCACTGTTTTGAGCCAGGTCAGGCTAGTTTGATATAAAAATATGAAAACCCAAGCCCAGACCTAATTGGGCAAGGTGGTTAGCCACCCGGCCCTTGAACAGATCTGTATGTGATAAAATATCAATTTATCAAAAATTAAATCATATCACGAGTTTTGAAAATATTATCAATCAAGTATATCATCCATTTATCACATTTTTTTTAATTTTATTAGTTGAACTCATTAAATATTGAGAGTTTATGTATGTTAGTAGTAAAATTTTAAATACTTCTTTGAATATTATTATTATTATTATTATTATTATTATTTCAAGTAATGGCAATTAAAATATAATAACAGTATAATAAAGTAATAAGATAAATTAAAAAATACAAAAGCCATAATAGATAATTATATGTCAAAAATGAATTAAATATTAAATATTAAATATTAATATCATATATAATTTAATTAAATATTAAAAACTTAATTTATATTTTATATATGATTAAATCTGCTCATGCATCGGGTTGAGCTGCGGCTCGAATTTTTATAAAAATCCCAAGCTTGGGCTTTTATTTAACATACCCAGACCCGCCTATTTAAGTCAAAATCACTGTTCATCATATTAAAGAATATTTTTTATTAATATTTATATATTTTATAATTAAATTTAAATAAAATATATATTATTTTAATTTAAAATCACTATTTTGACTAAGTCTAGTTAGTTTAAAACAATAACATGAGAACACAAGCCCAGGCCTAATTGGGTCAAGTGTGTAGCCCGACCCTTGCACAGGTCTATATATAATAAAATAAAAATTTATTAAAAAGTAAATCATATCATGAGCTTTGAAAATATTGTCACTAAATTATATTATTAATTTATAACATTTTTTTAATCTAATTAATTAAACTCATTAACTATTGAGAGTTTATGTATGTTAGTAGTAAAGTTTTAAATATTTCTTTGAATATTTTTCTTATTTTATTATTATTATTATTATTATTTCAAATAATGATAATTAGAGTCTGATAATAGTATAACAAAGTAATAAAAAAATTATAAAATATGAAAGCCATAATAGATAATACTATATAAAAAATGAATCAAATATTAAATATTAATACCATATATAATTTAATTAAATATTAAAAACTTAATTTATATTTTATATATGATTAAATCTGCTCATGGGATAGGCCAGGCTATGACCCGAATTTTTTAAAAGTTCAAGTCTAGACCCTTATTTAATGTGCCTAGAAGCTAGAATTACTATCCATCACATTAAAAAAATTTTTGATTAATATTTATATATTTTATAATTAAATTCAAATAAAATATATGTTATTTTAATTTAATCACTATTCTGAGTCAGATCGAGCTAGTCTAAAACAAAAATATAAGAACCCAAGCCCATGCCCAATTAGGCCAAATAGGTAGTCCGATCTTTGAGCAGGTCTATATATGATAAAATAATAATTTATTAAAAAATAAATCATATCATAAGCTTTAAAAGCATTATTAATAAAGTATATAATCTATTTATCACTTTTTTTTAATTTAATTGGTTAAACTCATTAAATATTGAGAGTTTATGTGTGTTAGTAGTAAAATTTTAAATACTTCTTAGAATATTATTTTTATTTCAAGTAATGATAATTAGAGTATGATAATAATATAACAAAGTAATAAAAGAAATTTAAAAAATATAAAAGCTGTAATACATAATATCACATCAAAAATAAAAAAAATCATATGTTAGACTAATAACTAGACCTGCCCAACACAATAAGCCTGGCACGATTAGGCCAAGATCTTAAATTTAAGGTTTCAAGCATGCTCGACCAGAAATAGTTTTTTTTAAAATAAAATAGTATATTTTTATTTAAATTTAATTATAAAATATGTAAATATTAATACAAAAATAACTTTTTAGTATTATGAATAATGATTTATACTTAAATAGGTCGACCAAGCCAAATTTAACCCTGAGCTTAGAATTCAAAATTTTTTAGGGCCGCGGCTAGGGCCATAGAACAGAACTAAAATTTTTTCAGGTTGGACCAAGCGGGCCCAATTCAAGCTTGGGTTTAGAATTCAAAATTACGTAATAGTATTTACATTTAACATAAAATAAAAAATAATGTAAAATATACTCGAACCCGAAGCCGACCTGAAACCAAACCCGAATTTGAATTGGCCCGAACCCAAATTAATTCGAACCCAAAAAAATCTGAACCTGAATCAGCTTGAACCCAAAAGAACCGAACCCAAAATGATCTGACCTAACCTTGCTCGAGCCCATCCAATTGCCATCTCTGCATATACTTATCATGCCTATAGCTATACGAAAAAGGTATTTAAAAGTTGTTATATGAATTTGTCCTTGAATTTAATATAGTAAATAATTATACTATTCAAATTCAATAATTATCTAATTCCATAATATCCAAATTTACAAAAGTTGGATCTAATGGTATAGAACATCCGACCGTTTTTACTATCCGTGAAAATATGCTTTGTTTTCCATATAATAGAAGTCAATTACTTCTTATCTAAATTGTTCACCGCACAAGCAGTTTATATCATATCTTGGAATTTGATTTGGGGCCATGCAACGCAACTTGCAGAATAGTTGACAGCGTCGCTTTCACACATAATAAATACAACAATGTCATGCAGGCTTCTAATTCCATTCCTAACTGCAGAGAAGCCTATTAAATATTCAACGACTCTTTGAATCATATACATTATGCTTTAGAAGATAATTCCCTGGTATCTATCTATCTACACAGGACCTTTCTATTTGCTTGGAGGTGTATCTCATTTGCCTAGTAGCAAGCAAGCAAGTCGAAGGAATTTTTTTAATTATTATTTCAGATCAGGTAGATAATTCCTCCCTCCGTAGGAATTATCTAGCTGAAAAATGAATATGCTTTGTTTTGGGCTGTTTTCAACCTTTTTCCTTATCAAGTAGTGTCTAAAGAATTGATTAGGAATCTGTGCAAGTTTACCTCCAAAAATCATGTTGTTTATCAGGCTCCCTATTTACAGAAACAAACCAATTCAGAAATAAGAGGATTTGCTCGGGAAGACAATCATCTGCTTAAGCATCGGAGCTACTTTCTTCCGAAGTGCATCCTCGTGAACAGTTGGATAATGATTCCTCAGACTTCTGAAACAGTGGACCACTAATTTGTGAATGGTTTATGATCTTCTGGAATAAGTCCAAGGCTTTTGTTTTGGCAGATAAGGATCCTTTTTCTAGGACCCGCAGAATTGCCACAACACCATGACTCTCTATAATGGCAGCAGTTGCATATGACAATGTGTTCTGATCTTCTAGCAATGCTTCCAGTGCCATTAGGGCAGCCTCTGCCACACCCGAATTTGTATTGCTCAAAGTTCGTAATAGTGGCTTCAAAGCATGCCTTGACAAGGCGGGAAGTATGTCTCTGTGAACATGCAACTCCATGGATGCGGCATAAAAATTTATTGTCTGCTGAAGCTGAGCAGCACCAAGACATGTCAGGAAAAAGTTTTATCATATTAAGCGGTGGGATGGACTTCTCTTGCTTTATCCTGGTGCCTGCATCTGTGACTGACAGGCTGGTGGAGCGGGATAGCTGTGCAAGAGCAATGGCTGTTCGCTGCTTGGCCAGTGAGCTACCTGTAGAAAGCACTCTCACTAAAGATGGATAGAGCTCAAGCTGTCCCAATTGCCCCCAAAGTTTGGGCTTGGAGGGTTCTCTGACGCGCAAAAGTGCTGCTAGATCATTTTCAAGTAGAGACTTGTCTAGGTTAGTGGGTGCTCCAATCCCACCAAATTCTTCATCCGAAATAAAAAAAAAAACTTCATGAATGGCTTTTAGAGTTTCTGATTTACGGAGTATTTCATCAATATCTATATCATCTTTTGGAAGTTGGCTAATAATTCCAGCAGCGATGGACCTTTCTTTCAAAATCTAGTGAACAAGTTAAGATGAATGCTAAGGTGTTGATGGCAGTTTCTTTTACAGGAGATGCCGGCAGTGGAAACCCCATCAGAATGACCTTCTGACACACTGTGTATTAGGTACATTGTTTGTCGTCTAATTGAAGGCTGATCACTATCAAGGCAAGAGAAAATATGATTCACAGCATCTGTGTTAGATCTTATTAGATTTTTGGTTGTCTTTGACTTTTTGCCTAGCTCAACCAACAGGTGCAAGAACTGAATCTTGAGGATCAGAATTTGCAACAAACTGTAAAAAGAGACCGACATTATGCTCTGACAGCAGCTCCTGGAGCCCCTGATACATCTGAAATTGTGGATGCTGAAGCTTCTATCAGCAGAGCTAGAATCTCAGCAGCTTCTTGTTGAAGGAGAGGATCAGACGTGAATGAGTTAAGATTAAGCAAAAGTGGTATAGTTGCTGGGTCAGATAGGAACCGCTTTACCATCTTGGGATAGGGTATGAGCTTCTTGACACATTTGATGCATGCAGATTTGCATGCTGGGGAATTGTAGGATAGCACGTGGACTAGATTGTGAACAAACTGTCTTATCTTTCAAGTCATGTAAGCTGTTTTCCTTGAGTTGCATCATTACCAATGCTGCAGCCATCAATGCTTGGGTCTCTTGGTGTCCGGCAGCTGCAAAAACAAGCTTTCAAATAAGTAAATTTACTCAATAAACGTGTCATACTATCAGTTTTTTCTCCCGTGTAATTATCGCTTTACCTTGGTTGAATCGAGCAACAAATGACAGAAAGTATCCAGCTTCGGCCATCTTCACGACAAAGTGTGTGTTGGAAGAAAGATTCTGCAATACAGATTTAGCTTTCCATGAGATATCAGGGTTGGGGTTACTGAGCAAATAAACCAGGCGAGGAATACAATCTTTGGTATTCTCTATTTCCTCTATGAGGGTTTCTGTCTCAGACAGTTCCAACAAAATGGCAAATTTATTAGGTTCTGTTTCACCATTATAGATCCGCTTCACAATGTGGCGAGCAGCTCCTGCTTGAACAAATGTCTTGCTACAATTCCCAAAAGAAGTCTATTAACATATTTGAATGTTTGCTCCAATGAAAAATATAATATTAAAAGAACATATTGAGTTTGGGTGAGGTTTAAACAGTTATGTGCATTCCTTACCTGACGGTCATCACAATATTTAGCTAAGCAATGAAGGCAATTCTCTGCTGCCAAACTGTTAAGCCTAGTGTCCCTCAAGGACTCAACGAACTTTAGGATGAGTCCCTCCTCTGCAGCTTTCACTGCATATTCAGATATTTCCACCAGAACCTGCATATCATCCAAGGCTTTATTTTTTCTAAGTTGGTCATTGGAATTTATTCCCGCGACTGCTGCTTGAAATTTCCAGTCCACGTCTCTTTGCTTCCATTCTTCTATAGAACTCCGAAGGTTAACATGAGGAGTAAGCTCTAAACTTCGAATCTCTTCTCGGCAAATGGGACAATTATTCTTTCAGCTCTTGAAGTATTCCTGAATGGCCTTCCTCTCAAAGCTGTGGCCATAGAGAACTGCAACCGGATCCACCATCATCCCATTGCACAATGGGAATATGAAGGAACCAATTGGGTATTGCATGTGGTATGTTATTGTCGAGGTCTCCTCATTTGGTGGCCTTCAAACAATTTCCGTATTATACAACAACTGTATCAATTGAGAAATCTTAAGCGCCTCCGCCTTCTTCTTTTAAAATTCCATCTCTTCTTTTTCCTGCTTCAAAATTGCCAATTCATTTTCGACCAAAGATGCGTTCAAATTAGCGGCCAACTGCTTCAGCGATTTTCTCCAGGAGCTGCACAGCGCTCTCTCTGTTTCGACTGCTCTGGGATATTAGATTCTCTATTTCTGAAGCAATTGTTTCTGTTGATGCTGCCATGAGGAACTCCATTGAATTCAGATTTTTTATGACCCGGTCATTGATGCTCTTCAAGTTCACTGCCATATCAAGATTAATGAACTGAAATGTGGAAATGGTTGCGGCAATATCTTTTGCTAAAGCTTGCATCTGCGAGAGCACTGAATGTGAGTAAAGTAAGAAGAAGGCACGGCTTCCAGATTTATAGTCCTTGATGATCTTGCGGGCTTTCGTTATCTGGCTGTTCAATTTCTCCGATGCTGCCTTCATAAATTCTGAACCCAGTACAGTTTCCATTTTCCTCGGATTTAAGGCCTGGAAAAGTATATCCAGCTCGGAGACAGTACTCGAGAATTCCCGGAGCTGTCCTTCTCAAGCACAACATCTCTTGCTTCCTTAGCAAGCTCCACCGTTTGCAATGCCACCCTCTTCCAGAGTTCCTGTAATACTGCTAGACCAACATCCTCGATTCCAATTCTAAAGTCCTTCGATGACATTGGAAGTAGTTTTAACAATTAAGTCCTGGTTTCGAGTGAAAAATTTTCCTGCTGTGCAGTTTCTTCCCCAGCTGCTCGCTTCTACTTGCATGTAATAAAGCGGCAAAATCATAAACCATAGGAAACATAAATTTGAAGCAGTTTTACATAAGTCTCTAAATTTTTTTCTAGAACTAATGGAAAAGAGGGGAAAAGAGTAAGAGACGGCTCTCAAAGATGATAACCGTCAACAGGTTTAACAGGATTTCAATATCCTGAATTGTTGTTGCAGCAGCCCTCATTGATGCGCTTTTTCCTATATTATAAAATCAGGATTTTTGGTCAAATTCGGCTGGATTATTTGCCATCGAAGCTTGCAATGTTCAAAAAACAGGAAGTGCCTTATTAAGAAACTTTAGTAATTGATTTCTCTCTCTTTGTTAAGCTGAAATTAGTTGAATGGACTTAACAAAAAAAAAAAAAAGAGTTAAAGAGTTGCTAACCAGAGTCGGACGCCAATTCCCTTGAAGCCGGGTCCGTTGATTCTCGACGTTAATGGAAGAAGGAAACAGCAGTTGCTGGGTTCTCCTGGAAAAGAATTGTTTAAAAAGACTGCAAGAATCCTTTGACGCTATCAAGTGACATAAGGGAAAAATGTCAATTGTGCTTTATAGTATGAAAATGGAAGATGTAAGGAAAAGTTGAGAACCGACGAAAGGTCAAGCTTCAGTCGTTCAAGTCCTCATTAGCTCGTATTAGCATGCGCATTGTGACCGCGGTTGGAATTTGGAACTTTTCGCGCAGAGAACACGCAGCATATAAGCACTGATTCTCTGAACCTACGTCCACTCAGGAATCAGTCATCACACCAGAACCCTGCCTTGCCCTGCCCTCCCTAGCTTCCATCTATTGTGGCATTGGTTTGACTCTCCCGTTTGACTTCAATTTAAGTGATGAAATTTCATCACCAACACCAGTTCCAACTTCCATGTGGTCATGTACTAATGTCAAAACTCTTTTCCTTACCAGGTATTATTAAAATGCCAATCACTATCCAGGCTCATCATTATCTTAATTTTTAATTAAAGTCACCAAAGGGGGGTTTATCAAAATTGGCGTTTGCTTCTCCAAGATGGCAGCACTGCAGCTTCATTAGATGTAAAAATTAAAACCCGTCATCTGGGCTTCTTTTTCCTTCTAAAGAGTGTCCTACTGCTGGCCATCATTTCTGATTTACTATATCACTATGATGCTCCAAAACTTTGATTTGTCGTTTATTTAAGAAGGTAGTAATTGGTAGAATTTCAACCTTCCATGGTGCGACTCTGTAAATTTCATTTCTGTTTTTTCTTTTTATATTTTGCAAATTATCTTTCTCTTTCGGAAACTAGAGCTAAATTAATTTAATTTTATAATAGTAACACAAATTTATGTCATATCTTCCAATTATTAGATGTGATTAAGAACTTAAAAACCTGTACTCAAATGACTCAAACTTATAATAATCTAAACTCAAAAAGTCTTGATTTCAAATTCAATACCAAAAATAAAAATGATTACATTCTAATAAAATTCATTTATATTCCCAAGATTGTTAAGATTCTAAATCAGAGCAACTTCAATGGTTCTGGATTTGGAAATTTATATTTTGTATTATTTTGTGTGATAATCATATTTAATATATTATATATTTGTATAAATTTTATTAGTAATTTATATTATATTTTGATGTGTCATTTTATTTATGTCGTGTTGCGTCATGTTTAATTATTTTTTATATCGTATTTATATCTTATAATCATATTGTATTCAAAATTATTAATATTTGTTTTGCTTTTTTTTTCTGACAAGTGATCAATCAAAGTTCCATTGCCGTATGGTGTTGGAGACAAAATTGGAAAGTATGCATTTTACTCACCATATTCATTAATTTGGGATGGTACTGTCACTCCAACATCCTACATGTGAATAACGTATACTGCTACAAATATACGTGTTTAAAATAAGAGAAAGTGTAAAAGCTATTTTTTGGTAGTTTATTCTCGAAATTCGTACTACTAAAATTGCTTTTACTGTCAAACATTATTGACTATTCTTGTTATCATACTGTAATTTTTTACTAGTTATTCAAGCATTGACGGATTTTACTTAAGTTTTAAAAGAAGGAATAAGAGAACAAAAGAGAAAGAAAAACATTCAAGCTGCTGTTGATGGTTTGATTATTTAGAAATCAAAATCATTTGCACATTTAACAGTTACAAGCCAAAAAGGGGCCATTATAT
>JBBYHM010000015.1:4206889-4219939 GCA_038381775.1 Adansonia rubrostipa
ACTTGGCTGTTTTTGTTTTTCCCTTTTCGTTTTTATATTCAACATTACTCTGTCTTGGATCTGGTGATTTTCGTCAATGTCATTGGCTTCAGATAATGATATCAAAAGCTCAAAATTTGTATGTGCTTTGAGCCAAGCCTCTTGCCTTTCGGCATATGACAAGGTTTTCCAAACTGGGGGGAGGGGGGGATATTTAATTACAGTTTGATGATAGAAAGTCCAGAATTTTATATTGAGGTAGGATAAAAAAATTCAGAATATAAGATTTTGAGTGGTCAAAATAAGATTTTTACCCTTTCTGGACTAAAAAACCTTAAAATAAAAATTTGTGAAGAGCCAAAGGGGACAAGGCCCTTCCTTATCCCTGAGGTACCCCCTTGATGATAGAATAAGTAAAACGAGGACTGTCACTTCCTCATTTGATAAATTTATTTTGCAATTGCTAATTTGTAAGATTGATTCATTTATTATTTAATCTTGAGATAATAAGTGCACAAAAATCCACAGGAGTTAATAGAAGTTTTCTTTTTTCTAATCGTCAGAGTTCGATTTTTGTAAAAAGTATTGTGGAGTAAAACTAATTTATAATAAATGAAATATGTGTTAATTTTTAATTTTATTTTTAATGCTAAAAATTTTTACTATTATTAGAGCAAAAACAAACTCAAATCTTAATTGCAACGTGTATTATAAGAAAAATAATGGACAAACATGTTTTCTTTTTCTTTTTTTTTTTTTTAAAGAAAAAAAGAAGAAGAAATGCTTTCCATGTGTAGTCTACAGTTATAGTAGCCGTAAGAAGAGGGGTGAAGCTGTTGTTCTTTATTTGTTCTTAAATACCGTCAAAAGATGACTCCCAAGTCAACTTTGAAAACTATTCGTATTAGACTCTGATAGAATAATTTCAACTGGCTTCAACTCCCTATCTCTTAGATCAAAACTGCACTTTAATTAATTTGTTTTGGTCAACAATGATATAAATATAGGAAGAGAGGGGAAAGATCCCAAACCTTTCCGCCCACCCTTGTTGTGCTACTTTGCTCTTGCCCATTCTTAAGGCCTGCTGTTCCCTCCAGAGGGCACCTACTTTGTTTTCTACCTCTGAACATGAAGACCTCTGAAACAATATCTAGCAAATCCCGATTTGCATGTCTTAGGCAAACTGATTGATAATTATAATATTAATAAGTTAAATTTCTTGTTCTTTTGTGTGCTTACCCAACGAAGGTTAACAAATTAATAAGGATTTGTGCTTAGGTACGGCCTAAACTTTTTGTTAAATCTGTAGAAACAAAGACTTGAAAGTTCTTGAAGAATACCAAAAATATGAATATATATATATATATATATTATACAAGGTTTAAGCAGGTGCAGTAGCAAGATATTTGGCCATGTTATTGGACGTAATATTAAAGTTTAATAAGAATTGAAAGCTTAGCTCAATTATATCATATAATTTCAAAGTGCATTATCCAAAAGATATAAAATTTGAATCTTTGTGTTTTTAATTCTTTCCTAAAGTCTCATATTATAGCCCCCATTGTATAAACATATATACATATATAAATTAATAAAAAATGAAATTTGAAAGATTCACATTCTGGTCTTGCCCGGTGCCTTTTTCTAATGTGATGGTGCAATATGCAACGGCCTTTGCCGCGAGAGAAGTAGGAGCTTCCTAGCAAATTGTGGAATCATTTCTATTTCCGGCTTGATCTTCCATAGAAACTTTATTGTTTTCCACAATCCTTTTTGCTTGCCCTATAAGTTGCATTGCAGTTTGGACCTGTTGGGATTTTTTCTTCTTTTCCACACACACAGAGATATATATATATATATATATATATATATATATAAACTTTTCAGATCACACTCTCGTATAGTGCAAAGCTTTACTCGTATGTCTAGACAATTAAACAAATAGTGTAACGAAGTTTTGCTTTAATAAATAAATATTTATATTTGATATATTATAATATTTAAATTTATATTGTCAGTGAATTACATAATGTTATTTTATTAAAAATTTTTAAAAATAAGTATAAATAATTTTATTTTTAATAAAATAATATTATATGATTATAAATGGTTTTATGCATTAATAGTATTTCAAGAATTTAAATATTTAAAAATTTATATTAATATACTATCAATTTATACATTTATATAATGTTATTAAATTACATAATGTCATTTCATTAATTATGTTTAAAAATAAATAATATAAAATTTTCTGATTAGAAAGAAAGAAGGTTGTAGCCTGGAAAGAGAATGCGGCAAGTTTTTTATGTGGTTGCTTAATTATTTGCCTCTAAAAAGTAGCATGGCTTTATCTTGGATCCTTCAATTACCGGGTGTGTCAGATGCAAGAGAACACGTTTTTTTTTTTTTTTTGACTTGGAATCCCAAAACTTACAATCCAACTGGGAGAGTTCCTGGTTTAGATCCCGATGAAATATTGGTTTCACTAGTCGGTTTCCGAAATCATTAACTTTGATGATTCCAGGTAGGGTCCCTGACAAGACACATGATTCACTTATATGACAACCCATCCCATATCCATATTCTTAATTTTATAATTTTTTGAATTTTTTTCCCAATCATCTCTAACAGAATTTGTTTCTGACAGCCATGATAATTAAGATGGATATGTGGTGAACAAATGAACATGTCATGCAATAACACAGGTAGCCTGGCTTAACAATATTGAATTTTGTGTGGTGACTTTGAAAATATCCAATTATTCTACAAACTCTCCATCATCATGTTCTCTTGATCATTAAAATTCTATACAGAAATAACTTTTTCTTGCAATGAGTCCCACTCCCATCACCATGTTATTTATCTCATGTATTCACCTTTAGATTCTAATCAAAACATCAATTTCTTTAAAAAAGATGTAACATCATTCCCACTACCCCCCCCCCCCGGGAAAAAAAAGAGGTTGTATGTTATTATGCAAGATTAAAAGTAGTCGGGTTATCGCTAAAACTCAGAGGCGAACTAGTTTGTCTAGCACTAGCAGCTTGTATGAGCTGAAGACAATCTCAGGAGTCAGGAAGCAATTATAGTTTTGAAAGTCGCTCTGTCGAAGTGGGGAAAAAATACGTTATTTGTCTTGTGCTGGCTTAAAAGATAACCCCTGGCACTAGTTTAAGAATGAATGAGATTTGATCATTTGAGTGGTTAAACAATGAGGAAACAAAAAGTTATTTAAGAACTTCAAAGAGGTTTCATTTTCTCAGAGCCAGAAAAAAAAGTCTTTCTAGAGGGTCTGGGAACCTGCCTAAGGGGATGCAAATTAAGTGTCCATGTCATTAAAACGGCATACAGGTGTTCTTTGGCAGCCTGGAATCAACCACAGCGTCAGCTAAATAGATACAAATATTTTCTAGCTTAATAAGGCGATGAAGAGAGATGTAATCTACTCTTTCTATTCTTTGATGCATATCCCCATGTGTAATGCCACCTAAAATCACTACTAACAACTTGCAAGCCACTATATCTATCATAGAATAATGTGAGGATGCCCCCTCCCACCTATAAAAATAGTGTCTCCGTTAGGATATCTTGGCAATGGCACTATACAGGGTCTATAAAAGGGCGATTTTCGTGATTGCAACGTTGTCCTATTCTTTCATGGAAACTTAGATTTTCTTTCTTAATTATCATCTTATTTTCTTCCCATTCCATCTTCCTTAGCAGCTAAATGGATGTCCTGACCAAGGCTCGCTTATCATAATCATACATGCCATAAAGTATAAAAAGCTCCTCATTGGGTACAACAATTTGTTTAATCGATTCCGTAACTTTCTGATGGGAAAAATAGGGACTTGTAGCTTATAGGTAGTATTGACCAGCAATAGCCAAATCTAAGCACAGCTAAGCGGACAAGACCACGTGTGTAGGACCTCCACAGTCTCTACTTCCCTTATATTTCCATTTTTTTTTGAAAAAATTTTTTTATTGTACGTCATTTCCAAAAAGCCTCCCAGAATCTGTTATTTAATCATTTCCTCCGCCCCCTCGCCCTCTCATCAGCAGCTCCCTGGAAACACATTCCAGCTGAGAGAGAGAGAGAGAGAGAGAGAGAGAGAGAGAGAGAGAGAGAGAGAGAAGGGCCTAGCTAGGCTTTTAAATATGAAAGCATGCCCCATAAATTGTACAGTGTTATGCCCCTATGCCTGTTTTCTCTGAGCATTCTCATTGTCTTTGCTTAAGCTGATAAGGTTGCTTTTAACTCAGTCCAAAGAAAAGAGAACAGGGCTAGCTCTAACGCTTTGTGATCTCTTGTCCGACGATCAAAGACTCAGAAACTTTTTTATTCCTCTTCATAGGTTAAACAGCAGTTCAGGACATGTTCTAGAATAACCAAGGACGTTAATCAAATGTCGTCCAGAGGTTATACTTGCCAATTGCCAGTGATGCTGCCCGATTACGATCCTAATGACAATGAAGCTGGCATCAAGATTCTGGAGGACCTGACAGAAAATGTTCACCAAATACAGCAGCGAATATTAGAGGAGATAATAACGCGAAATGCGCATACAGAGTATCTTAAGGGCTTCCTGAATGGACAGTATGACAAGGAACTTTTCAAAAGGAAAGTTCCTGTGGTCAATTACGAAGATATCAAACCTTATATTGAGCGAATTGCCAATGGGGATTCATCAAACATCATTTCTGCTGAACCAATAATTGAGTTGCTCACAAGGTATACATGTTGCTTTATCCCTTTTCTTTTTTCTAATTAAATAAGTGAAGAATCTATATCTTATATTTCAATAATTTTCCCCGAATTCTTCATGAATGTAACTTATCAATTTTTGATGAAGCTCCGGTACTTCTGGTGGGCAGCCAAAGATTATGCCTTCAACTGCTGAAGATTTGCGCAGGAAGACGTTCTTTTATAATCTGCTTGTGCCTGTGATGAACAAGTAATAAGCTTACTGCCAATTCTGTTCTGTTCTTTCTTTTTTTGACATATTTTTCTTCCAAATTAAAGTTTGACCTTTAACAAGTAAAAGAAGCTTAGCTCCAATTCTGTTCTTTATTTTTGTTTTTTCACAAATGATCATAATAATGATGGCCTTTTTGAGCTTTTACTTGTTTTCTGTAAAATCTAGCAAGTAAACTCCAGGCCACCAAACAGTTCTAGTTTAACAACTTGTTAAATTGCAGGTATGTAGACGGCTTGGACGAAGGAAAAGGAATGTACCTTTTGTTTGTTAAGCCAGAGATTAAAACTCCCTCTGGTTTAATGGCTAGGCCTGTCCTAACAAGCTACTATAAGAGCAGTAACTTCAAGAATCGATCTTTCAACCGCTTCAATGTTTACACCAGTCCTGATGAGACAATCTTGTGCTTTGACAGCAAGCAAAGCATGTACTGCCAATTACTTTGCGGTTTAGCACAACGAGAAGAGGTTCTAAGAGTTGGCGCAGTTTTCGCTTCTGCTTTCTTACGGGCCATCAAATTCTTGGAAGAATATTGGAAAGAGTTCTGCTCTAACATTAGAACGGGTCATGTCAGTAACTGGATCACTGACCCCAGTTGCAGAAAAGTTGTGTCATTTATTTTAAGCAAACCCAATCCGGAATTGGCCGACTTGATTGAACATGAATGCAGCAATAAATCGTGGGAAGGGATAATTAAGAAACTCTGGCCTAGAACAAAGTACATCGAAGTTATTGTTACAGGTTCCATGGCACAATACGTATCCACCCTCGAATTCTACAGTGGAGGGCTACCTTTGGTTTCAACAATGTATGCTTCTTCAGAATGTTACTTTGGAATCAATTTCAAACCACTGAGCAGGCCTTCGGATGTCTCTTATACCCTTGTCCCGAATATGGCCTATTTTGAGTTCTTACCAGTTAAGAAAAACCAGGACGATGCAGCTCAAGAAGTTCAGTGCAATGGTGTTTGCAAAGAGAAATGCATGGAAGAAGAGACTGAAAAGGAAGATGTTGAAACTATTGATCTGGTGGATGTAAAGCTTGGCCAGTATTATGAACTTGTTGTCACAACTTTTACAGGTTAGATTTCCCCTGATAGGATTTACTTCTTAATTATGTTTCTTTCATATATAATCTGTCTGAGTTTTTAATATGAAAACAAAATTGAAAAGTTTTCTTATTCCATATGGAAATTACATGTCTATGGTAATCAACCACTTTTTAACCTCGTAGCTGACCTAATTTTGCCAGGTCTGTATAGATATAGAGTTGGAGACATTCTCATGGTAACCGGATTCCACAACAACGCTCCCCAATTTCGATTTGTGCATAGGCGGAATGTTGTTTTAAGCATTGACACCGACAAAACCAATGAGGAAGACCTGTTAAATGCAGTGACAAAGGCAAAGCTCCATGTAGAGTCGCTTGGCTTCCTCTTGGTCGAGTACACTAGCTATGCTGACACTTCCTCCATACCAGGTCATTATGTACTATTCTGGGAGCTCACTAGTAAAGGGAGCAATAATCTGCCAGTACTTGATCCTAAGATAATGGAGTACTGTTGCTCCACGGTGGAAGAATCACTTGATTCTGTTTATAGAAGATGTAGGAGAAAGGACAAATCAATTGGACCATTAGAGATAAGAGTGGTAAGGCATGGAACATTTGATGCTCTCATGGATTTTTGTCTGTCTAAGGGATCTTCCGTTAACCAATATAAGACACCAAGGTGTATCAAATCTGGGGAGGCCATTAATATATTAGAGTCTAGGGTGGTAGGAAGGTTTATCAGCCAAAAAGCACCTTCTTGGGAGCCTGTTTAGAATGTAAACTGAATAAAAAAATTGAAACCGTAAATTGCAATTTCCCAAGGTTAATTTCCTGAAATCTATAGAAGAATTTGTATTGTAGAAGTTCTTTGTCATTTTTTTTATTTTGTCTTTTTCTTCACAGTGCCTGCTTGTTCTGTTTTAAAATTAGCCTATCAGACAACTATCTCCTTTTTTTAACTCTCTGTCTGGTCTAAAATCAGATACAATTCCTCTTCTGATGCTTGCATGGTAAAAGGATTAGTAACCATGGAATCACAATAAATGCTTGCCTGGTCCGCATTATATAATAGAAGTTTGACAAATGCACATTTGAAGAAAATGATGAAAGGGGAAGACCTGGAAAGGAAAAGGTTCTAATTAATTAATGGTAAACAATATTGATCCACCTAGCTAGGCACCTCCAATTCATCATGTGGATGGGGAACAATCCCATTTTTCAGCCATTAAAGTAGATGGCTCCAGTGCTGCTGTGCTTTTGAGCTGTCATTTTGCAATCGCTGTCAAATTCTATCGTTTTCTGGTTAAGTAATTTACGGGGAAAATCATACTAAGAGATATAAATATGATGGCTATGCTATAAAAAGACTACAACTGCACGAACGAACATGAGGATGATGAAAGTAAGGAAGACAATGAGACTGAGGCTGAGGCCTAAGGGATAGACCAGGGGCATCAGAACTTCAGAAAAGGCAAAATAATGCAAGTTGCAAGCAAAGCAATAGGAAAATGAATTAAATACAATTCTATAGGCTGGCTCGTTAATTAAAGTTCATTACTCCATGTAGCTGAGCTGACAGATGTGATTTTCCATTTTTGTCTCTATATTTTCCGTTACATCTAAAAGGTCCATATTTCTCATTTCTTATGGAAATCCTACTTCCATAAATGTACATGCATGCCATGGTCGTTGGTTTTCTTACTAAATAAGATTACGCAGCGGTGACAACCAAGAAAATGGGTCAATATCTCTATGGTAGGATGCCTGCTGCCAGAAATTTTACAGCGGAGAGATGAGTCAGAAATGGCGTCGACATATTGGAATTATCTTTTAAGATGTAACCATTTTGTAGCAATGAAGGCAAAGGCCAACATGCAGCCACGACTACAGGGTGAAGTTAGGCGGAGATCCATGAACCATGGACAAGGCGATAGGGAACAATGAAAACAACACAAGGAGACATAAAGAACTGTTCAAGCAAAAGGGAGGAGTCTGTAAGCGCAGGCCCTTGAGGTTTGTCCCGTGCATTTATGGAGAAACATGTGGCCTTAACCACTAGCAGCTCCACCCCATCAGATGGGTTTGCATACTCTCCTCATCCCCCCCCCCCCCCTTTTTAATTATGTTGCAGCACTCTCCTCCATCTGCATTTCTTCTTGTCAATCAAAGTCCAAAGGGATCTTCAATAAATATCTTAAAAAAGCAATGATTGTGGTTAATAGTTTCAACTCTCTAATGGAAACTAAATTCGAATTCAAAAGGTCAATCTTTCTCAACCAGAAAATCATTACAAATTATTATGATACATCAGAATCAGCAGCAGCATGTGGGTATTGAAAATTTCATCCAAAATTAAAGAGATGGGAGAGAAGGCAGGGTGGTACAGTCAATGTCTAAAGCTAGCGCAATGAATCGGGATGCGTTTGGACTTGAGCCCGAAATATTGTGAATGTGGTTGCAAATGCAATTGGCGGCAAGTAAAGGGATAAAAAGACCAGGCACACGTGTGTTGGACTCATGTTGGAGACGTCTGGGAGAAAAGGACAAGCTCCGTAGCTGTCTTTGACCCAAAACCTGGAGGGTTGTGCGTCCTTTTTAATGGGCCTGCTGCTGCACCCCCACGTTTTGGTTTGCAGCAGCATGCAAAATAACAAATAGAGTGAGATTGGGACCTTTTCCCTTTGCGTTATCGGGGAATAAGGCAATGTCCCTGGCGCCATGGGGGAGTGAAAGTGAAAGGACTACGAGGTGGGTCATTCTTGCTTTTTGAGTTTTTTCCAATCTCTGTTTAGTGACTGAGCACCGCCAACACCTATTTCTCACACCAATCAGGGCAGTCCGGTAAGGGGACATGATTTCAGATTTGCTACTTTCCCATTTTCTATCGTGTAAACATGCTTGCAGCCTTGACACGTTAAGTGATCAATTCCATATATACCTCTCATATCAAGACCCTTGTAAGCGTTCAACTGTACTGTAGATCTTCGCATGCATCTAGGGTTTATAAGTTTGATCAAATAGTAACTTGAAAAAAAATTTATTTTTTTATCCGGATTCGACCGCCTTGATAATTAGTTTTAATATTAAAAAAAATAAAAAATTAGAATATTTTTATAATTAGATTTTAATAAAAATTTTTAATATTAAATAATAATTCGAACTAAATATAATCTATTCAGATTTATAAAATTATTGTTCAAGTCCCGATTCATACAGAGTCGAGCTACAACGGACAAGTCTAATGTGCCTTCGGCCAAACTAATTTTTTCATATGATTTATTGTATGAAAAATAACCAACTCAAGAAATTATAAAACAATAATATTGGTATGGTAGCAGTAAACTTTTAAGGATAACAATGACTTTCAAATTAATAAAAGAATTACTAATTATACAGTCTTTCATTGAATTATGGAAACTTTCCTGATCCCTTTGGCAATTTAAAATTGAGATAAAAGGGTGTAAATAAAACAATTATTGAACAATATATACTTCATCAAAAAAAAAAAAAAAAGAATAATTTTAAGAGAATGAATTGAAACTTTGAGTTTAGAAATTATGTTTTCTTTCCTAACCCTTAGTGTAGATAGTTCCAATTTGATTGATTATTTCTTTTCTTTGAAGAAATATTGCTGGACAACATGAGATAAAGATGTAGAGTACAATGAAAAGTGAAAAATTATATGAAGAAGAGAAAGTATAGTAATGCAAAAAATTAAAAAAAACAAAAAACAAAAGAACACATATTTGATGCTTGGTATAAGATTTGGAATCTTGTCAAAAAATTAAGAAGTTAATTTATTCTAGTTTAAAAGTCATTTAAAATTTACCAGCATCTCCGATGAGGTAATGGCTCAGTGGTACGTCAAACAAATTAAGCTAATTTATTCTAATTTAAATGTCATTTAAAATTTACCAGAATTCTCCGATGAGGTGATGGCTCAGTGGTACTTGAGTCTGTTCCCCGAAGCTCAAGGTTCAAACTCAGTCATAATCTAAACAATAAGAAAAAAAAAAAAAAACTCATGACAAGTTTCTTAATTTTAGGATTTATAGGTAATAATTGATAGATATACTCTAAATATGTAAATAACAATATAATGTTATCAATTCTTAAACTGTAGTAATGTGTAAAATTAAATTGCTAACCCAAAAATATATCTAAAATTAACCATTTTAATTTGGGGATCAATTTAATTTAATTTAGTTTAATATATGTATATTAAGGATTTTCAAAAACTTTGGGGCCAAGGCCCCTTACTCAGACTATTATGAGGATCCACAATCACTCCTTAAACCTAGTTGGGTTCATGCTTTTCTCTTAGCCCTACTACTAATCAAAATGGGCCACTAATTAGGACCATTGCGTTGGTGGTATCTGGCATGAAACATGAACTATGGAGCTTTCAACATTTCTTACTGCTGCATTATAATGGATGTTGTTTTTAGTGTACTTTTTCATGTTTCATGAATAAAGTAATCATAGTTACATTGCGGAATTGAAAGTTAGCAACTCACTAATTGTTGCATTTCTTTCTACTGTTATTTATTAATCACTTCTTTTTTGGCCAATATTTTATTCAGTTGTTTTGAAGTTAAGGGGTCTAGCTGAATGAATTGTACATTCTCTCGTTTTTGGTGTTTATTACTTTTGTACAATTTAGTTTTTCCTACTATTTATATGCGAATGTAATAATTATAAAAATGAAAATAATAAGTTTGTGGATCATTATTTTATTTATCTCTAATAAATTAACATTTATAAAGTATAATAAATGTAAGTAATATCGATTTACTTTCATGAAAAACATTAAAATTAAATAAATACTCCAATATTTAAAATAAATTTTATTTATAAAAGTATATACCATAAACAATTAAAACCTTTTAGGTACTATAATCATTCAAAATTTAATTATTAAAACAAAAAGAAAAAACACATGAAATTTTTATATATCTTATTTGCAACAAAAACTTTTGCCCGGTTGTTTACGTAATCAGAAAACAAAACAAGTTAGAATTTGATAATTCCTTAATTGACATATAATCAATTAATTATATATTAAAAGTATGTAAGGTTTGGAAACATAGAATTTTCAGTCACTGATTAGAAATCATAAATTTATAAGCGTATTTTAGTATATAAATATAATTGGATTATGAATCATAAATATACAAATTAAGGAGCAGAATGTTGGTTGGAAAGTCCTATTCCATTCTCTATAGGTATACAGGTATTTGGTGCAATCCAACGCAAAGAATGGTCATTCCACAAACTTGATTATTCCTCAAAATACTAATTTTTTTTTTATTTGCCCATGAACAACAAGAAAAATGAGTAATTTTTTTAGACACGCACCAAAAAAAAAAGAAGGAACAACAAAATAGCGAAAACTCGAACAAAGGAAGAGAAAGAAACTTCCTCTTTGTTTGGGTTAGGCTACGTACAGAGAAATTTATAACTTCAAACTTTTAGGAAGAAGAGAACAGCAGGGGATGAATATATAAAAAAAATGAGGCATTTGGAGCAGTAGAGGACAACAGAAGTGAGGGTGGAAGTCGTCGGCTAACTTTGTTTATCTTTTTCAGACATTTCTAAAAAGATATAGAAAATAAGAAAAAAGGATGTTAAGAGAAAGGTTTGGATGAAGTTTGGATCATGTCAAGGTTGGATGCCAACCGTGGTGCCTCATGGAGCCAAAAGCTTGGTTTAGTGTTACTTTTTGGGATTTTATGGATTTTTTATTAAAAATTTTGACCATACTTTATTTGAATTATATTTGACATTGTACTTTAAGATTGCAGGTAAATATGCCAATCTACTTTTATTTGAGTGAAGTTTGTAACAAAATTTTAATTTTTAATTGAATTTTGATTGTCAACTTTGATTTTTTTTTATTGAATTTTGCCACTTGCATTGATTTAGAATAATTTGAAGATAAAATTTAAAAAAAAAATTTCTTTTATATATTTCATTTTAATAACTAAAAAAAATTTATAAAAACATTGAAAATTTAGGGAAAAAAAACTAACATAAAATTTTTATTTTATGAAAGAAAGACTTAAAAGTAAAGGAAAGATAAAAGAAAAAAAAACTTTAGTTTTTTAATAAAATCAACATTAAATGTTTTCTTTAGAGTATTTGAAATTAAAGGTTAAGTGATAAAATTCAATAAAAAATTATAATTTAGTGGAATTAAAGATTGAGTTAAATTATAGCAGTAACTTTACCTTTAACTCAAAAATATACTGAGAAATAACAATCAAAGTAAAATATAGTAGTGAATTTTAATATCCAACTATAATATAGTGGGAATTTGCTATTTATCCCAATTAAATATATTAAATAATATTATTTAAATATTATATCTATCAATTATTTTTAAATATTAATTTTTCAATATTATCTTCAAATAATTTTAATTTTATTTTTAAATATTATTTTATAATCATATTTCAAAAATAATCTTAATGAAAATATAATATAATAAACCAATATCTTTTAAATATTAATATGAGATAAGAAAATAATTCTTTAGTAAATATTTACATTTTTATATTTTATAATTTTTATTAAATACAATATAATTTAAATATTTCTAAAATATTAGCAATGGCTTATAAAAGATTATAAATCAAATATTGTTTATTTAACTCAAGAGTTATTTTATACCTATTCCTAACATATCCCTTGATACCATTTTAGCTAACCAAATGATATCCAACCAAATACTGTAAAGTATTCATCCATTACTCCATTCAATGAATCAAATTATGTAATATATATACTTCATTTATTCCATTTCTACCAAATAGTTGCTGTATACCTCTTATTCCATTCAACAAATCGAATGTAATGCAAGTGTTTTGACCTTTTATACAATAAATATTTTTTAAAATAAATTAATTCAAAAAAATTAGAACCCAAAAAAGTTGTCATAGTTGTGCATATACGAAACTATTTATTGTTTTTTCATTAAATTAATATTAATAAAATAGTAGAATATGAAAAGCAGCAATATAATATATATATATATATATAT
>JBBYHM010000015.1:4220039-4240571 GCA_038381775.1 Adansonia rubrostipa
TGTTTTTTCATTAAATTAATATTAATAAAATAGTAGAATATGAAAAGCAGCAATATAATATATATATATATATATATTGTAGAAACTTAATTTTGTTAAGTCTCCTAATTGATTTTTTCTCAATTTTCATAAATTTACTAGTAATTTCTAAGTCTGAATCTCTCAAGTAGAGCATTGATGATTAAAGGGACCAACCTAAGCTTTGGAATGATTCTAGAGGTTAATTTGATGAGAAATAACATTTGGGCTTAGCTAACTAATTTAAGGGAAACATTAAGAATTTGGAAAATTTGAGACTTGGATTTCAAAAATTCGAGTATGATGAAAGTTGGCTACTTTATGCCTTTTCAGAGAAATAGAATGATTATTGAAGACATTTGGAGTGAAAAAAGGCTTGGTTTAATTGTCAAATCAAAAGTCAATAGAAAGTCAAAAGTTAATTATAGGCAAAGACAATAACCAAAAGTCAGCTATATGATAAAAAGTTTGACTTTCAAATTGGTAGAGGTCTAGAACTTGAATTTTGAAATATATTGCATCGATATGAAATTAAGCATGAAAAATAGGTTAGAAAGTGTAAGCAAGTTCAGATCATAATGAAAACTTAGAAAATGAATTTTTGAACGCTTAATCCAAAAGGTTCGAGATAGAAAATTCTGTATTTTTCGAGAGAAAGTCATTAAGGATAATTTTTATTGTAAGAAGGGAAATCCAATTGCATTTATACATGATCACATTAAGATTAATTGGATAGAAATAAATATTATACAAGTTTAGTAAGATTTTTGTCACATGGTCAAATAGGATTAAACATGTGTGTAGATTTTTTTGGAAATTCATTTAAATGTTAAGGGCAAATAAGTCTTTTTTGAGGAATTTGGTTAAAGGTGGTTAATTAGATGATACTGATATTTAAAATCACCTAATGGTGATTAAGGTTCAAATGAGTATTTTTCTATAAAAAGCAATTGATAGCTATCACTTAAAAAGGACATAAACAACAATCGATAGCTATTACTTAAAAGGGACACATAAATATTACTATGCTTAGCATTAAACACACTTCACTTAAAAAATTCAGATGTTCTCTCTCAAAATTTCTCATGCTTTCTTAGGAAAAGCTAAAAATGGATACCTTAAAAGTATAATTTTCTCCTCAATCTTTAGTTATTTTGATTTCTAAGCATAACTCTTTGCATGATTTTAGCTTAGATCAATTCGACCAAGCTTAATTTGTTGTAGATCTCATTTGGCTAAATAGGTTTTTCATTATTTCATAGTTTAATCATGTTAAATCTAAATTTCCTTGCATAGTTGATTGATCTTGCATGATTAGATCTTGAATCTTTTGAAATTAGGTTTGAATCTTGCATAAATGTAGATTGATTCAAATTAGGTATAGCTTGGAGATTAGAGATCATGTTTGAACATGCGTAAATTATAAGATCTCTTGTTCTATTGTTAGATTTGAGCTAAAAACCAAGTGATATGAGTTAGACTTTGATGATTATTGGTGAAATATGATGAGTAACATGTTAGATCTAGGTTCGACAAGCTCATCTAATTTCAATCTTATGTTTGCCCATAATTATGCTTAGATTTATTCAGACATGTTAATTCTGACCCAAATTCAAAAAATCTGACCAAACCATTCAAAGCCTAAATTCAACTTGACCCATTTGATAAAAAATCAAGAAACCAAAATTGACCAGCCCAAACCCAAAATGACCAAAATGAAAAAATGACCTGATCCTAAAATGGGTAAACTAAGGTAACCTGAACTAGAAATTACTTGAACCTAAATTGAACCAAACAATTAACCCAAGATGATCTAAACTTAAAATGACCAAACCTGATAAAACTAAATGTTATACCTAATTAACCCAAAATCAATTAACTTGAGTGTTAAAACCTATTAACCTAAACTTGATTAACTCGAGCATTAAACTCAACAAAAACAAAATACCTCAAAATAAAAATAACCATTCAAAACCAAAATGACATAAACCTAAAATGACTCGAAATCAAAATGACCTAAGCCTGAAAATGACTTAAAAATTTTAAAAACTTGAAATGACCTAACCTGAATTGACTTGATCCGAGACCAACCCGACCTGCTAAATTGATAGATCTAGGTTTATTCTTATTAATGTTGTTTTGAAGTAAATTGATGATAAACAAGCATGAATCATGGTAGGATACATTCGACCATGTTGATTTAATGCTAAATCTTGTATTTGTTCATAATTTATTGGTTATTTTATTAAATGTTTGATTAAATGTTTGTGTATCACTGTTGCAAATTGTTTTTAATGAAAAACCTCCAAGTAATAGGTCCTTGCTTGCTTAATCCATGAGTTAGATGATGCCTATGATTTTATCATGATTCCTTATGGAATTCTTGGAGAAATTCACTTACAAAATGCTTAAATGCAGGTTGGTTTTAAGACATGAAAAAAATTTTCAAAAACATTTTCCAACTTGCTTGTCAAGCTTAATTTACGGCAAGTCTTGCGATGAATCCTTAGTTTTTTAATTAGAGAGCATTGTAGTTAATTAGCTACTATTTAATGTCAATAGTAGCACTACTAAGAGGTTGTGTTATGCATCATAGTGGCTTAGAATAAGTGTCTTACTTGCTTATTCATTTACAATGTTCTGTTAGGGAAATTCAATAGTATATTGATACTTCGAGGGTTTGCTCTTATGTTTAGTGTCATACAGACCTAATATCACTTTTATGGATATTCGATTATTTATGGATTAAAGACTCTTGCAGGGATCATATCCCCATAAAGTCTAGCCTCATGTAAATATTTGATTTCAAAAATCAACAAAATAACATTAAACTAGTAGTGAAAAGATATTATTATAGAAACAACTATACTTCCATGCAGATCTTTAGGAGGGCATTGCATTAAGTAAATCATATTAATATTTAATGTAATTTAATCAGCCATTTGATAAGGAATTACTTGACTCTCAGATATCATAATGTAGAATTAAATTAATTCCTGAAAACACTTGATGAGTGGTGATAAAGGCTTTCTAGTAGGATTTTTGAGATCATGAGCAGCATAAGTGTCTTGTCTCTAATAGGGATACACGTAAATGGTTATTGGAACCCTTAGAAAGATTTATTGGTTCTTAGGTGCTAGCCAAAATGCTCAAAAAGCTGTAACGAAAAGGTAAGATATAGCAGCTCTTTTACACACAAATAAGAACAGTTCTAAGAAGTCACAAGGATATGAGATAACATTACAAGAAGGCTGTAGGAAGGCAACTCTTATGAGTGGTGATTAATTGCTTTAATGCAAAAAACTGTTTTCCCATTTTTATCTGATCAAGAATGATTCCAGATCTCAAGAGATGAAAGTAGCAAAAAGAGCTTAATGAGAGCTTAGGGTTTGTATTTACCTCAGGAATGATCTCAAGGTTCGGTGTCAGTTTTTCTTTCTTAATAGCTGTCTTAGTCGAAAACCCTTATAGATGTTTATTTATGCATGTAAAATTAGGTTAGGTTTAACTAATAGGTCAACCAAGCCTAATACTACCTAAACCAAAAGTGGTGCCATTTTAATTTTTTCATAGAGACCTAGGTAAAACTTTTTTTACCTAGTTCACTTAAGATTAGACCCAAGCATTAACTATTTAATATCTTGGCCTAATCCAACACCAATAGGGCCCACCATTATTGCACCTAACTCATATCAAGTTCGAATCGATTTTGTTCAAAATAAGGCTCATTTGACTTCATAATTAAGGCTTTTGGGCCAACCCCTATTTATATGCAAAAACATTTAATTTTAATTAAATTTCTAACCTAAGTAAAATAATTTTATTAAAAAAATTTCAAATAATTATTTAATTTTTCAAAAATAATTACCCTACCTAAAACCAAGATATCCTTATTGACTTGCCTACTCTTATGCATGATCTTTATAAGACATTTTTATCTTTATTGCCACATTAAGGCATCTCTAATTAGATTGCGTAAGTCTAGCTTATGTCTTTAATAATATTTGATTGAACTAATTCATTTAAGTCCTCCTTATTATACATTTTATTTAATTAAGTCATATTTAATTAAATTTCGGATTTAATCTAATAGATAATTTTTTTATGTGTGACCCATTAAGTTCCCAACATAATTAATCTCATTAACTACGTTCATCGATCAAAAGCAGGATTTAGCAATCCATCATGACCACCTAAATGTTAAAGAGTTAAGAGTAACCTCGTTGAAACCTTTTAATAACTAGCCTAGCAATGTAATGCGATCCTTTCACCAAATATCCTAAAAAAGGGCATCAGTATGGTGTAGTGTCTACTTATGTATCAATCCATATTAGTTCCTGTAGCATATGACTAAGCTTATGAATTTTAAGAAACTATTTCTCTTAAATTCGTCCTGCGTTGGCCAGCAACTTTATCAAGTTAATTAAAGCTAAGAACATATGAGATATGTCACTTAGAGTGGTGAATCCATTTTAGATCACTCATCCACCTTCATATACTTCATGCCATACCCAAAACCCCCTACCTTTGGCATCCATCTATTGTCGACATGTTTATTATAAAATCAAAGCATAACACTTCCCATACAAAATGACCTGGCATCGCAAGTCATAGGACTAGCTACATGACTAGGGTGTAAGAACATTTGCATGAAACTTGGGTGATAATACCAAATAGAGTTCTCACATAAGGCATACTCAATGAACTTTTCTTCACAAAACAAGCACCCACATGCCATCCTAGATACATCAACTGATAAGATCGGTTGATTATTTTACAAGTAAGAAAGCATAACATATGCTAGTCTTTGAGCGTTACCATTGCCCTATCTTGGCAATACAATTACTAGGAATAGTTATAAGAATACGGCTTTGATGTATAAGGATCTTATAATTGTACCTCATTACAATTTTTTTGCAAGGCCAAATATATTCCATGGGCTTCGTCTAATTAGTAGTTCATGATTGTCAGTCATGCTACTAACATGAAGGAAGCCTTTGAATAACTAAATTAAGTGATAGGTTTGCATTATTAACTAATATATACCTCATCCAAGCCGATTGGCTTTAGAGCCTATACTAACAATTCTAAGAGTAGGTGTTTATCCAAAAGTCGAGAAATATTGTTCTTCAGTTTTAGTGATTGTTAGATCCAGTAGAGTCTATTTTAAAAAATAGTTTTACCCATGTGAGTTTTTTTTTATATATTTTTGTGAGTATTTTTAATTAAAGTTATGTTGAATAAGCTTTCTAAGGACATATTATTTGCCTTGTTTCGAGTCCAAATTAGTAGAAAATAAATTTTTGTTCACATAATACTAGGATCCATGTTTCTAGTGCCCAGGTTTTAAAGTATCCTATTTTGGGATAAGAAAAGGATTTTCCTTCTTTTTTAGATTTTTTTGATTGATCCCTATTGAATAAGTTTTCTAATAGCGCATCGCACATTCTTATTCGAGTTTGGATGAGCTACGAATAAATTTTTCTTTGTCTATTATTTAGATACTCTATTTACTACGGATACTTAATTGAAAAATATTTCACCTTCTTAATGATTTTATGGGAATTTTTCACTATTTTAATTCAAACATTGCTAAGCCTTTTTTCTAGTATATGACTAGTTTGTCACATTTGGTGATCAAAGGAATCTTAAATAAATTTAGGAAGCTATAGAGGTCAAAATTATCCCCTATTTTTAGGAAACAATGGTTTTTCGGGTTTCGTTCTGTTGTTTTTTGAGATGTTTGAATAAAAGGGGAATCTTGGGCATATGCATATTAACATAAGCAAAAATATTTAATCATAATTAAAATAGTGCAGTCGAATTAAACAAAGAAGCACTCGAATTCTTATAGGATCTTAGAAAGAGATATAAATGTGATCCGATTGCAATTTACAAACATAAATCTGATACAAATCATACCAACTTAAAGACTCATAACTCTAAGTATGTCGATCCCTACTCGAACTTACCATGGGTTGATTACTATGATTTTTTTAGGCCAAAAGCAGTCTAAGTGTTCTACTTCTAACAGTAATCTACATAGATGCCTGTTGGAGCCTTAATGAGGTTTGATGGTTCTCCAATGCTAGCCAAAAGGCTTTTAAAGCTTTAACCGAAAGGTATTTTGTCAGTAGGCATAGATCCAATGTGATCTAGGAATGATTACCTCACCTATTGTGCTAAAGAAAAAGAAAAAAAACTCTATAAGAAAGTTACCGTCCTTTGCAGATGCTAATAAATAGATCAAAACATCACAATTCTTGATTCCAATTGATTCCTTTACGATAGAAAATTGATTTCTACCTTTTTAGGGATAAAAAACACTTCAAAAACCTAGAATACCAATTGACATTAAAAAGGTTTAGGGAGGCAAAAATTTTGGGATTTGGCCAATTTCATAACTTTTATCAAAAACTAATCTCTCAATGCTAAAAAAACTATTTTTTTATTTTTTTGTGTCACGAACAATTCAAGAACATTAAGAAAAACCATGAAAATGCTAAGAGAGCTTATGAAAGCATGTGTGTTGTGCCAAACCCCTTAGAGAAGTCTAAGGTTGGCATCTAGGGTTTTTTGCTAATGCTTTTTATCAGCCAAAAACCCTTACTATTGTATTTAAATACAACATGGGCTAGGTTAGGCTTGACTAATGGGGTATTCTCACCCATCTTCAAGGTTAGCACTGCTTTTGGTTGTGTCTTAGAGCCCAATCAAAACTATTTTAATTAGCTTGTCCAAGATTGGGCCTTAGTATTAATTTATTAATATTTTGGCCCAATAGCACACCAAAGATAGCTATTTCATGCCCCAGCCCATTAGCAAGCCCAACTTGAAGTATTTCACAACTAAACTCTCTTAACTTGATAATTAAGGCTTTTGGCCCAACCCCTGAAGTTACATGCTAGATAGTTTAATTCCTAATTGAACTTTCTAACTGAAGTAAAACAATTTCTACTTCATGTAAATTATATTAAATAATTAATTAAATAATTATTAAATAATTATTTAATTTTTTAAATACAATTATTTGGCTTTATTTAATAATATCCTTAAAACCATGTCTACAAATAAACATTATTTTGATAAGACATTCTTATCTTTATTGCCATATTAAGATATCTCTTAATTAGATTTAATAAATCTAATTTATGTCTTAAATTATTCTTTAAGAATACTTAAATTGAACTAATTCAATTAAGTCCTCCTCATTATACCTTTTATTTAATTAAGTTGTGCTTTCTTGCATCTCAGTTTTAATCCAATAGATCATTTTATTGTGTGTGATCCACTCAGCTTCCATCATAACGGCAATAAATATAATTATCCAATTAAGTGTATTCACATTTATAGACCAAGATTAGCCTTTAGCAAGACATCATGGCCACCTAGTATGTAGGAAGAGTCAATATGAACCTTTCAGTAACTAGCCTCTCAGTGTACTTTAGTCATTTCACTAGATATCTTGGAAAGACGATGAACATGGTGCGATGTCTACTCATGTATCAATCTATATTGGTTCCTACAGCTTTCGATTAACCTCATGAATTTAGAGAAATGATTTCTCTTAAAGTTAACCAAAGCCAAGAACATATGAGATATAGCTCTAATTTCTCTCACAGTGATGAATCCTTTTTGGATCACTTATTCATCCTATGATTCATGTCATACCCAATGTACCCTACCTTAAGCATCCATCCATTATGGACCGTTTTAGATAAATCTAAGTACGAGACTCCTCATACGAGATGACTTGGTATCACAAGTTTGAGGACTAATATAAATGACTAGCACATGAAAATATATTCCATAGACACTTGCGTGACTTATACCAAATTATACGAGCTTGTTTAACAAGCATCAATATGATATCCTTAAGTATCTCTATACTTCAACTTTAATGATATCAAAAAGTTGCATGCATCAAATGCAAGGAGCCTTAGCATATGCTAGTCTTTATGCATTGTTAATACCCTGTATTGATAATACGATGACTAGGAACATTTTTAGAAGCACGACTTTAATGCATAAGGATTCATTATTGTAACTTATTACTAACTTTGCAAGGCCATTGTGTTTCATCGGCTTCATGTAATTAGTGCTTACATGATTGTAAGTCATGCCACTAACATGAAGGAAAATCTTAAATCACTAAATAAAGTGATTGTTTTGCATTATTAACTATTATATGCTCTATCCAATCAGATTGGCTCTAAGGCATATACTAACATCTCTCATTTGCAATAAACTAATTGCTAACATGTGCAATGCTAAACTCTTTCGATTAGCAATTGCTGTCTTAACCTGGACAAAGCTTTAGTACTATCATAAGAATATATTCATTATAATCTCATTATCAAAGTCTAATTATTCGAATCATAATGAGACCCATATTTCAATCATATGGCTTAGTTGTTACTTTAACAACTATTAGGAATCTATTATTAGCTTGTACGCTAATGATCCAAATGTAACTCCTTTTGTAAGCCTAAACAAAAGAATTTGTTTATGACCTTGAGGTTATAAACATGCAATCCTCTTCAGTGAAACATTTTCCAAATAATTACATTTTTAACATCATAGCTATTTATCACTAAGTCAAATTATGATTTTACTTTTAAAGAATCATAAATACTTCCCACTAATTCCTACATATGTAGATTTAAAGGAAATTAGATTTGAAAATTAATTTTTGAATCTTATAAATTATATAACATTTAGTATTCTTAATACTATTGCAGGTTGTATGTTTGAGAATAATGTGACCATAACATAGAACAAATTCTATGATTAAGATTTATTTAATGAGGATTAAATCTAAGCTTGGTATCAAGTGGTAGTAATCATCCTCAATTGGCATGTAAATGCCAATATAAATATCCTATGTTTACATATAAATCAAGATTATGTTTCACAAACACTAATCAAGAAGGCAAGCTTTGATCAATATCAACAAAATTGCCATTACCTATGTTCCATTTTCACTACTTTTTTCATTTAGGCCTTACAATATGGCATATATATTTAAGCACTAACTTCTAGGTATCTTATACCAAGATAAGTGAATTAATCTGTGTTTATCTAATATTGGAACTTTTATAAGTTTTCTAATTTTATTCATATCAAAATTTTTCATGCAATCTTTACTTTATTAATCTAGTTCTCCACTATGTTGGCACATTCCCTAATCATCTCCATTGTCTTTATTCAAAAGAAAGTATATGGACAATGCATGGATCATGATCCATCTAAAATGCTCACCTCTTGAAATATATCCTATCATATGAGGCTTGACTAGGCTACTTTCTGACATCTTGCCTAAAAACAATTCCTTAGGGATGTTGAACCTCTCATCATGATTATCCTTATAGAACAAGTCTTTAAGGTTTCAGATGATTTCATAAGCTTAAATATCTACTTGCTTCTTTCAAAGTTTAGGCATTACACTAGCCATCATCACTATGTGGCTTGATCAAAGTCATCAATATGAACTTGATAGACTACCCCTGACCTAGTGAGCTATTCTTGAATATGCCATTAGCATCATGTATACTATTTAGTGATAGTCTATATTAGTCATGTTGTGTTTATATCCTTTATGAACCAAAATATTTTGTAGTTAATAATTTGCAATTTCAATTATTAAGGTTTTACAATTTTAATAGTTGTCCTCATTATTTTATCGATATTATAGCCCTTAACCATAATCCAAGACGTTTAACAGTTGAATCTTTTTAATAAGCTAAGCACCTCTTTCATCCTTCCATAAACCCTGAATTAGCTCAACAAACCATAAATGAACTAATTAGGTAGGTAACTTTGTTTACCGATTGCATCTCTATGCAATTCCTAGATCAGTTAAGTGGCAACTCGTTGCCTAAATATGTCATATGCATTTCACCTAACCATCCCTCTAACACCTTACGGTCAAGTTGTACACATCCGAATAATATGATATTAGTTGAGTAAGATCCATCATTCATAACTTAAGTGACTCGGGCAAAAAGGACCTTGAGTTAGCTCAATAAATCCCATAACTGGAACTTGGGTATGTTGTTATGAACAATGGAGTGCGTCTGATCATGCTTAGGCATGGACTTAATATTTTATGGGGGATTTTTATCATATATCTAAGGTCTCATTGCTTTGCTTGATTAGCATACTTAGCATTTAATTAATCATATATCACATATATATAAATTCAAAAATAAATCTAACACATGCAATCTATTAGGACGATTATGGACTTTATTTATCTAGTTTCCTTGAGCCATTAATAAACTAGTTGTTCAATTTTTTAGAGATATCATAGAAGGTCTTTGCAAGTCTTGATGATAATCTCTTCGGTCTTGTCTTCTTGGTGCCGTCTTCTTTACATCTTAGATTTACATAAATTCTAATCTTAACCTAAATCTAAATCTAGAAGTCTCATGTAAATATTACATATGATTGTTAGAAACATCAAGTTACATTTGAGGGGAGTTAGGTGAGAAGAGAATTTATAACCTTGAATTAAATGAGAAGGCAGGGTTCTGAGACCCTATTTATAAAACAAATACAAAAGAAAAAAAATTCAACCATCCACAACCTAGTCATACTAAGATTTAGTCCATAATCATTTTTTTGCTAATATAATCATATTATAAATATGAAATTAAATAAGCATAGCTAATATCACTTGGTGATCTTGTGTGTCATTATCATAAAACTCCTCAAACAATTTGAAATGATTTATCAAATTATTTAATAATTTTGGTTCTTTAATTAAAACACTTTTAATTAAATTCTTAACTTTCAGAAAGCATGTCTTAAATTGCTCATTACCTAACTTTTAGGTTGTCTATCTTAATTAGGACAAATTGTTATGCATCTTGTATTTCCCAAACCATTTATGAAACTTGTTTTCCAAAAACAACATTTTAAGGCATTAAATTAGATATTACCTAGTTTTTAGGTTGTTTGTCTTAATTAAGACATTATCTGCCTTTTTGATAACTTTGTCTTAATTTGAAAAACTATTAACATGTAATATTTCCTAAACCATTTAGGAAAGTGGTTTCTAATTTTTTTTAAAGTCTTAGTAATTGATCCATATTTAATTTAATTACAAAAACAATTTTCATACATAATTAACATTTATTCTAGTCACATTAGAACAAATCCTAATCGAATTAGGATTAATCATTTAAATTAAATATATTTTTCAACTAAACAATTTAATTGAATTTTACTTCCATGCTTATTAGATTATCTAATTCATATATTAAACAATTTAAAAAAATTAACATAATTGGATAATTAGGTGTTTGATAATAGTAGGGTTTTAATGGAACAGAACCTCTTAGGGAATCCCAGTCCAATTAAGAGTCTTTTCCATGCATGGTTGTTTTAGCCATCCTAGCTCAACTCAAACACTATTGTCTTCTTCCTACTAAAGCTTTGAAAATACAGCAAATTTGCAGCAATATCTTGCTGGCATTGATGCCGCACCAACATCACACGAAGAATGCCAACTTGCCGCATCCATTACATGGACATAGTGCACCCCATATGGCTCAGAATTGAAACATTTGCAACTATGATTTTAACCTAATTTTCCAACAAGTATTATGAATTTTTTATGACACTTTTAAGGTGGAAAAACAAAGAAAAAGTTGCACTATCAGCTGCTGAAAATTTTAGCACCATCAAAGCACCAAAATAAAGCCATCCTAGCATTAGTCAACACTAAAACGTTAACAAAAGACTCTAATATCAATTTGATTAGAAAAAAAATATTTTAAATGAATTAAAACAACATCAAAACAACTCGGAAAGCTTAAGACAAGTTAGGACTTTAATCTAAATTAATTAAAATAATTTTAATTAATTATTTAATTACTTTTAAACATGATTAAAGCCATGAATTATATACTATCCAAATTTTAAAAAATTAATGAAAAACAAAATTTTCAAGAATTTTACCAAAAACTGAAAATCACTAAATCAACACATAAATCAATCAAATTTATTATTACCAAAAATCGGCATGCTTGACCACATGTAATCTAAAAACCTTAGGCTTTGATACCACTAAAAGGGAATCTTAGGCTCATGCATGTCAACATAAGCATAAATATTTAATTAGAATTAAACTTAGGCAATGGAATTGAAAAAAAAAAACTTGGATTTTCTTAGGATCTTAGAAAAAGACATACATGTAATTGGACTACAATTTGAACATAATCTGATAAAAATATACTTACTTAGAGACTCGCAATTCTAAGCATGCCAATCTTTGCAAGAACGTACCATGGATTGATTACTACGATTTCTTCTTGAGGCCAAAAGAAGTCCAAATGTTCTACCGTTAACAGTGGTCCACATAGATGCCTATTAGAGCTTTCATGAGATCTAGTATTTTCCACTGCTAGCTAGAAGACTTTTTAAGCCTTAGCAAAAGATATCTTGTTAATAGGTACAAATCTGATGTGATTTGAAAGTGATTGTTTTACTTATTGTGCCAAAGAGAAGGAAAAATAACTTTGTAGAGAAGTAGATGTTTATTGTAGATGCTAATACATAGATACAAAAATCACAATTCTTGATTTTGGTTGATTCCATTAAGATAGAAAACTGATTTTTACCTTTCTAGTGATAACAAACATTTAGAGATCACCTAGAATGCTAATCGATGTAAAGGAGGCTTAGAAAATTAAGGATTTTGAGATTTGGCTGATTTTATAACTTCTGTGAAAAACTAATATCTCAATGCTAGAAAACTATTTTTCTATTCAATGTGTCAAGAAGAATTCAAGAACACTTAAAAAATCATAAAAATGCAAAAAGAGCTTAGGAAAGCATTGGTGTTGCGCCAAACCGTTTAGAAAAGTCTATGATTGATGCCTAGGATTTTCCTAATGTTTCTTATTAGCCAAAAAACCTCAATATTGTATTAAAATACATCATGGGCTAGGTTAGACTTGACTAATGGGTTAGTCTCACCCATTCTCAAGGTTGGCACCACTTTTGGTAGTGTCTTGGAGCCCAATAAAAACTATTTTAATTAGTTTGTCCAAGATTGGACCTTAGTATTAACTTATAATATTTGGCCCAACAGCACACCAAATATAGCTATTCCATGTGTCTAACCCATTAACAAGCCCAACTTAAAGTAGTTTACAAATAAACTCTCTTGACTCAATAATTAAGGCTTTTAGCTTAACCCATAAATTTAGATGTTAGATAATTTAATTCATAATTAAATTTTCTAACCCAAGTAAAATAATTTTTACTTCATATAAATTATATTAAATAATTATCAAATAATTATTTAATTTTTCAAATACAATTATTTGGTGTTGTTTAATAATATCCCTAAAACCATTTCAACAAATAGACATCATCTAAATAAAACATTCTTATCTGTATTACCATATTAAGACATCCTTTAATTAGATTTCATAAATCTAATTTACGTTTTAAATTATTCTTTAATAATATTTATTTGGACTAATTCAATTAAGTCCTCCTCATTATACCTTTTATTTAATTAAATCGTACTTACTTAAATATTGGTTTTAATCCAATGGATTATCTTATTTTGTGTGACCCATTAGGCTTTCATCATAACGACAATAAATATAATTGCCTAATTAATTGTATTTATATTTATAAACCAAGATTGGCCTCTAACAAGGCATCATGGCCAACTGGCATACATGAAAAGTCAATATAACCTCTTTAAGAATCAATAACTAGCCTTTTATTGTACTTTGGTCCTTTTACCAGATATTCGGAAAAAACCATGGGCATGGTGCGATGTCTACTCATGTATCAATCTATATTAGTTTTTACAGCTTTCGTTTAACTTAATGAATTTAGAGAAACTATTTCTGTTAAATCCATCATGCATTGGTCAATGACTTTATCAAGTTAACCAAAGCCAAGAACATATGAAATATGTCTCCATGTCTCTTGGAGTGGTGAATCCTTTCTAGATCACTCATTCACCCACAATATGATGTACCCAACATAACCTACCTTAAGCATCCATCCATAGTGGACTCGTTTTAGATAAATATAAGTATGACACTACTCATATGAGATGACCTAGTATCACAAGTTTGAGGACTAGTACACATGACTAGCACATGAAAACATATCCACATACACTTGAGTGACATATACCAATAGAGTTCTTCTACAGGCCAAGTTTAGTGAACTTCTTTCCACAAAACAATCACCCATATGCTATCCTCAAGTATCTCTATACTTCAACTTCTATGAGATCAAAGAGTTTCATGCATCAAATGCATGGAGGCTAAGCATATTCTAGTTTTTGTGCATTGTTAATGCCCTATCTTGATAATATCATGGCTAGGAATATTTTAAAAACACAACTTTGATGCATAAAATCTCATTATCATAACTCATTGCTGACTTTGCAAGGCCATCGTCCTTCATGGGCTTCATCCAATTAGTGTTTGCATGATTCTTAATCATGCTACTAACATAAAGGAAAACCTTGAATCACTAACTAAGTGGTTGGTTTGTATCATTAACTATTATATGCCTTATCCACTCCGATTGACTCTAGGGCATATATTAGCTTTGAATCCCTTGGAACTGGTGTTAGTGTTATCATCTTAGGAGTTTTAAGGCATTAGAATGTCAAATCATAGGTTTTTAAAGAATGTTCAGGCATAGGCATTAGCTTTCTAAGAATTTTTTAATTTCAATTTCATTCTTTTTCTTAAAAGCTTTTAGGAAAGATCATGTTTTGTGGAAATTAGTAAATTTTTACCAAATTTTTAATTTTTTTGGTTTTCTAGTACCTTTTTGAGAATTTCTTCAAATATACATTTTTTTCAAACTTTATTCCTTCTTTTACATAAAGTACTTTTTTCAATCATGACATGTATTTGAGATAGTCTTGAATCAACATTTGGTTACTCATATGCGTACCTGATATGTGTTATCAGATATATTTCGAGTCAATCCAATTTTTTTCTCATATATACTTTTTCTAAAAATTGCGGATTGTATTTGAATATTGAAATCTAAACTGAGGAAATTAAATTCGAATAACATGAAATTAGTTGATACTAATTTTCCAGCATCATGAAAGGGATTGAATCCTTAATCATGCATAACCAACTCTTGAATCCAATTCTTGATTTTTCTATGAATTTAAATGCAAACCATAAAATTAATCCTTTGAGTTTCAAAACTCTAAATAAAACGATTTTAATAGATATCTGATCACATTTAGCCTAAAAAGATTGATGGTGACTTTTATTTCCCAATTATTTCGTATTACTTATAAGGGAGGATCGAATGATTGATTTGTTCTAACTGTTGGAACCTTATTCCAAACATGAGATTTTTCCGACTTTTATATATCGAGATTTGTATCCAGGTATGTTATGACATATATATATATATATATATGCATATATAAAGTTAAGTTTGTTGACCATAAATATAACTATTAATTTATTAATTAATCTTTTAAAAAGAAATGCATTTCAAATTTTAGTCTCAAACTGAACTTTATAATCTTTCAAAGAATATTCTAAGAATTGAGATATGCTCCTTGCGAGTCTTAGATCTAACAACAATCATGTCATCTACAAAGACCTCTGCTTCATGTATTGTATAATGATAGTAGCCATGCCTTGATAGGTAGCACCAGTATTTTTCAACCCAAACAGCGTAACTCTGTTCCACAAGGTGTAATGCAAGAAATCTTCTCACGATCCTTAATAGCTAATTAGAATTTGAGTATACCTAGAGTATGCATGAATGTGGGCAATTCATGATTGGTTGTTAATACATCAGTGGTTGTTAATGGTAAATCATCCTTAAAGCAGCTCCATCAAAACTGTATAGTTTACACAAACCTGGATTCTCCCATCTTCTTAGGCACGGCAACAATGTATGCAAGTCATGTAGGATATTGTGGCACAATCAATAAATTCACATTCAACTGTTTCATGATATCATCTTTAATTTTATCCACTCAGTTGTTTCTCATCGACCTAAGTTTTTATTTGACAAGTTTCACATCAAAGAAAGTTGGGATTTGGTGTTAGACAATTTGGAGATCTATTCCAAGGCATATCTCCATATGACCATGCAAAGTTGTCTTTAGATTCATGCAAAAGCAAAATTAACAAATTAACTCATACAAATATAAGTTTTCCCAATTTTAACTTTTTAATGCTTACTCTCATTTCCAAGATTAATAATAATTATTTTTCCATTGTAGGTTAGGCTTTTCTTTTTCTTCATTTTCAATCACTTTAGCCAATCCAAGGGGATGGGGGATAATTTTCATCTAATTCCATTAAAGCATTGTTAAAATGTTATAAAGGGGGACACTTTTAATTAAAGGTCATTTTATTAAAAGTAGAAATATCATCTTTTATTTTTGCAATATTAGACTTTCAAGTTTGGGAAACTTCAGATGGATCCTGGAGTAAATTCTGGTTGAACAGACTCAACCTTATTTCCAATATTGGATTTGTGGGCTTCATAGGTGAAAAACAAACTGTCACTTTCAAGGGAAGTTTCTGGGTCCAAACTCCAATTACAGGTATGGCTAGTGGCTTTTATGATCAACAGACAGGCATGAAAACTAGGCTTGATTTGTTTTTCCTTGAAAAGTTTGGCCATGGCGTCATCATCTATCCATAACATCCTATGATATCTCCCATGCATTGTTCACATCTGTCTTTTTTTTCTAGCAACTAAGGTTGGGCAAAATACCCAAACAAATCATAGAGGCTTCATTTGGTGCTTTTCTATAGTTACTGGCACCCTTCACCATTTCTAGTTGGCCTAGGTTGCATTCAATTTATTTCATACCCGCCTTAAAATTTTTTTACTAAGTCATGCTCTTGGAAAGTAATCATTTGTTCAATTATTTGTGCCCAATAAGGTTTGGGGTTAAACTGAGTCATCGGGGACCTTATCTAAGGTAGCAAGGGTAAAAACTTGACAAGGGATTTGTTTATTCGTTCCTATTCCGTTGATAGGTTTTATCCCTTGGGTTTCATCTTCACATAAGGCCATAACCTTTCAATCTTTAATTAGATTGACTTTCTGGAGGACTGAAGAAAAGGCTGCTTTATTATTATGTGAGCAAGGTTGGCCATGCAACCATGTTAAAAAAAGGCTTGTACATCTATCACATGGAACTCGATGTATTCTTTCAATGATCTAAAGATGCAAGTTAGAACAATAGTCCAAGGATAAGTCTAGCGGTATTTGTTCTAACTGTCAAGTGAATAAGGGTTAAGTTAGAGGTTGGATTTTTAAGTAATTTCAAGTGTTAGAACGTGCTAAATGCAAATATGACATATTACATTTAAAAAATCATTTCAATTGAATTCACTAAATAAAAGGTTGTTTGGGTAATTAACGAATATATGTTGCTACTCAATTTTGGTTGGGCAATGGATAATTAGTGTTTAGAGATTTCTGTCATATCATGAAATCTGCTATGTTTGAAAATTGATTTAAAGCCTTTTATACATTGAAAAAAAAATGAACTGTGTAATTTTTTTAATATGTTTGATAAGTTATATTAATTTTTTATTTAATAGAAAATTTCTAATAAAAATGCATTGAAGAAGTAAAGAACTAGTTATTACTTAAGCTAGAATATGTTAAGTCAATCTTATTTCGAGAAATTTATTTATAAACTAAATTATCTTGTTTTTAATTAGAAAAATAAAATAGTTAAATTATCCTTTTATTTTTATTTAAAACTATTCAAAATAAAATAAAATGTTAGGTTAATAAAATTGATAATTTTCAAATTTTGATATTTATATTTACCAAATGATATAATTATATTACGTACTTAATTTTCATTAGTATATTAAATAGTGTTTATAATACAAATTTCATGGCTATAAATTTAATATAACACTTATTTTCTTTTGATTTATCAAATAACAGTAATATTATATTTTTTGATTTCAAATATATTTAACAATTTAGCTGCTGTAATGTAACCTCTTGTTTATAAAATCATAGACAAATGCAGGAAGATTGTGAGTGTTTTTTTTTTTTTTTAATCTTTATTCTCAAAATAAAATACAATTATACTTATTTCCTCAACTAAGATATTTTGACAATTTTAAATCAAATAAATATCGTGCCACGGCCTTTATACTTCTTTCTAGCCATTCTTTTTTTTTCTTCCGAGATTTCAATTAAGCTTATCTCTAAGCCAATTCAGAAAAACATCGGAGAGAATATAGTTCTCTTCATTGGCAAAGATTAGCCGCATTAGTTGGTTAGCTCCTCTAGAAGTCTTTGTAAAGATTATTGCTGAGGTACTAATGGGTGGTTCTTTGGAATAGTAGGTATTTCTTTCTCCTAAGTAAGATTACAAGTTTGAATTTATGTATAGAAATACTTCGGTTGGAAGAGCTGTATTCTAGTACAAGACCTCAATTAGCTCAAGTCAGATTAATTGAAGCCTAAAGAACTTCCAATAGTAGTGGTTAAAAAAAAAAAAAAGGAAAAGAAAGATGACTGCTGAGCCGTCCAATCTTGTAAAAGCTGTGAGTGCAGGATAGAGTGTTGTGGTCAGAGATCATGAATGCAGCGTCCCGGTAAGTGCAGTTACCACTCGATACCTCATACTGATGGTCCTTTACATTACATGCAAAAAGTGAAGCAATTCTCTTTCGTTAATTTTAACATAGCTGTTATATATATATATATATATGGATGGTAGGATTATGATGGAGAGTGATTCACTCATTGCTATTGTGGAGATCAATAGAACGGAGGATTGTCAGTGGCTTGGGGAACTGTGAAGTTAAGATGAAACGCAAGGCCCATGATTTTTTTGGATTGCAAGTTCTTTCTATTCTGTGAAGAGGGATCGAAGCCACTCTTGCTCATTTGTTAGCTTCGCCGGAGTACTATGATCTTCATGGGGAATTAATGAAGAAATCTAACTTGGCTTGTTTTGCTTTCAAGGTTGATTTATTTATTTATTTTTTATTGTACACTAAAATAAAATAAGAAAAAGACTTAAATCAGTTTTGTAGCTTATTTAAACTTTCATATGAAAAAAAAAATTGAGAATGATTATAAGGAAAGAAAAAGGTAATGACATGATATTTATTTAATTTTAAACAATCAAATTATCCTATTGGAAAATTTAAGTACAATTGTAGTAAAGATTTGTAAAAATTAAAGGAGAAAAAAAAAATCAGGAAACGAGAGGTTGACATTTAGCCCAAAAAGATACTGCACCGCTCAATAAGTCCAATAATTCTTAATTTTCCTGATTCTTGTTATTATTCGATTTGGAGCGCCCTCCCCCCCCCCCCTTTTTAAATAGAATCGCGGATTATTAAGAGCAGGACCCTTCGATTTTGTCGTCGTTAGAAGTGAAAAAATAAATTTAAATTTAAAATTTTATTTAAAAAATTTTAAATTAAATTTAATTTGATCAAAAAGTTAATAGATCGAACTCAAAATAGTTTAAACTTGAAATGACCAGAATCGGAGTCTAACCCGAACCCGAACTCAAATTTAATACTAAAAATAAATATGAAAAAATTATAATTAAATAATTTTTTACAAATCAAAAACTTTAATTATGAATTTTATTTTAATATTCTTTTAATAATTTAATTAAATACTAAAAACTTAATTTATATTTTAAATATAATTAAACTTGCTCATGGGTTGGGTCAGGTCGCGGTTTAAATTTTTTTAAAATCTTAAGCTCAAGCTCTTGTTTAACGTGCCCAGACTTGTCTATTTAAGCCAGAATTACTGTTTATCACATTAAAAAATATTTTTTATTAATATTATATATTTTATAATTAAATTTAAATAAAATATATTAATTTAAAATCACTGTTCTGAGCCGGGTCAGGCTTGTCTGGTATAAAAATATAAGAACTTAGGTCCATGCTTGATTAGGCCGAGTTGATAGCCTGACCTTTGAACATGTCTATATATCATAAGATATTAATTTATCAAAATGTAAATTAGATCATAAGCTTTGAAAATATTATTAATAAAGTATATTATCCATTTATCACATTTTCTTTAATTTTATTAGTTAAACTCATTAAATATTGAGAGTTTGTATATGATAATAGTAAAATTTTAAATACTTTTTTGAATATTATTATTATTATTATTAATGAAAATTAGAATATAAGAGTATAATAAAGTAATAAGATAAATTAAAAAAATATAAAAGCCATAACAGATAAGACTATATAAAAAATAAATTAAATATTAAAAATTAATACCATATATAATTTAATTTATATTTTTATATGATTAAACTTATTCATGGGTAGGGCCAAGTTACAGCCCAAATTTTTTTAAAATCCTAAGCCTAGGCTCTTATTTAACGTATCTAGATTCGTCTATTTAAGCCAAAACTACTATTTATCACATTAAAAATTTTTTTATCAATATTTATATATTTTATAATTAAATTTAAATAAAATATATATTATTTTAATTTAAAATTACTATTCT